>CAUYUJ010011101.1:0-72500 GCA_963575745.1 Prorocentrum cordatum
TCCTCCTCCTCCTCCTCCTCTTCCTCCTCCTCCTCCCTCCTCCCTCCTCCCTGCTCCCTCCTCCCTCCTCCCTCCTCCCTCCTCCAGCCCGGGCTCAGATCGCCTCCGCCGGAGGTCGCGAGCCCAAGCCAGGAGGCCCCCCGCCTCTGCCCTCCCCCTCTTCGCCCCCTTCCCCTTCCACTCAGCCCGCGCCATGTCCGTGCCTCCCTGGCGGGCGGCCCCGCGCCCACGGCGTGCGGCACCGGAGCGACGTGCCCAACGCCTGCGGGCCGAAGGCCGAGCCGTGCAGGTGCTCCTTCGCTGCTTCGACGAGCTCGGGCGGCATCGTGGAGGTTGTCCCTCCCGGCTGGGGGCGGCGCTGGCCACAGCCCTTCGTCCACCGCGGGCGGAGCCAGCCAGCGTCCGGAGTTCTGGTCAGCTTCAGGCGCTCCAACAAGTTTTTGCCCAGCCAACCGCAGGAGTTCCAGCCTCAGGAGTACCAGCAGCGGGAGTACACGCAGGAGGGGTACCAGCAGCAGGTGTACAGCCAGACCGGTCCCCTGCCGCCGCTGGAGTATCTGCAGCTGGCGTACCAACAGGCGGAGTTCTTGCAGCAGAAGTGCTGCCAGTCCGATCCCCTGCAGCCGCAGAAGTTCCAGAAGCAGGAGTTCCAGCCGGAGGAGTTTCAGTCCGGTCCCCTGCCGCTGCAGGAGTACCAGCAGCGGGTGTACCAGCAGGCGGAGTTCTTGCAGCAGGGGGGCAGCCAATCCGGTCCCATGCAGCCGCAGGAGTACCAGCAGCAGGAGTACCAGCAGATGTACCAGCCCGGCTACCTGCCGCCGCAGGAGTACACGCAGCAGGAGTTCAGCCAGCCGCAGGAGCTCCACTTCAAGCTGTAGCGCCCTCTTTTTTGCCCCACAGCCCTGCTGTGGCTCCAGGCCACACGCACTTCAGAGATGGCCAGTCTTCTGGGCTTTTTCGGCCCGTCGTAGCGGCCGCCCGGCAGGCGCCGCCTCTTGACGCAGTCACGGTCGCGCGGCAGCGCGGCTACAGTCCCGCGCTGCGCAACCTCGCCAACCGACCTGAAGCAGCAGGCCACAGCGCACAAGTGCTTGCAGCGGTGCTCCTCGAGACTCGAGGCCTCGTGCACCCTGCCAGGGCACTGCTTGCTCGAGGCGGCCCTGGAGACTGACGCTTCGCTCTTTTTGAGGGGGGGGCCATGTCTGGGGTGTTCATGCGCAGCCTACTCCGAGCCGCTTGTTCACCTGACAAAAGTTGATTGGCCCCCCTCCACCTCGCAGCCGGCCTTTTTCAGGCTGCTGGACGGGTTCGTCTGGTCCCTGGGCGTACCCTCGACCCCGTTCAACGGGGTGGGCGGGCGTGAGGGACCCGATGTGCTCGTCCTCTCTCTCCTCCTCTCATGGCCTCCGATCGTACGGTCCCTCCTCCCAGGCAGTGCTTGCGATGTTGCACTTTTTCTCACGTACGTTGTCATTGCTTCACATTGCTATTGTTCATCCCTCGTTTCACCTTACAATTGCCCGGTTCACAATACAGCCACCTGGGACACCCACCGAGGTGCACGCCAGCTGCTCACCCCCGCGTCAGCAGCGGCCTCAGAGTCCCGCTTGTTTTCCCAGGCAATCTTACCTCGCGCTAGTAGTTTGGGATGCTTCTTCAGGCAGTGCATGCAGACATAGACGTGCGATGCAATGGTGGCGCACTCTGGGCAGCGACCGTGCTCTCCTCAAAGACGGGCCTGCCCCCTAAGGGGGCGGATCACACGGGAGAGTACGGCGCGAACGTACGGCCAGCAGTTTCTCCCCTCAACTCGCACTTAGTTTTTCCGCCATCAGTCACACAGGGCAAGGCTTGCAGCTCTCATCTCAAGAGCTCCGCGGTATCTCAGTGGACCCCCCATCCATCCTCCTCATTGCAATCCCCCCTCCTCCCTCCTCCTCCCTCCCCCAGCGCGCTGCTCAGCAGCAACAAGGCGGTTCGACCGCCCACGGCCATTTTGGCCCTCCGTCCAGCTCCTCCTTTCTCCTCACGGTCTACTTAATTTGGGTAGGCATTCCCAGGCCAGATACTTCTTTTCTAGCCCTACACTGCTCTCTGCCTCGAGGGCTGCCCTGCTATGGGCAACGAAGCAGGGCCCCGCTGATGTCTCTCTTCGCACGGCGCTGCAAACTCCTCCTCTCTCTTTTATGATTCCTCTCTTCCCCTCCCGCAGCGCCAATACCTCTCTCCCGACAGTTTTCGGGACGAGAGCGGAAGCAGCTCAGCGTCCATGCTCTCGGGCTTCTCGTGTGCAGCCTGTGCCAGTCCTGTTGGCCGCTGCGCTCAAGCTAACTTGCAACGAGCTAAGTATAGTCAAAGAAGCCTCCTCCCAAAGAAGCCTCCCCTCCTCCTTCCCGCCTCACTCCTCCTCCTCCTCCTCTCCTCCTCCTCCCTTCTCCTCCTCCTCCCCTCCTCCTCCTCCTCCTCCGCCTCCTCCCCCTCCTCCTCCTCCTCCTCCCTCCTCCTCCTCCTCCTCCTTCTCCGCTCCTCCTCCTCCTCCGCCTCCCTCCTCCTCCTCCTCCTCCTCTCCTCCTCCTCCTCCCCTCCTCCCCCTCCTCCTCTCCTCCGCCTCCTCCTCCTCCTCCTCCTCCCCCCTCCCCCTCCTCCTCCTTCTCCTCCGCCTCACTCCTTCTCCTCCCTCCTCCTCCTCCTCATCCTCCTCCTCCGCTCCCCTCGCCTACCTCCTCCTCCTCCTCCCTCCTCCCTCCTCCCTCCTCCTCCTCCCTCCTCCTCTCCCTCCTCCTCCCCCTCCTCCTCCTCCTCCTCCTCCTCCTCCTCCTCCTCCCTCCGCCTCCTTCCCCCCTCATCCCTCCTCTTCTCTCCTCCGCCTCCTCCCTCCTCCTCCTCCTCTCCTCCTCCTCCTCCTCTCCTCCTCCTCCGCCTCCTCCTCCTCTCCTCCTCCTCCTCCTCCTCCTCCTCCTCCTTCCCCCCTCCTCCCCCCTCCTCCTTTTCCTCCTCCCCCCTCCTCCTCCTCCTCCTCCTCCTCCGCCCCCTCCTCCTTTGTTTTTTGGGCCGTTTCCATTTTCAAGGGACACTCTTTCGGAGACGGTGAAAAGAACGGCCCTGCCGTTTCCGAGACCCACTAAGAGCAGGGCCCCCAGAGATCCAAACGCAGTGAACAAATCCAGACGGAGGTTTGTCGCAGAGTTCGGCCCCTATGGGGGCCCTCGCCAGGCCTCGGGGCCGTCAACAAAACGCGACTCGGAATGAAGAACCGGTCCATGGGGAATGGGTCGAGACTTCCTGGGACCGCGCATTGACAAAATCACGTCATCGGATCTTTGGGTCGGGGGCGGCCAAGGGGGGGGGGCGACGTCGAAGGTTAAGTCGGGCATGTCCCTTTACAGGGGGAATATTCAAGAATAGTCTAAAAAAATCAGGGGACTTGTTTTTCTCACTATTTTTGGCCATTTGGGGGCATGTTTCAGGTATTCGCCATTTTTCGCCCGAAATTCCCCTTGTAGGGGGACACGCCCGGGCGAAGTCTAGGGGGGGGTGGAGATCAGGGCGGGGGCCATGAGATCTCCCCAGATATCATGGCGCGTGTACTTATTCCATCACACTCCCACCCACCCCCCTCCTCGGCCGCGCACATGCCGCCGGTCGTGATTTGCACCCCCCGCTCTTGGACGCCCGCCTCGTGGACGCCCCCAGCCCTCGTCGCCGATTTCCCGATGAGGAAAAGGTACCCGTGCCTCTACCCTCTCCTCGTTTTCCCTTTTTGGGGCCTCCTCGTAGGCCCTCCTCGCCACCGCTGGATTCGCCTCGAGATTCTGGTCAGAACGCACCCCAGGAGAGGTCCGGGGAGTAGCGGCATCGGTGCCTCTTGGTTTTCCATGATTTTGGATTTGTTGTTTCGCCGATCGGCGCGGGGCCCCCCATAGATCAGATCGTGGCTGCTTTTGGCGGCTCGTCTCTTGCGACTGGTCAGGGCCCCTCCCCCCAGTCGGTTTGCGCGACTTGCAGGAGCATGTCGACCAAGCACCGGCCCAGACTCGGACCCCTCCCCTCCCCCACCGTCCGTCCAAAGGGCCCAAATATCGAAACCCACAGTAAGAGAGCGCCTACCTCCTTGAGCTCGCGAACCTGGATGACTGCTACAGTCAACCGGCATAGTAAGGATGAGCGGATTACCAAGGTTACCCTTGCATCCTCCACTGTCGGCCCATCCGTGGCCACTTTCGCTGGCCGCACCCCGCTCGCAGATTGTCGGTATGGCCGTCCAAGGTCCTTGCATCCTGATAGTGAGTCCTTATTATGCGGGTTGGCTGTAACGTATAAGGGTGTGAGGCCGTTCTCCTTTGGGCTCGGGCAGATTTGCTTGCATGGCAGTCCCCCCCTCCGCCGCCTTTTCCAACAGCGCTGGGCCGGAAAGACGTGCACGAGATTCCCAACTTGCGCGAAGTCCAGGTTTCCGTTCGGGCCTCACCACGCCTTTTCCCTCCCTCCATGCAAGTAAATTCGTCCGACTCTAAACAAAGAGTTGTCTTTTTGGATCACCGCTCAGGGTGCCAAGGTGGGTGCCAAGGTGGGTTTTATCTAGTCTCGGTGGGTTCCGGGGGACGGAGATTTAGGATAAGTGGGCGGAGCGCACGTAGCAGAGTTAATTGACGCCTTTGGAGCCACTTAGGACACTTGCCACTCATTTATATGCTCGGGTTGGCCAGATATAGCCCACATTCGCATCCACATCTAATCCCCCTATCCCGATAGGCACCGTAGCGGTGATGCATGCAGGGCGGCGTTGTTTTGACATGTTCGTCGGCACCGCTCCTTCACTCATGGGTGCGTTCCAGCCACTGCGCCTCGCTGGCAGCGTTCCAGGATTGCCCGCATCGTCCCGATCGGCCGCCAGTGGCCCGAACTGTGGCACGACATCTACACATTGTTCATTTCTAAGTATTCGAAAGTTCCTGCATTTTTTGAGGGCCAAGATCCTTTCATTACTAATTGTTCTATCCTGGGCCTTTTCCTGGCCACTAGGGGGCCAGTAACAACTAGAAACGAGCACATTTAGAAATGAGCGCGATTAGAAATGAACAGCGTGTAGGCCTCTTCGCGCTGCGAAGAAGTCACGGCGCTGGGGACACAAGTACCAGTGGCACTGCACCGTCGAGAGCCCGTCAGCGTGTTGCTCCTTCCGTTTTTGTCCAGAGGCCTGGCGTTTCGTGAACGGTAGCACGCTGATGGGTCCACCACGGTGGCGCGTCCTTGACATTGGTTCTGCACCCACCATGAAGCAAAGAGCCCAGACCTCCTCGCGCTGTTTTTGTTATATGTATGAAAAATATTATGTCATACCAAATATACATTTGTATATATATATAGCACAGAAAACGCAGAGTGATTTGGGTCATTTTCGGTGTCTGGGAGCCCTTACCGGGCCCAGGCGTTGTGAGAAAACGCGTCGGCATGAAGAACTGGCCCGAGGGAAAGGGTCTGAACCCGTTGGGCTCGACGTTGCGAAAAAAAAAAAACATTACGTCGGAGTTAAGGGTTTGGGTATTCGCCAGTTTCTATCTTCTTGGGGCCCTCCAGGAGCCCTGGGATTTTCAACAATGCAAAAATCGAATCCTGGGCGAAAGCCTTGGGATCCAGTGGTTCAGGGCACAACTCCCTCAGGCAACACCCGTTCCCAGACCCCCGACGTCTTGATTCTGTTCAAACGATGTGGACCCCCAGAAGTGTCGACCCATTCCCTGGACCGATGTTTGTTGACACTCCGGGGCCCAGCGAGGGCCCTTGGATGCCGAAATCTGACAAAATTCCTCCGTCGTGATTTTTGTGACGACCCGAGGGGGTCTATGCCTGCTCCATGCAATTGAGGAGCGGGGTACGGTTTATGTATGTGGAGCGCGGCATATGAAGGGTTTGTGATGAAGGAACATGTGTTGAGCATTGCGTGATGCATTTGCGTGTGATTGCTGTTGCTTCCCCAGCGTACGTCAATGAAGCGACAAAACATTGTCTCTTTCACTGATGGGCTGCGTGTCCCATACGCCTGCCCTCTTAGAAGACCGCCCTTCGGGGCCAGATTGCAGGCTTGTTGTGTTTTCTCGTCTCTTCTCTTGTCGTGTCTTGTGCCCCCGTCAAATATCACCACGCTCCTCATCCTCTCCTTTTCTTCAGAACATATTGCTCCTCCCCTTCCCCCTCTCTGCAAATCCAGCCCTCCATCGTCGTCCTTCTCCTCATCCCTCGTTCTCCTCGTCGTCGTCCTCCTCCTCCTATTCCGTCCTCCTCCTCCTCCTCCTCCTTCTCCTCCTCCCTCATCCTTTTTCATCGTCCTCCTCTTCCTCCTCAAGCCGACATCAAGAAACCGTGATGCTGAGATCAGGCGCGCGCGCACCCGCCAGGAGACATGGCAACCTTCGCTCCCTCCTCCTCTCTCCCCCCTTCCCGCCCCTCCTCCCACTCTCTTGACGAGCAGCGGCGCCGGTCGCAGCGCCGCTGCCAGAGTGCAGGCAGGCACCACGAGGCAGGACTGAGGCACCGTCAGCAACTTGATCGTTTTCCCACCCATGGTTTTGCGGATCCGGCGCGGGCCCTCGCAGCCCCCCCACGGCATGAAGCTGAAGATGTCTAAGACGCAGATCTGGTCCCTGGATCCCCGAGCGGTACGACCGCCCCAGTATGCCCACTACCGTTGAGGCGTTTAATATGATCAGTGCCGCGTGCCCTCCTCCCCCCTCCCCCAATGGAGTAGAGCTTGGCTGTTTTTTTTGGGGGGGGGCCTGCTTCGAACACGTGGAGGCTCCCCCCCACAGGACGCACTGCTGCAGGCAGTCGCGCCAAGCAGAGGTCCGAGGGCAGATCCTCTGCCCCCCCCTTCCGCCCAGTGTCGAAACGCCGAACATCGAGCAGTGGCGACGCGTCCTGGCTCGCCTATAGCCTATAGCCCCACTAAACAATGTTCTAAGAAATTCTCGTGGCCCCCCACGAAATGTTCTCAGAACATTTCTGGCGGAGTCTGTTTTGTTTTATCGCATCGGGTTTCTGTTCTAAGAACCTTGTTTCTGTTCTTAGAACATTATTGGGTTCTAAGAACATGTCGTGGTAGGGCCATAGGAATGCCGGGACGGTCGGTCCCTGCTGAAGAAAAGGAAAACGCTCACCACAGTATTTGGAATGGCGCCTGCAGGAAGCGAGCGGGGGCCAGCCACGATCAGCAGTGCCAGCAGCTGCGGGGCTGGGAGAGGCCCCCCCTGCGCGAGCGCAGGCGAGCACGGGCAAGCCGAGATCGGCAGCGCCACCGGCGACGGTGCTGGGAGCGGCTCGGGCGTGGAAGCGGGCGAGGAGGGGAGCCGGCCAAGAGCAGCACTGCCACCGGCGACAGTGCGACGGTGCTGGGAGCGGCTCGTGCGATGAAGCAGGCAGCGGCGGCAAGGCCCGCGAGCGCGGCAGGGCGAGAAGGCAGGCTCCTCCTCCTCTTCCTCCTCCTCCTCCTCCTCCTCCTCCTCCTCCTCCTCCCCCAACTCCTCCTCCTCCTCCTCCTCCTCCTCCTCCTCCTCCTCCTCCTCCTCCTCCTCATCATCATCCGCAGTGGCTGCACCGGCTGCCGCTGCCCCTGCGGCCGCGCAAGAGCAGCGAGGTTTCCGGCCATGCCTGGCCGCGGGGGCAGCGGCCTGGCGCGAGAGAGGGGGCAGGCCGTGGCAGGGCCTGTTTGGGCGCGAAGGGTCCGCAGCGGGGGCCTTGGCGTGCAGTGCGGCAGCAAGGAGGAAGACAAGCATGGATTCAGGTTTAAGTCGGGCGTGTCCCCCCACAGACGGGTTGTCGACGGACAAAATATTCAAACAGATTCCACAATAGCTAAAAAATAGGTTGGGGACTGTTTTCGAAAGTTTGTTGACCATTTCGGGGTATTTTGGGGGTACTTTTTATTTGTCGTAGAAAATCCCCCTGTAGGGGGACACGCCCGAGTTAAATTTAGGTGTTTCTTACCCGGGCCACTTCCGGGCCGCGTGCGGCGGGAAGGGCGCTGCCAGCCTCAGCGGCGGGCCCAAGGTGAGCCCGACGTCTTCGAGTACAGCCCGTGGCCCTGAGGAAGGAACCCTTTTCGTTGGGGAGGGGCTCGGTGTTCCTTAGTTGTTTTGCAGTTCGCCTTTGGTTTTGCTTAGGGTTTCGATGGGAAATCGAAGTTAAATTTGTGGGAAAAAGATGCCTCGCTCCTTATTTAGGGTTCCTTAGGTCAACGCCCCGACTGTATAGCCCGTGGCGCACGGAGTGTAGTGGGAAGGCAGACAGCGGCAGCAAGGATCAACAACATCAGCGTGAGAAAGAAATCCGGCAGTGGCAGCGTTGTCTGCGCAGGCAGTGGCAGCGGAGGTTGCCACTGCGAGAGGGCAGGCGGACTGGGGTCAGATCGTGCGAGAAAGCATGCAGTGGCAGACGTTTTCGGCAGTGCGAGTGAGACTGGGGCCACCTTGTGCGAGAAAACGGACAGTGGCAACCGATATTACCAGCGCGAGAATGTAGGAAATGTCGACACCCATGGCGTGAGCCAAGCATCAGCGGCAACGCGGGGACCCAGCCATGCGAGAAGTGGCGGGAAACGCGAAGTACCAGCTACGTAGCACCCCGCTTATGTGGATAAACATGAGGGTGTGGGCGCGGGGTGGGTTTCGGGTGAGTCGCGGGTGGATCTCGGGGTGGGCCGCGGGGGGGTCGAGGACAAGGACAACAACACCCATCATTTTAATATTGTTCGCTTTCATCTGCTCGCGAGCCATTTAGCATGTGTATCCCAAACCCTCAATACCTGCCCTTGTCGTCTTCGATCGTACCCCCTTCGGGGGCGTATCTTCCTTGCCTGCCACGTCGAGTTGACGAAGCCCCTACCGCAGAGGAGAAAAGAGAGGAGGGAAGGGGCAAGGGCGAGGGAGAGACATGAAACACGAGAGAGACTAGCGAACGTGTCCCGCCAGATCAGGGCTTCATCTGCGTGCGGAGCTCCGCGCCGGCACTCTGGTGGCTGCGCATTGGCGCATCGAGTCCGCTAGGTCCTCCACTTTTCTACAAACGTCATGTACACACGAGGGACCAAGCGATTGCAGATGGTTCCATTACTGCCACGGAGGAGCCCTGAGATCCGACGTTGCGCCAAAAGTTGCAACATTGCACCAAAAAAAGAAAAACACGGCCAGGCGCCCTGACCCCATCCATCTTGCTGCGCCGTTTTTGACCTCGATCAGTATGTGAGGCTCCCGGGGCCCGACGCGGGGCGAGAGTGCCCGTTGCGGAAGAGTGGCGGCGCCAGGCTCTCAGGGCCGTTCCCGGAGATCCGACGTCGTGCTTGTCTTATATACGCGGCCCCCGGAAGTCTCGACCCACTCCCCAGGACCGGTTCTTCCTCCGGAGTCGTTGTTCGACGGCCTCGCGAGGACCAGCGAGGCCCCCTGGGGGCCGAACTCTGCGAAGCACCTCCGTCCTGATGTTTGTTCATACGTGGGATCTCTAGGGATGTGTTCGTGGCGTGGACCCAGAGGTCTGGACCCCTTCCCTTGGGACCCGCTCCTTCATCCCGAGTTCTTCCTCGACGGGCCCGGGGCCCTGTGCGGGCGACGACTCGAGGGGGCCTGAGTCCCCAGACAAGCGACGTCCTGATTCTTTCAACATGTGGCCCCCACGTCCCGACCGTTTCCCCGGGACTGGTTTTTCATCCTGATTATTTTTCACGGTCCCAGGGCCCTGCGAGGGCTTCAGGAGGCCGCGAGTAGCAAGACACCTTCCGCCCTGCATTTTTGGTTTAACAAATATCGCGATACTGTCTGGGTCCCACGAGATTCATCCTGAGCCGTTGTTTGACAGCTCCGAGGCCCAGCGAGGCCCCCTGGGGGCCCAACTCTGCGAAGCACCTCCGTCTTGATTTTTGTCAATACGTTGGATCTCTGGGGGTCTGCGTCCCCAGACATGCGACGTCCTGATTCTTTCAACATGTGGCCCCCACGTCCGTCTTGATTTTTGTTAATACAGTCGGGGCCCTGAAGAAGGAACCCTTTTTGTTGGGGAGGGGCTCCGTGTTCCCTGATTGCTTCACAGTTTGCCTCGGGTTTTCCTTTTTGGTTCTCGATGGGAACTCGAAGCTCCACTTGTGGATAGAAGGGGCCTCGTTCCTTATTTGGGGCTCCTTGGGTCAACGCCCCGACGGTACGTTGCATCTCTGGGTTCGACTGCTGCCACGGTCAGGAGGGGAAACACACAGACACAATGAATCGTCGATTCCCAGAAAATATGGGAAGTGGGGGGGAAGACAAAAACCCAGAAAAGATGGGAAAATATGGGGAATGTTTTTATTAGTGTCTATTTATTTGTGTGCCCTGGGGCCCCTTCACACGGAGGAGCTGCCACGGAGGTGGCCCCCACGTCCGTCTCCTCCTCCTCCTCCTCTTCCTCCTACTCCTCCTCCTCCTCCTCCTCGTCCTCCTCCACGTCCTCCTCCTCCTCCTCCTCCTCCTCCTCCTCCTCCTCCTCTCGAGGAGCCCCCCGGGCCCGCCGAGGGCCCCGGCCGCGGGCCCGCCGGGCCCCCTCCGGCGGACGCCTGGAGCGTGGCGGCCAGCTGCGGCTCGGGCCCCCGCCCGGCCAGCGCGCCGCGCGAGGCGCCCGCGCCGCGCGCGGCGGGCGCGCGCCCAGGCGGCCGCGCGCCCGCGGGGCGCGGCCGCTGGTCAGAAGGGGGAAAAAAAAACACCGACACAATGAATCGTCAATTCCCAGGAAAATATGGGAAAATATGGGAAGTGGGGGGGGGTAGACACAAACCCAGAACATCTAAGGAAAATATGAGGATGTTTGTAATTTGTGTGTGTTCATTTGTGTGTCTCAGGGCCCCTTCAGCTGGGGGCGGCGCTCGGAGGAGGAATAGACAGCTCCCCATAGATCCGGCGCATGGAACGAATCAAGACGGAGGCTTTTTTTTCGCAGAGTTCGGCCCCTATGGGGGCCCTCGCCGGGCCTCGGGGCCGTCAAGAGACGACTCGGGACGAGAAGCCCGTCCTGGGGAAGGGGTCGAGACTCCCAGGGACCCCGCAATGAAAAAATCACAACATCGGATCTCAGGGTCTGGGCCTCCCAGCTGGGGTCGGAGTAGATGGGGTCGGGGGACGCCGCGTCGCCGATGCATCGACGATGCGGCTCGATGCGGAGCCCGATTTGCTGCACGCCGATGTTGCCGATGCACCGCCCACGTCGACGATGCATCGCTGGTGCATCGCCGATGCATCGCTGATGCATCGCCGATACATCGCCGATGTATGTGCGATCCTCCGACCCCCTCTACTCCGATCCCATCCAGGAGGCCTCTAACAGCTGAAGGGGGGTGGTGCAATAGATTTGGTGCAATAGGCTCGTGCCATTGCAGCAGATTTGGGGCGAGCGACACTTCCAGGTTTCCAAATTGTACTGCTGGGCTTTCGCGTGCAATGCGCTAATTTCACTACGATGCAATCGAATCTCCTGGCGCAACACATTTGCAATACAGTTGCCCCGAACCTATTGCACCACCCCCCTTCAGCTGGACCCCACTTGGGTCAACACAAATTCTGAGCAGGAAAGGGTACCCATGCCGCTGCCCTTCCCCCGTTTCTCCCTCTGTGGTGCCCCCATCGGAGGCCCAAACAGTCGCGTGGCGAAACAATCGCGACGGGAGATGTTCCATCAGCTTCAGCCTCTGGGGGCCCTTGCCGGGTCTCGGGGCCGTCAGCAAAACGATTCAGGATGAAGGACCGGTCCTTACCAGTTTGAAACATATCCCATATCCCTATCCCTATGTTTGACATCACCTCACCTCGATGCCGATCTTAAGGATTCCGTCAGTTTCTGAGGGCCTATCCCTAAGATTGTCCTCGCTTTTTGCTCGCACATCTCAGGGATAGGGATAAGTTCCAGGCTGGTTAGGTCCAGGAGAAGGCGTCGAGACCTCTGGGTGTCGACGTTTTGCGAAACCAGCACGACGTCGGGGGCTTGGGCAGCCAGTGGAGACCCATGCCAAGAAACGCCCTGCCTGCCTACAGGGCGCCCTGGGTCTCCTGTGTGTTCGCTGGTTCTGCAGTGGAACACGTGACGCTCCCACGCCGAAAATCTATGGACGCCCTGCAGGGCCGGACGAAAGGGGGGGATTGGGAAAGGAAGGGTTACGAGGTCTGCTGCATGCAGCTGGTTTCGGCCCCGCCGAGAGGCCCAGTCCTCGATACATGGCCGCCTCCCGCCGCCGGGAGGCGCCGGGAAAATCAGCCACCCGAGCTGAATCTCAACCCCTCCCTTTGCTATGCCCCCCCCTTTCGCCGAGCCCGACTGGGGTCTCAGGGTTGGGTTTCTTTGCGGACGTTTCCTCGTGGATTGGCCTCCGCTGTGCCGCGGCCCTCTCTTGGGCCTCCTCGGATGAGGCCCTCGCCGCCACGGCCCGACTCGCCTCGGACTCCTCCTTCCCTGACCTTCCAGGAGGGCAAAAAAATAGCACGCGACTTGAAAACCTATCCCAGAGCTATTCTACGTCTTGGTTTTAGGCTGTTTCGTTTCGTGTTTTAGGTTTTTAGGTCTCCAGTGCTAGAAAATAGCTCTCTGGAAGGTCAGGGTTGGAGCGCACCCCAGGCGAGGTCCGGGCAGCAGCGCTGTCGGTGCCCTTTCTGGTTTCCCCAGATTCCCGGCGCTGCATGCGTTTCGCATCGGGCATTTTCGCCCCGTTTCGGAACCCCGGGACTCTCTCGGGGGCCGAAAAGAGGGAGGTGATGACTAGGGGGGGGGGGATATCATGGCGGGGGCCATGATATTTCCCCAGTTGTCATGTCGCCTCTTCTTATTTCATTACGTCCCTGGCCCCCCCGCTGGGCCGCGCACATGCCGCCAGTCATGATTTGCACCCCCCCCTCTTGGACACCCCCCTCTTTGGCGCCCCCGACTCTCACACATCAACCCGGTCTGGGAAGTGAGGCCAACAGATGGTGTTCGGGAGGCCCGCCGTGATTTCTGCGAGGTTGCAATCTTGTCGCAACGTCGGATCTCGTGGGACCCAGACAGTACCGCGATATGTGTTAAACCAAAAATGCAGGGCGGAAGGTGTCTTGCTACTCGCGGCCTCCTGAAGCCCTCGCAGGGCCCTGGGACCGTGAAAAATAATCAGGATGAAAAACCAGTCCCGGGGAAACGGTCGGGACGTGGGGGCCACATGTTGAAAGAATCAGGACGTCGCATGTCTGCTGACTCAGACCCCCTCGAGACGTCGCCCGCACCGGGCCCCAGACCCGTCGAGAAACAGCTCGGGGTAAAGAGCGGGTCCCCGGGGAAGGGGTCCAGACCTCTGGGTCCACGCCATGAACACATCATGACGTCGGGGGGACTGGGGGCCCAGATCTCAGACGATTCTTTGATCACCGCTGAGGCTGAGGGGATACAGGGGATACACGTAGACGCGAGCGTGGGTTACATCTGGTTTCACCCAGCAGTTTATACATGTACAACACGTGTGCCGCAAGTGGCACAAAAGGGTTCGGTAACTCTGCCAAGTGGACGTCGTCCACTGAAGACTCGCCCCCCGTAATGGCCGCCCAGGGCACTTGCAGCCCCACTTATCAGCTAGGCCAAGCTACGTAGAGCCCACCTTGGCATCCGACTAGAAGCCCCCCCTTTTATATCCCCTCAGCAACCCCTGCGGTGATCTACGTACGGCTTACTATTCAGATGTTTTTTCCCTACCTAGGCTCTGCCTAGAAGGGTTCTTACTCGGTATGCTTAAAGGGCCGGGCAGTGGAAAACGCCCCGGGCGGTTCCCCCGGCATCCGCTCCGCGGTTCCCCCAGTGACGTTCCCTTAGCATAGCGTTGCTTATCACATTTTAGCATAGCTTATTTCATCTTAGCTTCGCTTCATCTTGCTCAACTTAGCTTCATATAGATGTTGCTTTCCTAGATCCTCCACCTCCTAGGTAGGGTCGCACTGGGATAATCATACACCTGTCGGCCTGCGATACCCGTGATCGGGCCCCGCGTCCATCAAAAACGCATCGGGGGCGAAACGCTTGCCCCGGGGAAGGGGCTGGGACCTCGGGGGACCGCTCTTCGGACACAACTCGTCTCGTCGGAAGCCTGGGGATATAGCGATGCCGCTGCTCGTCCCGGAGGTTCCCCGTCGCCGAGGCTGGGTCCGCCCCGGACCCTGACTTTCCAGGAGGGCAAGAAAATAGCACGCGACTTAAAAACCTATCCCAGAGCTATTCTACGCCTTGGTTTTTGGCTGTTTCGTTTCGTTTTTTAGGTTTTTAGGTCTCCAGTGCTTAAAATTGCTCTCTGGAAGGTCCGCCCTGGAGAGAGCCCAGTCAGAGCGCACCCTGGGAGAGGTCCGGGGAGTAGCCGAAGATCGGCACCTGCCCAGACATCCAATGGCTTGGGCTTCCCACTGCGGGGCCCCCTGGAGGTCTGCACCGTTTCCCCATGCAGGGCCGGCCTCACCTACTTTCGCTCGGATCGCCTGACAGAATTTCGAGCACCAAGGCAGTACCGAACTTTGAGTGTGTTCACGTGTCGGGCCCTGGGAGGCGATGCTCGTTCGACACTGTTTCGATGTTTGTCTGGATGCTCGAAATGATTTCTGGGACGTCGTCCTTAAATACGATGGGAGCAACACATAGCCCGAGCCGTCCTGTCAGTCCTGGCGAGGGCCCCCGTGCAGGCGGAAGAATTCGAGGAGAGCCTCCCCGCCGCGGCTCCTGTATGCTGCGACGCGAGAGTGTTCGGGCTCGGCGCCGAGGGGGGGAGAGATCCGTAGTGAGATCGATGGGGGGATCGATCGTGAGATCGATGATGACATCGATCGAGCGAGGCGTTGGTTCCTTCCACCCCCCCGAGGCACGGCGGTGGACGGCCTCGTGCGCGAGGCGTGCAGGGGCATCGGCGCGGGGCCGGAGCAGGCGGAGCGCTGGCAAGCCGCGCTGCAGGACTGGCCATGGAAGGGAGCGGGTCCTGCTGGAGGCGGGCCCCGACGTGACCCGAGGGGCGTGCGCGATCCTGCCGATCCCCCAGTAGAGGGATGAAGTCGTTGGGTGTGGCCTTGTGGGGCCTCTTGCCCTGACCTTCCAGAGAGCTATTTTTTAGCACTGGAGACCTAAAAACCTAAAAACGAAACGAAACTGCCTAAAACCAAGACGTATAATAGCTCTGGGATAGGTTTTCAAGTCGCGTGCTATTTTTTAGCCCTCCTGGAAGGTCAGAGTGGGGACCCTCTGGAAGCCTCTTGTGGGCCTGCTGGGGGCGTCAGTGCAAATGGAGGGCCCCGAATGGTGGGCTGGTGGTCTGGTGGTCCGCGTCTGCGCCCTGCGTCGCGAGCCCCGGGGCCTTCACGGATCGAGCGGGCTCGAAAAGAGGTGCAGAAAGTCAGGAGGGGAAAAAACACACAGACACAATTAATCGTCGACCCCCCAGAAAATATGGGAAACTATGTGAAGTAGGGGGGAAGACGGAAATCCAGAAAATATGGGAAAATATGGGGAATCTGTTTATTTGTGTGTATTTATTTGTGTGTCCCAGGGCCCCTTCAAAGGCTTGGTCGTGGGCGCTGCTCGCTTCGGGGGTGGACAGAACCCCAAACAGTGACAGGTCGAATAGTGAACTGTCCGTTTTCGGTTCTCGAGAGGGCGCCGTGGCCGTTATTTTCCAGGCTTGCGCCCGCCAGGTTTGGGCCTCAGGTCGTTTTCACTAAACCACGTTTTACTCAAGGGGGGTCTGTCCATCCCCGACTGCTGGGGAAGGCCCCCAGGCGTGCCCTCTGCCCTTCGCGCCCGAGGACGAGCAGCTGCAGGGCCTGGGCCAGCTGCTCCTCCTCCTCCTCCTCCTCCTCCTCCTCCTCCTCCTCCTCCTCCTCATCATCATCATCATCATCCTCATCCTCATCATCATCATCATCATCATCATCATCATCATCATCATCATCATCATCATCATCAGCATCAGCATCAGCATCAGCATCATCATCATCACTGGGTCCGGCGCCCGAGGACGAGCAGCTGCAGGGCCTGGGGCAGCTGCGAGCCCTGCGGCCGGAGCAGTGGGCCCGGCTGGAGCTGCCGGTGGGCCTGGAGGCGGAGCTGCAGCGCCTGCTCCAGGCGGGGCCGCCGGAGCGCCGGGAGCCGAGCGCCAGCGGGCACCCCGCGGGCATCTAGTTTTATGTCGGGCCTGTCCCCCTACAGGGGGATGTTCGACGAAAAATAAAAATACCCCAAAAATACACCAAGAAGGCCAACAGCTATTCAACAAATAGTCCCCGGTTTATTGTTGGATCATTTGTTTTGTTATTTTTTGGGGTATTTTTTATGCTTCATCGAAAATCCCCCTGTAGGGGGACACGCCCGACTTAAATATAGTTGGCCTTCGGGGGTGGCCCTCGCCGCCCCCGGCAGCTATAGGGAAACCGGTGCGCTTGGCCCCTCATGCCGGAGGGGTCGGGGAGCGATGCCCAGACCCCCGACGTCGCGATGTGTTCACAACGTCGACCCCCAGAAGCTTCGGCCCCTTCCCCCGGGACTGGTCTTTCGTCCTGAGACGTTCTTTGACGGCCCCGAGGCCCGGGAAGGGCCCCCTAATTAGGGGCCGAAGATTGCGAAAAGCTTCCCACAGCGATTTCCTTCCCAGCGCGAGGGGGTCTGGGTTCCGAGCGGCCGCCGTCTCAGCCCGCCCTCCTCCGACAGGAGCCGCCGCGGCGCTTCTCCGCCCCCGGCGGCGGGGGCGGCGCGTCGTCGCGGGTCCCGGGCGCACCCGTGCACGCCCTGCGCGCGTTGCTGCGCGACAGCCTCGGCGCGCGCTGGCCGCAGCAGCTGCTGCGCGCGCTGCGGCGGGGGCGGGGCCAGGGGCACGCGGTGGACCTCGGAGGAGGAAAAGGTACCCATACCATACCGCTACCCTTCGCCCGTTGTCCCCTTGTTGTGGCCTCCTGGGAGGCCTTCGGCGACCCCGCTGGATTCGCCTCGAGCTCCTGGTCAGAACGCGCCGTGGCGGGGGGGCGGGGAGTAGCGGCATCTCGGTACCTACCAGAGATCCGACGTCGTGGTTTTTTCAATGCCTGGTCCCCCCGGATGTCTCGACCCGTTTTTTGACAGCCCCGAGGCCCGATGAGGGCCCCTAGAGGCCGAAAACTGTGAAGAATCCCGTCATGCTTTGTTCGATACTCTGGGCCTCCTAGATGGGGTCCGAGTAGATGGGGTCGGAGGGTCGCGCCGCATCGCCGACGCATCGACGATGCGGCTCGATGCGGAGACCGTGTTTCCCCACGCCGACGCCGCCGATGCCTTGCCGACGTCACCGGTGCATCGCCGATACATCGCCGGCGATGCGGGGCGATCCTTCGACCCCATCTGCTCGGGCCCCATCTATATCAAGAAGGGGAAAAAACACACAGACACAATGGTTCGTCGGTTCCCAGAAAATATGCGAAAATATGGGAAGTGGGGGGGAAGACAGAAACCCGGAAAATACTAGAAAATATTGGGGGTATTTTTATTTGTGTGTATTTATTTGTGTGTCCCAGGGCCCCTTCACTATAGGAGGCCTCTAGAGCTACGTTGGGTCTCTGGGCCCCTGGCTTCCCCAGGACCAGGGCGCCCTGCGGCAGGCGCTGCAGGCCGCCGGCGCGCCGCGGCCCCAGGCCTCGCAGGTGCGCGAGGCGCTGGCGCTCGCGGCGCCCGGCGGGGTCGCCCCCAGCGCGGAGGATCGGGCCGAACGAGAGGGGGGGACAGGCCCTGACCTTCCAGGAGGGCTAAAAAAAAGCACGCGACTTAAAAACCTGTCCCAGAGCTATTATACGTCTTGGTTTTAGGCTGTTCCGCTTCGTTGTTTTAGATTCTTAGGTTTTCAGAGCTAAAAGATAAGTTAGCTCTCTGGAAGGTCAGGGGGGGACCCAGGCAGGATCGCGTCGTGAAAAAAACAGGGCGGGAAATTTTGGCGTATTTTCGGCCCCGGGGGGCCCTCGCCAGGCCTCGGGACCGTCCGAAAAACAACTCAGGACGGAAAACCGGACCGAGGGAAAAGGGGTCGGGACTTCCAGGGACGCCGTCCTGGAAAAATGATGCCGTCGCACGTCTGGGGTTAGTCGGGCCTGTCCCCCTACAGGGGGATTTTCGACGAAAAATGTGAAATACCCCAAAAATAATAAAAAAAAATAGTCTGGGGATTATTTTTTAAAATATTTTTGACATTTTTTGGAACTTTTTTGGGGTAATTTTACTGTTGTCGAAAATCCCCCTGGAGGGGGACACGCCCGGCAAAGGGGGGGGCTGCGAAATCTCCTGCATGCAGCTGATGTCGGCCCCGTCGCCGGGCCCATGCCTCGACACCTGGGCGCCTCCCGCCGCCGGGAGGCGCTGGGAGAATCAGCGAATTACGTGGGCTGGTTCTCTGCCCTACCCTTTGCTCAAGCACTGGCGAAACGTCCTGGCTCGCCTATAGCCTACCTAACAATGGTCTAAGAACCTTTTCTGGTTCCCACGAAATGTTCCTAGAACCTTTCTGGCGGAGTCTCTTGTTTTGTCACATCGGGTTTCTGTTCTAAGGACCTTGCTTTTGTTATTAGAACATTTGTTGGGGTCTGAGAACATTTCGTGATAGGACTACAGGAATGCCGGGACGGTCGGTCCCTGCTCAACCCGTTCGTTCCCCCCAGAAGGAGGTGGTCGCGGCCCTGCACGGCCCGCTGGAGGGCCCGCGCAGGCGCGCGGTGCAGGAGCTGCGGGGGGCCCGGCCTGCCTGCCCTGCTCTTATAGACAGCACGAGCAGCCGAAGGTCTTGCGCTTAAAAAAAGTCATGGCGGAGGTTTTTCGCAGGTCTAGGCCTCCATGGTTAAGTCGGGCCTGTCCCTCTACAGGTAGACTATATATATATATATATGTAGATTCAAAATGGTATAAACATAGTCTGGGGGCGATGTTTGGTTTATTTGTTCAGCAATGTGAGAGCATTGTTGGGGTATTTTGAATTCTGCCCCCCCAAATCCCCCTTTAGGGGGACAGGCCCGACCTAATTCTATGGGGCCCTTAACCAGCCTCGGCACCGTCGAAAAACGATTCAGGAGGCAGAACCGGTCCCGGGGAAGGGTCGAGACCAGTGGGGGTAGCCGTTGTGAATAATAACGATATTAATCATACTAATAATCATGATGGCACGAATAATAATATTATTATAATAGTTAAAAATATAAAAGCACAAGAAACGACATCGGATCTCTGGGTAGCTGGAGCTGGTGCAAAAATATGGTTTTCACGTTCTAGCTTCAAGAGCGTCTCTGGACACATTGGGTGCCGTGACGTCTACAGACGCATCCGGGGTGCATGCGTCTGTGGGCAAGGCGGCCGCTGCGTTCGGCGCAGTACACGGTCAGAGACAGGGTACTTAGATCCGTGCGCGGTATGTTCTCGCTATAGATCAGGCTCCGGCAAATAGCAGTCCAATGCAGGAGGTCTTCTGGGCGATCGACGCGAACGGCGACGGCCACATCTCGGGAGGCGTCCTGCGGCAGCAGCTCGCCGCCCTGGAGCACCCCGACGTGCAGGCGGGCCGAGCCTCTGCGGCGGAGGCTTCCAAGAGGCTGCTCGGGGCGTGGCAGGTGGAGGGTTTCTCCGAAGGGCTTAGGCGACCCGTCCTCCTCCTCCTCCTCCTCCTCCTCCTCCTCCTCCTCCTCCTCCTCCTCGGGTCGCCTGCGGCTCCGGGGGAAACCGTGCAGTGGCAGGGCGCCGACCCGGTGTCGCTGCCCGAGTTCCTGGACCGCCACGTGCTGCTGTCGGCCCTCTGGCCGGGTGGCGACGCCGAATTCGAGAATTCGGTCTGCAGGCTGTGGCGGGTGCCCCAGCCCGGCGCGGCAGAGGCGCCCGCGCCGGGGCGGCGCCCAGAAGGCTCGTCTGCTCGTCAGACTGACCAGTGACCCTCCGCCGGAGTGGCCTTTGGTGCGGATCCACGGGGCTCCCCCGATCGCCTGTCGCGATGCGGTAGTACCGTCTTGCGCGCTTGTGTTTGGCCCCCCCGCGGCCCCCAAAAGGCCGCGCACCAAAGGTCACTCTAACCCAGGGTCACTCCTGCGCGCAGCCTCCTCCTCGGCCTCCTCCTCCTCCTCCTCCTTTTCTCCGCCTCCGCCTCCTCCTCCTCCTCCTCCTCCTCCTCCTCCTCCTCCTCTCCTCCTCCTCTCCCTCCCTCCTCCGCCCTCCTCCTCCTCCTCCTCCTCCTCCTCCTCCTCCCTCCTCCTCCTCCCTCCTCCTCCTCCTCCTCCTCCTCCTCCTCCTCCTCCCTCCTCCTCCCTCCTCTCCTCCTCCTCCTCCTCCTCTTCTCCTCCTCCCCTCCTCCTCCTCCTCTCCTCCTCCTCCCTCCTCCTCCTCCTCCTCCTCCTCCTCCTCCCTCCTCCCTCCTCCCTCCTCCCTCCTCCCTCATCCTCCTCCTCCCTCCCCTCCTTCTCCTCCCTCCTCCCCTCTCCTCCTCCTGCTCTCCTCCTCCTCCTCCTCCGCCTCCTCCCGCCCTCCCCCTCCCTCTCCCCTCCCCCTCCTCTTCCCTCCGCTCGTGGGCGGCGCGTGGCCGAGAGGCGCGCCCGCGGCCGCCGCGCGGCGCCGCGGCGCCTCCGCGCCCGCCTCGCGCGGGCCCGGGCCGGCGCAGCAGGCGGCCGCCGCCCAGCGCTGGGGCGTGGAGGAGCTCGGGGGCGGCAAAGAGGAGCTTCGGGCCCCAGGATGCACGGTTTCCCCGGGGCCGTAGGCGACCCGAGGAGGAGGAGGAGGAGGAGCTCGGGGGCGGCAAAGAGGGGGGTGCTGACTAGCGGCGGGGTGGATATCATGGCGGGGGCCATGGTGTTGCCTCAGATTGTATGGCGCCTCGTCTTCTTTCATTGCGTCCCTGGCCCATACCGCTGGGCCGCGCACATGCCGTCGGTCATGATTTGCCCCCCCCCCCCCCCCCCCTCTTAGACACCCCCCTCTTGGCCGCTCCCGAGGAGCGGCTGATGCGGTCGCCGCGCGCGGCGCTGCTGGTGGAGCGGGTGCGGCTGGCCTGCCAGCGCGAGGGCGGCAGGGCGATGTGGCCGCTGGTTCGCGCGCTGCGGGAGATGGCCGCGGGCGGCTCGCTGGAGGTGCCCGAGGTGGTGGGGGCGCTGCGCCAGGACCGAATCACAACAAAAAAAGCAACTCCAAAGAGAAGCATGGTCTGCTCAGATGTCCGCGCGGATTGCTCGGACCCGCGCTGGGCCTCCCCTGGCGGCGCCTCTTGCGCCGCCCCTGGCGCGCTCCGCGCGCCAGGGAGGGGTGCCCAGCGCCGACCTAAGATCACCGAGCGCGTACCACTGCTCGCAAAGAGTTCACTCGAAAACGTCCGAAAAGCGAATGTCTGCCTCAATGTAATGGAACGTATCCACCGTGGCGGATCCAGGCCATGTGCGAGTAGTTACCTGTGCGAGTAGTGGCACGCGCTGGTCTACAAGAAGCCCCCGCAGTGTTTGGTTATGCCGCATTTTGCTCCTCTGGAGGAGGCTGGCGTGGAGGCGTCCGCCGCCGACGTCACGGATGTCCTGCGAGCCGTGGACCGCCAGGCCATGGGGTGCCAACCGTACACCCTGCAGCTGCGGCGACTCTCCTTGAGATCCTGGCGTTGCAACTTCTTCACACCGGGCGTTTTCGCCCAGCTTCGGGCCCCGGGATGCACGGTTTCCCAGGGGCCGTAGGCGACCCGAGGAGGAGGAGTAGGAGGTGGAGGAGGAGGAGGAGGAGGAGGAGGAGGAGGAGGAGGAGGAGGAGGAGGAGGTGGAAAGAGGAGGAGAGGAGGAGGAGGAGGAGGACTAGGAGGAGGAGGAGGAGGGAGGAGGAGGAGCAGGAGAGGATAGGAGAGGGAGGAGGAAGAGGGAGGAGGAGGAGGAGGAGGAGGAGAGAGGAGGAGGAGGAGGAGGAGGAGGAGGACGGGCTGCCTAAGCCCTGCGGAGAAACCCCCCACCCTGGGACCGTCACATATCGATCTGGCTCGAAGAATGCAGCTGAAAGATTGGGTCGAGGGCGCTAGGCGTAATATCTCTCACGGATCTGCATTTTGTTGCGAAGGTTTTACGCCCGTTGCCGCCGACCCTGTATGCAGGACCTCCCCCCTTGATTCCTTGATCCACGCTGGCGACTCCCCCCCTGGATCCCCGGGACACCTGGGAGACGCCATTCTGACCCAGGACCTCCCCCGCCCCCCCCCAATAAGCCGCCTCCCCCTCGCCGGGGAAGGGATCGAAGGGAAGGGCTTCGCCCGTCGACTTAACTGCGACGCTCTTCAGTTTCCCCGTGGCCAATAGTTGCGGAAGCGGCGACAGCAACGACGATCACGACGGCGACGACGACGACGACGATGACGACGGCGACGAGGACGACGACGAGGACGAGGATGACGACGAGGACGCTAGCTTCCTCCGCAGGTCGAGGGTCGGTGGGTTCACAGCGTCGGATCCCAGAGCTGGTCGCGCCACGTCCCTGGGCCCAGGGCTGCTGCGTGCGCTTTCCCGGCTTGGCCGCGAGGGCGGACACGCAGGCCCTGAGCCCAGGATGGGCCTGGCGCAGGGTCGCCGCGGCTGCGTGCCCAGATCTCCGGTCGTGGCAGCGTTTCCTTTTGCTACAGCGTGGGCCCTCAGATCTGAGGGCTCACGTCGGGACCTCGAGGTCGAGGTCGAGACCTGCCGGGGAAGGGGTCGAGACCTCGAGGTCTCGACCCCTTCCCCGTGACGGCCCCGGGGCCTGGCCAGGGCCGGGGGCTGGAGATGTCCCAGAGCGCTCCGTCGCGATTCCTGTAGCATCGTTGAGGTTCGCGATTGCTGCGACACGACGCCGCGCAGCGTTTTTGTTGCTTCTTCTTTTTATTTAGAACAAAAAAACATACGAGACAGTTCCCTACCTGTTCAGCAGGCGGCCCGCTGGCTCCACCCAGTCTCGCGGAAACTTCGCATCTGGACCTCGCAGAAGGTCACGCCTGACCAATGCTGAGCCGCCTCAGCCACACGACGACGCGACGGCACGAAGATCAAGCAATCGGAAGCCCTGAAGGGGGAGGGGGAAGAGGAGGAGGAGGAGGAGAAGGAGGAGGAGGAGAGGAGAGGAGGAGGAGGAGGGGAGAGGGAGGAGGAGGAGGAGGAGGAGGGGGGAGGAGGAGGGGGGAGGAGGGGAGGAGGAGGAGGGGAGGAGGGAGGAGGAGGAGGAGGAGGAGGAGGAGGAGGAGGCGGAGGAGGAGGAGAAGGAGGAGGAGGAGGAGAAGGAGGAGGAGGACAGCACGAAAATAGAGCAAGCCAAAGCCCAGAGGGGGGAGGGGAGGCCAGGGAGGCCAAGGAGGAAGCCAGGGCAGGCAGCACCAAGGGGGGGCCCAGGGGAGGCCACGACGCCGCGACGACCCGAGAATATATCGCAGTCCTCCTCGATCCTCCTCGACCTCCTCCTCGATCGAGGAGGGTCGAGGATCGAGGATCGAGGAAGGAATCGGGGGCTCGAGGATCGAAGGTCGAGCATCGAGGAGGGGATCGAGGGCTCGAGGAGCGAGGGGCGGAGGCCCAGGAGGCCAGGGGGGCGGAGGCCAGAGTGGCCAGAGAGGTCAGGAAGGCCATGCCGGGGGGAGGCCACCAAGGAGGCCCCGGGGGGAGGGGGGGGGGGCCCGGGGGAGGCCCAGGTCGACACAACGACGACGGCGCGAAGAGAGAGCAATCCGAGGCAACCGGGGGGGGCCGGGGGGAGGCCAGGGCGACACGACTGCGACACGAAGATAGAGCAATCCGAAGTCCGGGGGGGGGGGCGGGGGAGGTCAGAGGGGCTAGGGGAGGCCAGGGAAAGCCACGACGACGACGAATGACGACGACGACGACGACGACGACGACGACGACGACGACGACGACGACGACGACGACGACGACGACGACGGATGACGACGACGACGACGACGACGACGACGACGACGACGACGACGACGACACGAGCAGAAAGCAACTCCAAGAACGAAGCCCTGGGATGGAGGAGGGTCCAGGGAGACCGGGGCAGGGGCGCACCTCCAAGACATCTCCCAGACATTCTCCAGGACACACTCTAGCACGCCCCTCCTCCTCCTCCTCCTCCTCCTCCCCCTCCTCCTTTTCCTTCTTCTTCTTCCTCCTCCTCCTCCTCCACCTTCTCTTTCTCTTTCTCCTCCTCCTCCTCCTCATCCACCTCCTTCTCCATCTCCTCCTCCCTCATCCTCCTCCTCCACTTCCTCCTCCTCCTCCTCCTCCTCCTCCTCATTCCTCCTCGCTCGTCCCGTCTCTTCCCTCTCCTCCCCCCTGCCCCTTGCCCTCTCCATCCCTCCCCCTCCTCCTCCTCCTGCTCCATCTCCTCCTCTCCTCCTCCTCCTCCTCCTCCTCCTCCTCCTCCTCCTCCTCCTCCTCCTCCTCCTCCTCCTCCTCCTCCTCCTCCTCCCTCCTCCTCCTCCTCCTCCTCCTCCTCTCCTCCTCCTCCTCCTCCTCCTCCTCCTCCTCCTCCTCCTTCTCCTCCCCCGCCTTCCTCTTTCTCCCTCCCTCCTCCCTCCTCCTCCTCCTCCTCCTCCTCCTCCTCCTCCTCCTCCTCCTCCTCTCCAGCAGTGGAGGTAGGACAAATCACCCAGACCCTGACAACTGGCGTTTGTTGCACGGCCCTGGGCGTTTCCTAAACAGCCTTGCCTTGCTCGACTCCTTCCTTGGGCGCGTGTACTACACGGCTTCGCTTGTCGGGGTGCTCATTATGCGGACCCATGCCAAGAAACACCCTGCTTTCCTCCAGGGTGCCTTGGGTTCCTTGGGTTTCGAAGGTTTTGCGATGGTCAGCGCGACGCTCCCACACCAAAAACCATTGGACGTCCTGGGGTCTCAAGTTTGGGTTTCTTGTGGACAGTTTCTTGTGGTCGGGCCCCTACTGTATTATGGGGGTGGATTTTCTGGCCTCTAAGCAGGGCGCTCTCCAGGGCACACTCGAGCGCGCCCAGCAAGACACTATCCAGCGCACACTCTAGCACGCAGCACGCACCCGCAAGACAGCCCCAAGACATTCTCCAGGGCACCCTCTTAGCACGCCCTTGAACAGACATCTCCACGAGACTCTCCGGGCAGAGGATATCTCCAAGGCATTCCACGCCCTCCGGCAGACACCTCCAAGACATTCTCCAGGGCACTCTGTAGCACGCCCTCCACCGCCCTCCAGCAGATGACACCTCCAAGGCACTCCACGCCCTCCGGCAGAAACCATGCATTGCAAGATTACACCGGTTGGTATAATACAACGCGCGCATGTCGCCGCGCCGTTTGCTCCGACGCGCGACCGTACGCCTTGAGGGCAGCACCTCGGCCACCAGGGCAAACTCCGCCTCGGACGCAGAGTTTACCGTGGGTGGGTCGCGTTGCCGGCTTCGTCTACGTGGGCGCACTCCGAGCACACGGCACGGCTACATGGTAGCTTGCATGCATCATCCCACGATCCCGTTTCCTCCGCGCCTCCCCGTGAACGTGGTGACGTCGCCCTGGACGGCCACTCTGGAGCACTTCCGTTGCGGTAATGGTCGCCTCCTGAGAGGCAGCAGATCGTTCGGTGTCCGCCCCCATCTTCTCCCTCAAAAAAATTGGGACACAAGCAATGACATAAACATAAAAACTCGGAGGTCCGCGCGGACTTCTCGGATCGGCGTATGACACCCCTCCTTGGCGCGCGGAGCGCGCCAGGGGCGGCGCCGGAGGCGCCGCCAGGGGTCTCCAGCGCCGATCCGAGAAATCCGCGCGCACCTCAGAGTTTTTATGTTTATGTCATTGTTCGTTCCCCTAAAAAATGTTCCCGCGATCCCCTTGGCAACCTTGCTGCTCCTCCTCCTCCTCCTCCTCCTCCTCCTCCTCCTCCTCCTCTTCCACAAGCAGGCGCTCCCACCGGCCTTGACCTATGGCCTGGGCGTCCATGGAGCCTTCCCTCGACTCGTGGAACAAATGCGAACGGCTCAGCGAGGTGTATGGCATGCCCCAGGCTCCAGCACATCGTGCTGGCTCACGTCTTGCCTGCAAGGCTCGGCATACACGGACCCCCAGGTGGAGGCTTGGGCCGCGCCGCTGTATCAGTGGGCCCTCCTCTTTCGTGACCCGCAGGTGCCCCACCGTACCTTACAATCGGCATGGCTTCGCCAGATCCAGAAGATCTACCATTCCCCGCACCCGTGGCGGTATGTGTCGGGCCCCGCGGGCGCTACAGTGTTTGCATTACGAGAGCTCGGCTGGGCTACGGTCAGCAGCACCATTTGGCGGACCGATCAAGGGGTCAGAATCAATGTCCGAGATGAGGCGCCGTCCACCATCCGCCAACTTGCTAGAGATGCAGGGGTTCGGCGCCTCTGGGAGAAGTGGGCCCAACGGTCCCCGCTTCCAGGGCATGATGTTATTCCTCGGGAGCCCAGTGGCTATTGGATCGAACCAATCTTGCAGATCCTCTCCCAGATTGACATACCTGATGACGACGAGTCGGGGTCTGATGACGAGCTCGACGATCACGGTGATGACGAGCGTCCGACCATGGCCCCCTTAGGCCCCAACCCCTTTGCCACCAAGTGGAAGCCCTCCCTCAAGGAAGCAGGCCTTCTGCGTGCGTATCTGGGTGGTGACCTTTGGAGCCCGTCACGGCTTGCAAAGTGTTACTACAGGGACACCGACTCATGTCCACGATGTGGGGCATCTCCATGTGACCTGTATCATATTGTACATGAGTGTTCGTCTCTGGATGCACATCGCCAACAATACATGTTTCAGATTTGCACGGATGGGTTTCCCATGCAAGCGCGTGACTCCATGCTATGGTCGTCAGGGCTCGTTTCTCGCTCTTGCTTCCCTACTTTACCACCACGGGGCTGCACTGGGCACTGGCACATCAAAAACGGTGATCCGCAAGGCATCGCTGGCAACATTTACACGGTTGGGGCGTGTCAGCGTATGTGGTACTGGCCTGAGGCCACACGAACGGGATGGGGACTCTGCCAGCTGAGTGAGCCAACGCCTGGGGTAGACATCCTTGTTTATGGGGCTCTCCCAGGCCCCATACAGTCCTCGCCCAGGGCCGAGCTTTACGCTTTCCTTCAGGTTCTCCAGGTTTGCCTTCCCCCTGTATGTGTGCACGCCGACTTCAAAGGTCTGGTCGACGGCCTTGCCCTTGGAGCTCGCTGGTGTTGCGCACCTCGGCGTTTATACGTCGACTTGTGAAAACGCATATGGACCAAGCTTTCCGACCTGGGCGAGGTGGGGTCTGATGTTCGTGTTGCCCTTGTTAAAGGACACCAGCAGGGTCAGAGCGCCGATGCCCGAGGTAATCGGTGGGCTGACCTTGCTGCTCGTAACGGCAGGGACCTCCACTCCATCCCCAAAGCTCAGGTCAAAGCTATGAGGCTGAACCATAAGTACTACACTCGCCTCCTTCGATGGGGTACGACCGCTCGTGGGCTCTTCTTTGGCGAGCAGCGTGTCGACACCCGACCACGCAGGAAAGCCTGTCGGCGCCCACGGCGCGCTACGGCCCCCTCGGAGCCCAAGGAGGTCTCGGCGCCCTTGCGCCATGTTTTCTCCCAGGTCCCCCATCGTAGTATATGGAGGTGCGAGTTTTGCAAGAAAGGCTCGAAGCTCGAACGGACCCGTCGTCGTCTCTCTCTGATTGCCTGCCCTGCTCGTTTGCGCGCTGCTGCCGGCATCCCTCGGCACTCCTCCACTGTCAACCGCCCTGGTGACGCCGCGCGCGGCCAGGCCGACAATGGAGGGCAGATGTTGGCGGATGGAGGCAGCAGTTTCGGTGCTGCCGTGCGGCCTCGCTCTCCCTCGGACTCTTCTCGCTCGGTGCGCCCTCGGACGGGGTCCCCCACGCGTGGCCATGAGCGTGTCCAAGAGGATGTGGAGGCTCCCCCACCTTCCTCGGGCCTGGGTAGCCTTCCCTCTCCTCGTCCTCGCAGCCCCTCCCCTGGCTTCGAACGACACGTTAGGCCACGCGTGCGCTTCGAGCCCGTTGCTTTTACTTGGGATGGAGTTGCGAATGTCCAGGCAGACGCCGTTGCCATGTTTCACCCTCTCCCCGAGCGCTCAGGACCTGCCTTCCTCCCTGACAAGCGGAGGCGGGTAGGACCTAAGCGCTCAAGTCGGCCCTCGCTGGCCGACACTACGGTGCCAGCCGGACCCATGCCTGAAACGGGCCCTGTCCTTGCCACGGCCGCCCGCGGCCATCGCCTTTGGGTCTCTTCGGGCCACGTTTGTTTGTGAGTTTCCTGTGGCGCCTTCACTACGGGCACGGCTGGTCACCTTCTCGTTGAATGCCCGTCAGGGGGTACCCACCGCCTGTCCGAGCGGGCGGTGCGCAACCGACGTTTATTTATGCAGGGTTTTCATCCTGCGGACGAAGGGGCAACAGGCTCTCGCAGAGTCCCTGCGCCTCGTCCACTTCTCGTTTCGGACCCTGAAACCCACTGGGTCAGGCTCCATGGGAGCCCATTTCATAACCCAAGCGACGGGGCATAGTCTCCCGTTTCTTCTTTTTGTGCGGCTGGTACCCGTGATCCTTTAGGTGGGGTCCCAGTTTTTCCGCAGGCCAGCCAGGCTGCTAGCAACTTGGCACCTTAGGTGGGCGTTCGTGCACCGCGCGACGCTTCCCTTGGCAGTGCCGTATCCTCCCCCTCCTCCTCCTCACCCTCCTCCTCCTCCTCCTCCTCCTCCTCTTCCTCCTCCTCCTCCTCCTCCTCCTCCTCCTCCTCCTCCTCCTCCTCCTCCTCCTCCTCGTTTTCCTCCTCCCTCCTCCTCCGCCTCCTCCCCTGGCGGCCGCCCTGGCGACCCGAGCAGGGCAGCGGCTCCGTCGGCGTGGAGGAGCTGCTGCAGGCGCTGCGCGGGCCCCTGCGGCCCCCGCGCGCGGCGGCTGTGCACCAGGCCTACCTCCTGGCATCGCTTGGACGTGTTTTTTATCCTCGGCGAGAACCATCGAGGACCATCCTCGACCAACGAGCGAAAAAAACACGCACGAAACCGAAGAATACATGGGAAATGGGCGTCCGAGCGACGGCGAGACCTAGATCGGGCATGTCCCTCTGCATGGGGGCAATCTTGAAAAATAGCCAAAACACCGCCAGGGGACGATGTTTCGACTGTGTTGGACCATTTGGGAGAATCCGTTTGGACTATGTTGCCCTTCTCGTCCAAAATCCGCTTGCAGGAGGACGCGCCCGACCTAGCACGAGGCCTTTTGCGCCCTGGACGCCGGCGGCTGCGGGACGGTGCCGCTGTCGCAGCTGCGGCGGGCCTTCCGCCCGGAGTGCCTCCTCGGGGGGCGTCAGCTGGCCCACGCCCCGGTGCGTCGCGAAGACTTCGCGACGTGTTCTGAGTATCCAGCGTTCGAACAGTTTCACATCTTCGGCGGGAGTCGTTTTGCTATTTGAAACCTCCAGGCGCCCTCGCAGGGCCCGAAGACCGCCGAGAGACGACTCAGGGTGAACCGCCTGTCCCAGGGAAGGGGTGTAGACCTCTGGGGAATCATGACGTCGGGGGTCTGGGGAGGTTGCTAAGCGGATAGAGGGGGGGAGCTATACTTGCATGCTAAGATATGGTTTGTACTGGGCCTAACCCAACTTACAGATCGGCTACAAGAACCGCAAGTGGCTTCGAGGGATTAGGTAGCTCCGCTAAGCGAGCTCCGACCACTTAGCCAAGATCTCTGCCCCCCGTAATATCAGCTCAAAACATTTGCAACCCGTTTGTAAGCTTGGTCAGTGCAGATAAAACACACCTTGGCATCCACACCCCACCTATCCTCTTAGCACCTGCCACGGAGAGGGTTGGGGCAATTTGGCGGCCTCAGGAGGTCCTCACCTGGCGGCGGGACCGCGAAAACACAACTCAGCATGAAAAGATGGCCCCGAACTTTTCAATCGAGCCGATGTCCTTCGCTTTCGGCCTCTGGGGGCCGACATCGGTCCGGGGATCCATGAAAAACGGATCCAGGTCGCAAAACCGAAAACAAAAACCACATCGCCGAGTATCTGGGCATCTCACCGGTCCAGGCTCCGGCCCATCCTTCCAGCCCGCCCAGATGGGGCCCGAGTCCGATACATCAACGATGCGGCTCGATCTGGAGCCCGGCTGTCTCCATGCCGACGTCGCCGATGCAACGCCGCATCGGCGACGCGACTCGATCCGTCGACCCAGTCTACGACTCGGGCCCCATATGGGCGGCCTCCAATGCTGGACCCAGGGTCGGTGTATATACCCTGAGACCCGGGCGTCGCAACTGTTCCTGGCTGGCGTGGCGACCCGGTTTCAGGCCCCGGGCCCTGATAGATTTTTCCAGCGCGAAGGCGGAACAGAAAGGCAGGTTCTTGGGCTGCGCCCATGATGTCCCGCGCTGCTGTGTCTTGTCGCGTCGTCGGATCCCAAGGTATCTATGCCTGCCTGGCTTGCCCAGAAAAGGCAGATGCACCGATCCTGGTCCCAGGATCTACGTATGCTGCCTTTTCGGCGGCTCGGAAACACAAGATCGTGGGAATCATGACCGGAGCTTTAGACTTTCATTTCTTAACTTTTTCCGAGCCCAGATCGATATGTGAGTGCCCCAGGGCTTGAACTTGCGCGAAAACGCCTGGGTTGAAAATTGTTGCTACGCCCAGGTCCCAGGGTACACGGTATGTCATGGGAAGAAGCACGAGGACACTACGCACGCGCGCGCGGAGCCACAGGTCCGCTACGACACGCGTCCGCGGATAGAGGAAATCAGCGCCATGGTAAGGGATGGGTGGGAGGGGTAGGACGTCAGATATGACGCGAGCGCACCTAGCTTGTCCTCCTCCCCCTCCCCCTCCCCCTCCTCCTCCCCCTCCCCAGCAAACCTTCCCCTTCCGTGACGTCCCCCCCGCCTCGCCCCAAGACGTATGTATGCGGCCGGAGGGACGCTTGAAAGGCGAGGGTGACGTCACGGAAGAGGATGGCCTGCTACAGTTGGACCGAGGTATAAGATCGAGGTCAGTCGGGGAGGGTACCTTACTGCTCTTCGTGTTGATTGCATGTTCTCGTGCACCCTGGGGAGGGTACCTTTGGATGTTCTGTGTGTTTTGGCCGGCGGAGGGTCTCGCGTTCTTTGGGGGTAGGGGCCGGCGAGGCCGCGCCCGGCGAGGTCTCCCGGAGGCCGAGAGTGGCCAAAGTCGGAAACTGGAACATATGCAGCAGCAGTGGCGGGTCGTTTTTCAATCCCAGGAGCTTTCGAGGATCGGGGACGACGTCGGGGTGGTGTGGTGTATACTTCTTGCTCGCTTCCCCGGGGAAACGACGACAAAAATGTGTACACCAGGATCCCGATCTATACACCAGGACCCCCTTCCTTGTGCGAATGCCAGCGCGGGGCCTGCAAAAGCGTCGGTGTATAGAGTCCGGCTCCTTACACAGACCCCAGAGACCCGATGTCGTGACTTTTTCAACACCCTGGAAGCCTCGACCCCCTCCCCAGCACCGGATTTTCGTCCCGAGTCGTTTCTTGACGCTCCCGAGGCCCGGCGAGGGCCCCCAGAGACCGAAAATCGTGGAAAACCTTCGTCGTGATTTTTCTCAATGCGTTGGATCTCTGGGACCTCACCACCGCCGTGGCCCTCTTGCCACGGCGCGACGGGGCCTGGACCTGCCCCGCCGGCACGCCGCCGGCGCCCTCGGCCCGGCGCCCGGCCGGCGTCCCCCGAGCCCCATCTCGGCCACGCGCCCAGGGGGGGGGCGGTCATCCGGAGGTCCTGGCGCTGCCACTGTTTCCGCCACGGGCGGTCCGCTGCCACTGTTTCCGCCGGAGGGCTAAAAAATAGCACGCGACTGAAAAACCCATCCCTGGCCAGAGCTACTCTACGTCTTGGTTTCAGGCTGTTTCGTCTCGTTGTTTCGGTTTTTAGGTTTCCAGTGCCAAAAAATAGCTCTCTGGAAGGTCAGGGTCCCGCCCCGCTTCGGGCCCCCCGGGACCCTCACGGAGGGACCGGGTTCGGAAAACAGCGCAGACAGGTGGGGTCCCGGGGCTCCGCCCCGCTTCGGGCCTCCCGGGGCCCTCAGGGAGGGATCGGGTTCGGAAGATCATGCAGAAAGACGGGGCCTGGGGCTCCAGTCCTGATGTTGTGCGATGGGATGTCGCATTTTGTTCGCAGCGTCGGATCTCCGGGCAGGAGGAGGGGGGAAAGCGTCCTTGGAGCGCCCCTGCTTCTTCAGAAGGCGCGGGCCCCCCCCCGAATTACAGATGCAGGCCCGGCGTCGTCTCAGAAGCGGCCTCCTTCTGAGAAGCTTTCCCCCTCCCCCCCCCGCTTCTTGGCATCGCTCGGACGTGTGTATTTTCCTCCGCGTGGCCCATTGAGGATTAAGTCGAGCCTGTTCCTCTACAGGAGGAGTATCCAAAAATACTCAAACAATAATTTGGGGACAATTGTTCGACTATGTTTGCCCATTTGGGGGCATTTGTTCCAAATATGTTTTATGTTTCGCCCAAAGTCCGCCTGTAGGGGGACATGCCCGACCTAAGCCTTCTCAGAAGCAGCCTCCCTCTGAGAAGCTTGCCCCCCCGCTCCCCGCTTCTTGGCATCGCTCGGACGTGTGCATGTTCGTTCCTCGGCGAGGCCCATCGAGGAGCATCCCCAGAGATCCAGCGCATAACAAAAAAAAAACATGACGGAGGTTTTTCGCAGAATTCGGCCCCTATAGGGGCCCTTGCCGGGCCTCGGGGCCGTCGATCAACAAAACGACTCGGGACAAAAACCCCGGTCCTGGAGCATGGGCCGAGACTTCCGGGCACCGCGCCTTGCAAAAAATCACGACGTCGGATCTCTGGGCACCTTCCCTGACCTTCCAGGAGGGCCAAAAAATAGCACGCGACTTAAAAACCCATCCCAGAGCTATTCTACGTCTTGGTTTTAGGCTGTTTCGCTTAGTGTTTTAGGTCTTTAGCTCTCCAGTGCTGAAAACATAGCTCTCTGGAAGGTCAGGGTTGGGGAACCCTGCGCGCGCGACGGCGAGACATGCACGGGGAAACGGACGCCCCGGCGATGGCGAGAGCCCTGGCGCGCGCCGCCGACCGTCCCCGACGTCGAGGCGGGCTGGGCCGACGCGCGGGAGGCGTGGACCGACGTGCTGCACGAGCTGCGGGGCGGTGGTCGGGCCGGGGGCCGAGGGTCACACGCACGGGCACCTCCTCCCTCCTCCCTCCTCCCTCCTCCCTCCCTCCTCCTCCTCCTCTCCCCCTCCTCCCTCCTCCCTCCTCCCTCCCTCCTCCTCCTCCCTCCTCCTCCCTCTCCCTCCTCCTCCTCCTCCTCCCCTCCTCTCCTCCTCCTCCCTCCTCCTCCTCCTCCTCTCCTCCTCCTCCTCCTCCTCCTCCTCCTCTCTCGCCGTCGAGCTTCTCGCCGTGCTCGGGCCCTCGGGGCCCTCCACGGGCCAGGGCTGTCAAACACTGGCACGGGATGAAGAGCTGGCCCCGTCGGAAAGCCGCGGTGGCCTGAGCTGCGGGGGTCGGCTGCGCGTATACGTTAGCTGCGGACCCAGAGATCCGACGTCGTGGTTTTTGCAATGCGGGGTCCCCGGGAGTCTCGACCCAACTCCCCCAGGGCCGGGCTTTCGTCCTGAGTCGTGTTCTGACGCTCCCAGGGCCCGGTAAGGGCCCCTATGGAGGCCGAAAGCTGTAAGAACCCTCCGTCGTGATTTTGTCTGATGCGTTCGATCTCTCTGGGCGGGGGGATCTCTTCAGTGCGTTCGATCTCTTGGGGGGGGGGGGGGTCGGGCCGCACGCAGGTGCGGCGTGACCCGTCGCCGGGGGGGCACGCCGAGGTGCGGGGACCGCCGGGCCCCCGGGGTGGCCGGCTGCGGCGCGGTGCTCGCCACGGGAGGCGGGGCCCGAGGTGTCTCCCCGCAGCCTCGGGGCCCTCCTCCAGGGGGGCCCTCCACGGGGGGGCTTGTCGGGGGAGGAGGGCCACGTCCCAGGGGACCTGTCGGGGGGCTCCAGGCGGGGCGGTGACCACCCCGTGTGGTGAGTCGGTGGGGGTTCGGGGTCACCGCACGGTTTTGGGGCTCGGGTCGTTCTCCGAGGACGTCTCGGGCGACTGGGGCAGCCGAGGTCCCAAAACCGTGCGCGGACGGACCGTGCGTTGAGGTCTTGGGGGATTTCGAGGTCACCGCACGGTCTGTCACCGCACCGTTTCGGGACTCCAACAGTTGACTAGACGTAAAAGTGACCTTTCGCCAGAGTGACCTTTGGTGCGAGCTCATCGGGGTCCCCCCGATCGCCGAATGCGCTGCGATAATAGCGTCTTACGCGCTTCTGTTTGGTCACCCCGCGGCGCCCCAAAAGCCGCGGACCAAGTGTCACTCTTGCCCATGGTCTCACGCTTGCGTGCAGCCGAGGGAAGGCCCCTGGGTCCAGGACCCACTTCCCTCAGGACCCGCTTCCCCCCTTGTGTCGAGTCGGGGCTGTTCCTCTACAGGAGGAGTACTGAAAAGTAGTAAAAGATAGTCTGGGGACGATTTGTTTTCTATGTTTGACCATTTGGGGACATTTTGTGAATCTAATGTTATGTCGTCCAAAATCCGACTGTAGGGGGACACGCCCAGCCTAAACCTTGGGCTGAGATGCGATACAGTCAAAAACCCTAATAAGGACGCGCGACTTTGCTCAGGGTACCCTTGCGTCCTTACTCTTCCTTGCTCTTGTGTCCTTGGGGTTTTCGTCGTCCGCCGCCCCAAAAAACCCCAACTTCGGCTTCCAAGGGTCTTGCGTCCTTACCGCGCGTCCTCATTAGGGTTTTTGACTGTAGCAGCGGCTTGCGCGCTCGGGTTCGGCCGCCACGCGCCCCCGGAGACCGGCGCGCCGGAGGCCACGATGATCTGCCGGGGGTCCCTCTTCGCGTGCTGCCGAGAGAGTCAAGCAGTGGCGAAGCGTCCCGGCTCGCCGAATTAGCCCCACCAAGCAATGTTCTAAGACCCTTTTGTGGTTTCCACGAAATTGTCTTAGGACAGTTCTGGCGGAGTCTGTTTTGTTGTATCACATCGGGTTCAAGTTCTAAGGACATGGTTTTTGTTCTTAGAACAGCTTTGGGTTCTAAGAACATTTCGTGGTAGGACTATAGGAATGCCGGGACGGTGGGCCCCTGCTCAAGAGAGAGAGAGAGAGAGAGACGCCCCGACCCTAAGAGTTGGCGTGAGCTGCCCCGTCCAGCTGCGTCTTCCTACGGCCTCCGTTCGAGCGGCGGGCACGTGTCCACAGCCGACGCTTGGGGGGATCCAGCTTCGGGGGCCCCAACGGGCATCCACATCCCACGCCTGTCGGGGCCCCCGAAGCTCGATCCCCCAGGCGGTTGTCATGGACCAATCCCTGCCGCGCATCCTCGCGTTACGGACAAACCGCGATGGAGTGCCTGGGCCAATTGTCGGCCTCCGCAGATGCCCTCCTCGGACCCCAGGGCCGCCAAAAGGCAACTCGGGAAGAAGGGCCAGTCCCAGGGAAGGGGTCCTGACCTCGAGGGGTCAACTGTGTGCAAGAGTCACGGCTTTGGAGGTCTAGATCTGAACGGCTCAGTTCCTTCCGATTCCTGCGCCGAGCGCGTTGGCTAAAACACCTGAGTAGTAGTCTGCCCTCCAGGTGGCTCCAGCGACGCCTTCACGGAGGAGGACCTCGTGCGCTACTTCGAGATCATCCCAGCGGTGCGCAACGGGGGCCCGTGGGAGGGGGGCTCGGAGGGGGCCGATGTACCGTCCACGTCGTCCAGCTGGCCAAGCGGCCAAAGGCTTCAGCGAAGGAGGTCGGTGCATGGACGGGAGGGAGGAGGGAGGAGGGAGGAGGGAGGAGGGAGGAGGGAGGAGGAGGAGGGAGGAGGGAGGAGGGAGGAGCTCCAGCACCCCACAGACTGACCAGACGGCTTGGTGCACACGTCGAGCCCCTCCCAGGGGCCGTGTGCGGAACAGGCCGGGACCCAGACCTCCGACGAGGCTCGTTTCTCCATGCGCGGCCGCAGAGGCCCCGACCCTTGCCCACGGCCAGTGTTCTGTCCTGGGTGCATCCTTGCGTCGGGCATGCCTCTCTACAGGGGGACCGACTCAAGAAGAATGAAAAATATGTCTGGTGACGCTCGCTCGTGTTCTCTGTGGGCTACGTTTGCTTACTGGTTGCCTCTTGTTCACTTGTCTGCCCAAATGCGCCTGTAGGAGGACAGGCCGCACCTGAGAATCGCGTGCGGCCCGACAGCGGGCCCCAGAAACCGAGGCGTCCAAGGAGCACCGCCCGGCTGAGCAGCATCCGATGGTCGGAGATCCGGGGCTGTCCTCCGAAGGGGTCGTGCGCCCACCCGGGTCCCCGCCCCCGCCCCCACCCCTCCTCCTGCTCCTCCTCCTCCTCCTCCTCCTCCTCCTCCTCCTCCTCCTCCTCCTCCTCCTCCTCCTCCTCCTCCTCCTCCTCCTCCTCTCCTCCTCCTCCTCCTCTCCCTCCTCTCCTCCTCCTCCTCCCCTAATCTCCTCCTCCTGCTCCTAATATTCCTCCTCCTCCTCCTCCTCCTCCTCCTCCTCCGCCTCCTCCTCCTCCTCCTCCTCACTGGCCCCGGGCCAGAGGCCGCCTGGACCTGGTCGGCCTCCGACCTCAGGTCCAGGGCCGGGTGCGGCCAGCAGATCCAGAAGCGCCCCTTGGCTTCCAAGGAGCGCCCAGGATGTCCCAGGAGGCCCCCAAGGCCTCAGGAGCACCCCTCACGAGGCCCAGAGGGAGGAAGACGAGGAGGAGGAGGAGGAGGAGGAGGACGAGGACGAGGACGAGGAGGCGGAGGAGGAGGAGGAGTACCAGTGTAAGCCCAAGAGTTATAACTAAACGATGTTGGAATAAACCCTACCTTCAAGCTCCCTCGCCATTGGCCCCTACAACGGGCCATTTCCACTGAGGGAACTGCCTCATTGGAAGACAACCGTTTGAAGACCCTGAAGCATGCCTAGACATTGAGGCCAAGGCCACGGATCAATTTGAGTATTACGTCTTGACGATCTTGACGCGCGTCAGAACGCCATTCCTGGGACTCCAACGCCGCGAATCAGTGCTACTGCTGCACCCTCATAATCCTGAACCCGTCCAAAGCACCATTTCTATGTGCTGATCATGGGAATCCGTGAAGCTCTTGTCAGCTCTTGGTGAAAAATGTGCGCGGCTCTGAGGTGAGCGCACCATTTGTTGAAGGAACCGCCTTCAGGTAATGAAACTCTTGCACAGATTTAGTACGAATGTGCGCGGCGCTAATGCGAGAGCCATAGTTTGAAACCCAGCCGCCCTCAATCCGCGAAACTCCTGCCAATTGTTAAACGAATGTGTGCGAGAGCAACATTTTGAAAACGTCCCGCCCTCCGTATGTGAAACTGCTGGCATGTCTAAACTTCAGGGTCAAGCGTGGTGAGGACGTCTCAGGCGGAACGCCCGGCCCGCCCTAAAAAATTTGCCTTGGGCCCCAAGCTAAAAACGCCTTGGGCCCTGGGGCCCCCGAAGGGGTCGCTCCTGGCGGGATGCTGGAGGCGCTGTTCTTCCGCCGTGGCCGCGGGGACTCCCAAGAGTGCCCCCGCTGCCGCTACCTCTTCGGGGCACTCTCCTCCTCCCCCGCTTCCTCCTCTTCCTCCTCCTCCTCCTCCTCCTCCTCCTCCTCCGCCTCCTTTTCCTCCTCCTCCTCTTCCTCCTCCTCCTCCTCCTTCTAATCCTTCTCCTCCTCCTCCTCCTCCACCTCCTCCTCCTCCTCCTCCTCCTCCTCCTCCTCCTCCTCCTCCTCCTCCTCCTCTCCTCGTCCCAGACCCTGCTCCTCGTTATAGGGGCACCCTCTTTCTCCCTTGTCGCTTCCCAGGGCCCACTGTCCTAGTAGATGGCAGTCCTTCCGTGCGCTCTGACGGGCTCCGACGTGGGCTCGACGCCAACGCGGACGTGGATTCGGCACGGATTCGGCACGCATTCGATGCGGATTCGACTCGGATTCGGCGCGGATTCGGCACGGACAGTTGGCGCGGTGGGAACGACGAAGAGCTCCCCCAAGGGTGCAACATTTACCTCGGGAGGTCTTTAGTTTGGGGGATCCCCCCTGTTTCCCTCCGACGGGGAATAAGCTCGTAGTCGCAGTCGTAGCCGTAATCGCATCGTGGTCGTAGTCGTCATCGTAGTCGTCGTCGTCGTCGTCGTCGTCGTCGTCGTCGTCGTCGTCGTGGTCGTCGTCGATGTCGTCGTCGTCGTTGTTGCGCGGCGGGTGTCGCGGAGAAAGAAAAATGTGTATATGTGAGTTCGTACGCGTTTTCCTCAGAATAGGAGGCCTTCGGACAACACGTCTCAGAGCCCTGTCCTAGACTGTGTTACGTAGTCGCTCCTTTTTCTCGAGAAGGCCCGCAGGGCCGACCTTGCTGGCACCACGCACATCCCACAGGATCTGCATTTCCTTTACTCTGTTCTGCGCGATCTGGTGGCGCTCAACACCCCGGCCAGCGAGCCGGCTTGCCACTGTCATTTTGAAGGGACCCAGTGCGAGCCGCTGTCAGATACAGGTTGTGGTCACATCGAGCGAATCTTGACACGTCAGTTGGAGTCAGTACAGTCCCAGTTGAGCTCGTCGGTGACGGTGAGTTTCTGTGTCAGTGTCACCTTCAGCATCGGTTTCGTGGGGTTCGTCATTGGATTGCTCGTGGGTCGGTGCTCACATCGTCGTGCTGCGCCTGTGGTCCAACCTACGCCGACCTTCGAGCAGCCACAGGTGGCCCGTGCCAGGGTCGGTCCTGCTACGCCTTCCTCTCTTTGCCTCGGGGATAAACAATGAGTGCATTGGATATTAAGGAACGTCAGATCTTGGTTCGGTATGATGATGATCAGAATTTTACCTGGCATCACCGATTGTTGCTCGTTCGTATCTCGTCAGGTCGATGGGTTGCGCTCACACCGACAGGCGAGTTGCAGATCTTGGACACTGCGACGATCAGGTTTGAGCCCCTGGCTCGTGGCCGGCCCGTCCCCGACAGGTGTCGCAACGATTGCTTCCTCTTCGATCCCATCCCCGTCAGGGAGCTCAGCGAGGCCATCGCCAGGGCGAAGGTTCTGGCTGACATCGCGGGGGAGGATATTGAGGTGGACGACGCTGAGGTGTGGGTGGTCTCCGGCACCGCGCACCCCAGGTTCGGCGAGCAGGTGGAACCCGGCATCTTGGACGACGCAGGGCGTGCGATGCTTCGCGAGACCAAGGGGGTGGTGCAGCTCGATGCGAATGACACGACGTCGGAGGTGCACGTGGAGCGAGTCAACCAGAACGACCTGGCAGACTGGAAGAGCAGGGTCGGCGGCGGGGGAGATCTCCGACTCCTCGGCACCTACCGCACGTCGGGTGGCAAGAGGTTCTTGCAGGCCAAGGACGCAGTGGGTAAGCTCGAGGAAACCAAGTTCGACGACTTTCCCTTCGCCGACCCCCGCTTGGTCAAGGAGCATCTGGACGGGATCCTGGAGACCACCGACGGCTCTTTCGACAGCTATCATCAGAACTGGTGTGTGGCTGCGGGGGTCTCGCCCAATAGTGGGATCGCGCACGATCATCGCATCATCCTGGAAGCGCTGCGCCTGGGCCTCACGTGCGACCAGTACAACCTGGCAAACTCGGCCATGGGTGAGCAGCTCGTCAGGCGGCTCATCCAGCATGAGCTCGCCGTGGAGAAGGACGCGAGGCATCCAGACTACAGCGGGCTCGGCTACATGCTGGCGGGTTCGACTGAGGACAAGGGCCGCGTTGCCGTGCCCAAGTTCACCAAGTGGATTGCCGAGAAGCAGCACCAGCGGGCCTTCACCCTCAAGCAGTCCCGTTTGCTTCGCGAAGAACGGGCGGCTGAGGACAAGCGGCGCAGCGGCCCCAAGGGACCCAAAGGTGCGTCGAAGGGGAACAAGGGCGGCGCCGCCGACGGTGGCGGAGGGGGGCAGGGCTAACGTCTTGCCCTGCCCGCGCGGGGTCGAGTACCTGGTCGGCCTCGCTGGCGCATGCTTCCCGCAGGTAGGAGCCTCCAGTCTGTTGCTTCGGGTTCCGAGTTTTGTTCGCCGTGGTCGAGAAGATCACGGTCGGCGACGGCATGGCGATCCTCTCCCTCTGCTTGTTCGCCTGGCGAAGTGCCCCTCCGGGGGCTCCGGGCGCCGGTGGCGAGGAACGCGCGGACAACGTGGGCATCAGGACCAGCGTCTTTTGGAGTCCGTTCGTTCGCTCAATTTCCTGTATCGCACCAGAGTATGTTCAGACTGTGACTGCCTATACCGAGGCAGCCCGGGCAAGGCCTCTTTTTCTCAGATGTCGATCTTGGAATCCTTGGATGATCGCATCTCACTCTACGGCAGCCGGCCGTGAGACCTGACCCCGCTGAGTGCGCTCGCTCAACGAAGTGTGCAAAGCGAAAGACCCGTACGCGCAGGAGCCACAACACATGGCACCGTACCTTCCCGACAAGCTGAAGGTGACGAAGGGTGCCACTCGCCCCCTACCTCTAGAGTCCGTGCTCCCCCCGGACGCGCTGCGCCTGGCGACGGACTTCAGAAAACACGCGTTGAAGAGTGATGGCGAGCTCGAGGCAGATCGTTTGAGAGGCGTCTCTGTCACCCCGTACTGGTGCCCGGACCTACGACGCTTCAAGCAGCGCCGTCGCGAGTTGTTCGCCAATTTGTACGACCGACAGCTCATCACCTTCAGGCGGCGCATCTTCTCGAGAGTCTCTATATTCTTTGTCTGGAAGAAGACTGGGATGACCAGGCTGATCGTGGACGCTCGCTCGACCAACGAGAAGTGCAAGACGCCTCCTCACACGGACCTGGGCACGATCGCCGCCCTGGCAGACGTGGACCCCAGCCTGGCGGAGCTTTCTGACATCGCCGATGCCGAGCTGAGTGGCGAGGAGGAGGCTGAGCTGCTCAAGGGACAGGGTGGCCTCTTCTCGTTGCCCTTCTCTGGGAGCTCGTTGGACGTGGTCGACGGCTTCTATCAGTTTGACAACTGGCGCATGGCCAGCTGGTTCGGGATGGATGACCCGGACGAGGCCAGCGCCTATGGAGTCACGGAGGTCTGGGACGACGACCTCGAGGAGATGGTGCCGTTGCAGCCCACCGATATCGTGTACCCCTGCTTCAGAGCGCTGAGCATGGGTTTTACGTGGGCCCTTTACTTCTGTCATTCAGCTGTGGATCATATCGTTGCCGCGGGGGTCCCAGGAGGCGTCTCTCGGGCCGCTCGGGAGAAGCATCGTGCTCCTCGGGCTTCTTTCGCGAGCCCGATCACCTCGACCTACGTGGACAACGTTGCCCTGCTGTTTGCTAATACCGACACTTCAGATGCACATCGCGTTCTTCATCAGTTCTCTGCGCGTGACATGCGCACACACGACATAGTGGAGCACACCTTCTCGCTAGAGCACCTGGGCGCCATCCTCGATGGGCATCGGCGACTGTTGCATCATCAGCCCCGCCGAGTGTGGCGCGTCTATCTGGCCGGCAAAGAGCTACTCCGACGGCGACGGCTTCGAGGAGAAGTCCTCCGCGCATGGGTCGGTCACGTGGTTCACCTCTTCATGCTTAACAGGCCGGCGCTTTCCAGTCTGTGGGCAGTCTACCAGTTCATCCAGCACTCGCTGGAGCGGCGCTGCCGGGCGTGGGGCTCGGTGCGCCAGGAGATCAAGGTGATCCTCGGTTTCGTCTTCCTCTGCCAGCGTGACCTGGGTGCTCCGCGGCTGCGCATGGCCTACTGCTCGGACTCTTCGGATCTGGGCTACTGTCTGGCCGTCACGAGCGACTCGGACGCGGAGCTCAAAGAGGCGGCAGCCTACCACGAACGCTGGCGCTTCATCGAGGATCGGACCGACCCGAGCTGCGAGTTGGTCCCCTACCTCGAGCTCTGTGACGGTGCTGGCCTCTCGCCTCTGGGGGGCTCGCCCGAGCCGTGGCGGGATGACCGGGGGTCGCCCGAGGTGGTCGCGCCTCCCCGGCCTCCAACTCAGCTGGGGCGCCAACACCGCAAGGAGAGCGACAGGCTGGCCCCCGGCGGGGTAAGACGCGCACTTCGAGAGCGAGTCCTGCGGGAGGACCCCCAGCGTGCGCCGGCTCTCGGCGCCAACTGGGACCCGCCCGAGCGCTGGAAGACCCTCTTCGAGCGGAAGTGGGACGACCCCTCTGAGCACATCAACACCAAAGAGGGCAGGGTGATGTTGACTGGGCTGCGGCGTGCTTGTCGCAACCCTCGCTGCCACAAGAAGCGGCCCCTTTCTCTCTCCGACAGTTTGGTCGCCTGTTGCGCCTTTGATCGCGGGCGTGGGCGAGGCGCGGAGAAGACCAACTGGGGCCTGCGGTATCTCGGTCAGCGTGCCGCAGCTTTGCAGATTGCCTGCGATGCGCAGTGGGCGACCCGTCACCTCGAAGGGGTCCGCAACCCGACGGACGCGGGCTCTCGCCGTTTTGATCGAGGTGCCGACCCGACAGAGAGGTCGCGCAACCTCGGCCTGGAGCGAGGCGGTCAGGACATGGCAATCGTCCGGGCCACCTGTAGAGTCCGCCCGACAGGCGGAGCTTCGGGCGCCTTGGCCCGTCTTTTGCGCTTGCCAGATCATGGTGCAGCGCGAGTGGCATCCGCTGCTCGGGGGAAAAAACAAACACACTTTGCCGTACCTCACGATCCTCCTACGGGTGCCTGTGCTTCAACTTCTGCCTGCTCCTCCAGGGCCTGGGCTCCCTCTCCGTGTGCCTCCGCAAGGCCCCCTACGAGCTCCTCTGTGGCCGGCGCTACTTGGGCTTCGTCGGGATGTCCCTCCTCATCGGGGACGGCGACCTGCAGGACCTCTACGGGGCCTTCTACTGGTACCTCCAGGGCCTCAACGTGTACGGCGGCCCCCTGCAGGACCTCCACGGGGACTCCATCAAAGCTCTCTCAGGGCTCGGACTCGGCGGCCTCCAAGGCCAAGAGCTACGACCTAAACAGTACGCTGCGGATCAGGAGAGGGGCCATCTTTCTGGAGTTATTTGCGGGACGTGAGGGCCTTACCAGGGCCGTGGCTTCACTGGGCGTTCCAAGCGGAGAAGGTATCGAGCTCTCGAAGGGCCCCGAGTATGACCTCTTGGACCCCGGCATCAGGCAGTATATCATCGGTCTCACTCAACGGGGCCAAGTGTTGTGTGTGTGGTTGGGTACCCCTTGCAGTGCCTTTAGTATTGCTAGGCGAGGCGTTCACAATCTCGAGGCTGCTCGCGAAAAGGATTGGCTGGGCGCCCAGCATGCATGGTTTTCGTCAGAAGTTATCCGAGAATGTCTGAAGTTCAACGTGGCCATTGTTCTGGAGAACCCTCTCACATCTCGTCTCTGGGGCTTCGAGCCAATCATGGAAATTTTGTATGACTCACGTGTATCAGTTGTCGAGTTTCACGCTTGTGGCTTCGAAGGAACCATTAAGAAGCCTACTCGGTTGGTTGGCACTCTTCCTGGCCTGGAGTTGTTGTCTAGAAAATGTCCTGGAAACCACGCCCACACGGTAGTGACGGGCAAGTTTCATGTCTGGGATGCGGACAAGCAGGCCTGCCGATGGACACAGGCCTCTCGGGTCGCAGGAGTCTACGGCTCGAGGTTACGTTTCAATGCAGCTCGGCTGATTGCAGCTGGCTGATCCCACGCCCGGCGGCACCATATCTTTCCAGTTGATCAGAATGCCACGGTTAGACATGTCGTTAGCTCGGCCAGTCTCCAACAAGCGCACGATCCAGGACTCCGACGTCGTCAACGAGGGGGCTTTGACCAGTGGAGGTCGGCCCCGCACGTCGGCGACGAGCTCGACCGAGTCCCGGGCAGGCTCATCGCATACGGGGGCCAGCAGTGGCGCGCCCTTGCGCGTTCCCGCGCTGAACAGCGGCGGTCGACGGCAACGTCTCGCTCGGCCCCCTGCAGTTCGTCGCGGACCTGCCCCCCAGCCTCGAAACCTGGTCGAGAACAGCGTTTCGCCCGCCACCCTGAACACCTACAAGGCGGAGGTCGGGGAGTTCGAGGCGTGGGCGGCTGGCAGGGCGCTCAGCCTCCGCACGCACGAGGCGGCAGACTCTGCGATGTCGGACTACTTCGAGTGGCTGTACGCCCAAAGGGAGCAGCCCCAGCTGGGAAGGTGGACCCCCTCTACGGTTACGCGCTGCTGCGGCTCTCCCATCTCGGTCGCGGGGGACACGTGTTGCCCAGGGCCAAAGCCGCGCTTAGAGGCTGGCTTCGTTAGATGCCTGGACGCATTCGGGACCCGTGCCCGATTGAAGCGGCGTGGCTGATTGTCCAATGGCTACTGCTCAAGAATCAAGCCTTCTATTTCTGGTGTGCCCTGGCCGCGGCGCTGCACGTTGATACCTATGTGCGCCCAGGCGCCCTGCTGGACATCAAGAGAGAGGATTTGTTGCCGCCGATTCGGCAGCGAGGTTCGCGCTAACCCGACTGGGGCCTGGTTCTCTCTCCTAGCACACGGGCTGGTAAGACAAAGTCGGGTGAGCAAGACGATGCGTTGATCATCGGCATCCTCGATCGTGCTTTCGTGCAGGATGTCGCAGCTTATCTGCACGGATCTGCTCACGACGGCGAGCGAGTCTTCCGTCGCCTCACGCTGCCGTCCTATGAGAAAGCTATCAAAGAGGCCTGTGAGGCGCTCGAGCTGAACGCCCTGAGGATTGTGCCGCACTGCTTTCGCCACACGGGTCCGTCCACCGACGCCTACCTCAAGGCGCTCAGCATCCAACAAATTCAGGATCGTGGAAAATGGAAATGCCCGGCGTCGGTAAGACGCTATGAGAAGCATGCGACACTCCTGCGGCAATTGCACAAAATGACAGCACACCAGAGGCGGGACGCGATTGCGGCCGGTCGCCAACTCCCGGACCTGCTCAAGAATGCTTTTCGCCAGTATCGTTAACGCGCCGACCAGCTACCCCACCACCACCCTGGACATCATTATGCGTATGGGAGGTTTCTTACAGTGTGCGATGGCACACGCGAAGCGCTTCGAAGTTCTCTCTGACTTCGTTGTGGGTGGATCTACGCTTCATCTTGTTTGAAAACGAAGTCCCACAGCAACATAGTGCGTCGGCTTTGCTTTTTCCGCCGCTTTCTTGAAGGCCGCTTGAGACACTGTGCGAATGTGAGTTTGTACGCGTTTTCCTCAGAATAGGAGGCCTTCGGACAACACGGCTCAGAACCCTGTCCTAGACTGTGTTCCGTAGTCGCTCCTTTTTCTCGCCTCCCTGTCCCCGCCTGCTGCCCTGTATGCAGAGGCGAGGTAAATCCCTCTGAGCAGGGGAGGTTTCTTACAGTGTGCGATGGCACACGCGAAGCGCTTCGAGTTTCTCTCTGACTTCGTTGTGGGCGGATCTACGCTTCATCTTGTCTGAAAACGAAGTCCCACAGCAACATAGTGCGTCGGCTTTGCCTTTCCGCCGCTTTCTTGAAGGCCGCTTGAGACACTGTGCGAACATGTATATATATATAGATATATGTGTATAGATGTATATATATATATATACAGCTCACTATTGGTGGGGCTCCAGTCCGTCAAGAAGGGCGTCGAAAGGATTATCAGTTTCCACTTTTGGCGGGGTTTTAAAATACCCATCTCGGTTACCCAAGCTCCTGCTCCTCCTCCTTCGCGGGCTACCCCATGCCCCAAAAATCCTTGACCTGGCCTTCCCAAGAAACCAGGCCGCCCAGATGAGAGGAGAGGAGAGGAGAGGAGACTCGCGTAATGCACCCCCAGAAGGGGCCATCCAGATGTACCGCGATCGAGGACGGACGCCACCCCATCGCACAGACGGCACATCAAATACGAGCGTCAGCCTGCCAGTTGCGTGTGTTCTTCCTTGTCCTCCTCTGCTCCTGCTGTTGCCCTTCCTCCTCTCCCTTTGTTGTTGATGCATGTATGGGTGTAGTCGTATCGCTCAAGGCTCTAGTTCTGTAGTGACCACGCGCTGACCGCAGAGGCGGATGCATCGGCAGGGCTATCGCTGGAGAATAATAAAAGGAAGAAAACAAAAATGAGCTCAGCCTGCCAGCTGGTCCCCCACGCAACTTTCTTTGTCCCCCCCCCCGCGGCCTGGAGGACCCACAGAAGTCCACACAAGTTCAGGGAACTCCCTGGAGATCCTCAAGGACCGACGGAGAATGTGCCCCAAGGTTTCCTGATGGCACAGTCTCTTACCGTGCGCGTCTCATGCATATCCCCTGAGTTGGGCCCCAATGTGACCGTCCAGTCGAAACCACACAAAGCCAGGGAAGTGTGGTCGCCAATGCCCCCGTGAGTGCAACCGAGTGATTCAGAGATGCCCCGTTGAGTAGTGGACGAGTGAAGCATGCTCCCCGCTCGTCGTCATCGTCCCCGTCGAGGCCGCCCGGCCGCAGACAGCGACCCATACGAAAATGAATATGTTGGTTTCATCGTCCTTGCCCCATGCGTTTGGTCATCGTTCATCGGGGGCGGCCAAGAGGGGGGTGATGACTAGCGGGGGGTGGATATCATGGCGTGGGCCATGGTATTTCCTCGGATTTCATGGCGCCTCGTCTTATTCCACTGTGTTCCTGCCCCCCCACCCTGGGCCAAGCACGTGCCGCTGGCCATGATTTTCGCACCCCTTCTTGGAAGCCCCCCTCTTGGCCGACCCCGAGTTCAGTCGGAAATATCCCCGAGCTGGGCCCAAGAATTGCTGCCTAGTCGAAACCCCACCAGGTCGGGCATTCGGGCTCGCCAGGACCCCCCTCCCAGACGTCCAACGACATGATATGTTTCCAACGATCGGGCCTTAAGGTTCCGATCCTTCCCTAGAGCCAGTTTTCCGCCCAGGTTCCATTGTTGATGGTCCCAGGGCCAGAAGATCGGCCTCCGGGGCCCAGATCGAGAAAAGTCGCTCGGACGGAAAAATCAGATCCGCGCAGATCCGGGAATGTCGGGACTTGGGCCGCCAAGTCCCCGCAAGCCTGAGACCCGACGTTGCGAAACTTACAACCTCGTGAAACAGTCACGGCCCGAGCCTGATGAGACCCAATCTTCCTGCAGCGTGTTCCGAGCTGGATCGATGTGTGATGGCCCTGGGGCCCGGAACTACTGGGCGGCAGCGCCCGGCGCGAAAGAGTTGCGAAGCCCGAGGGGGGTCGCGGTCGCCACCCAGACATTCGACGTCCTGCTTTTTGTCAGTACGGCGTCCCTGGAAGTCCAGACCCTTTCCCCAGCGCTGGTGTTTCATCTTGAGTCGTTTTTCGACGGTCCCGGGGCCCGGCGAGGGCCCCCAAGGGCCGAAAATAGTGAAAAACCTCCGCCCTGAATCTTGTACGAAGCGACCATGTCGGGGCATTTGTTCCTGACTATATGGGATGCGTGCGCGCGGAACGAGAAAGTTCGAAGTCGGCGACGTCGAGTTTCGCGTCGAAGATCGCGAACCGATCGAAGTTTCGAGTCGAACCCACCCTGGGCGACGAGGGCCCCCCAAAACAGCATAGGTTTACACTTCCGGAGCCCCGCGCGGCATTCTGGCATCGGCGCTGGGCCCGGAACTCCGCCCCGCTGCCCCTCCTTGCGCGCGCCGCTCGTCTCCGCGGGCGTGCCGCACGACGGCCACTTCTCGTGCGTGGCCCGGGCGGTGCTCGGGCTCGAGCCCCGCGCGAGCGAGCAGCGGGAGCGCAACCTGCACCACGCGCGGCAGGGGCACCTGCAGGTCACGGACGGGTGGCTCAGCGCGAGGAAGGGAACCCCGGCCCCCTCGTGGCATGGATCTGAGGTCGGGCTTGTCCCCCTACAGGCGGATTTTGGATGAAAAATTAAAGATGCTCAAAAAATACTTTTTAGTCAACGGCCGCGGGCGGAAACGCCGACGACGTGTCAAGTCGAAGCGGGGCGCGCCACAGACTAATGAACAGCGAACTGGGGCACAGTACTCCCAGGGTGCGCATGCAAGAGGCCGAGGCGGTTTAGGCAAGCATGCTATAAAACGCCAAACATGTTCAAAAATAGTCAAAACATCGTCCCCAGGTTATTTTTCTACTATTTTGGGATATTCCTCCTGTAGGGACAGGCCCGACTTAAATCTAGGCCTCCTAGATGGGGTCCGAGTAGACGGGGTCGGAGGACCGCGCCGCATCGCCGATGCATCGGCGACGCATCGGCGATGCATCGGCGATGCGGCTCGATGCGGAGCCCGATTTTCTCCACGCCGACGTCGCCGATGCACCGCCGACATCGCCAGTGCATCGCCGATGCATCGGCGATGCGGCGCGATCCTCCGACCCCATCTACTCCGACCCCCATCTAGGGGGCATCTAGGCGGTTCTGCGTTATGTTTTCGGCCCTGGGGCCCTTACACGGGCCTCGGGACCGTCACGAAACGACTCGGGATGAAAAATTGGTCCCGAGGAATGGGTCGAGACCTCTGGGGGTCGACGTCATGAACCAATATTGACATCAGGAGTCTGGGAAGGCGACGCGCGTCAAGTAAGAAATCGGCAAGCCGAGTGGCACGGGCTGGCACTCCACCAAGCGCGGGTCCAATAGTGATCCCATTGTTTCTGCCAACGCGCCCTACAGACGCACAGCTTAGGCCCTGGTCTGGCCTGACCGGAAGGTGCCCCACGGAAATTTCGGATCCCCCGATGGCCCTATTGGCCGACGGAAGCTCTGGGGCGCAGCAGGACCTTCGTAGGTTGACGACGAATGTGCCCAACGGCTTCTCAGAGAGAAAGATTTCTGATCGTATGTGCCTACGTACTGTGGGCATCGTGCGGTCGAAGGCCCGCGCGGATCTCTTGGATCTGCGCTGGACCCCCCTGGCGCGCTTGGCGCGCCAGGGGAGGGCAGCAGGACAGATCCACGGAATGTGCTTCAACCCTGACATCCGGCAGCACGAGAAAATGCAACATCGTAGGAAAACTCGACAGGGCCCCTGAACCCCAGAGTGGCGCTGAAGCTTTCGAGCAGGACCCATCTCTGGGGCTCCAGAGGCCCAGAGCAAGGCAAAGTTGCCCGTGGTGAATGCTTCTCAGAACAGCTTCTCAGAAGGCGCGAGGGCTTCTGAGAAGCCCCGCCGCCTGCTGAGAAGGCCTTATCCTTCTCGCTCCCCCCCCTGGTCCTGTGCCCGGAGTGTCCTCGTCGTCGTTGTCGCCCTGGTCCTGTGCCCAGAGTGTCTTCGCCGTCTTTGTCGCCCTCGACCTCGACCTCCTTTTCCTCCTCCTCCTCCTCTTCCTCCTCGTCGTCCTCGTTGACCTCCTCCTCCTCCTCCTCGTCGACCTCCTCCTCTTCCTCTTCCTCCTCCTCCGCCGATTTGTGCTGATGCCGCCGTTCTCTTCCTCGCTCAGCGGGGGCCCTCGCCAGAGCGCCCCGGACATCGCGCCGCAGGGAGGGCCGCGCACGTTCCGGAGGTAGGGGTACGGCCATGGGGCGGCCGCGAGCGGGGGCGCGGAAAACCGTCGGGCCAGAGAGGGAAGTCGGCGGCGAGGGCGACAACGACGACGACGACGTCGACGACGAGGACGACGACGAGGACGACGACGAGGACGACGACGAGGACGAGGAGGAGGAGGAGGAGGAGGAGGAGGAGGAGGAGGTCGAGGTCGAGGGCGACAACGACGACGGAGACACTCTGTGCACAGGACCAGGACGACAACGACGACGAGGACACTCCTGGCACAGGACCCGGGGGGAAGTGAGAAGGAGAAGGCCTTCTCAGCAGGCGGCGGGGCTTCTCAGAAACCCTCGCGCCTTCTGAGCAGTTTTCTCCGTCTTCGCGGAAGGCTTGGAAGCCTCCCAGAAGACCGGGGGGACTTCTGAGCCTTCTGAAAAGGCCCGCCCCTTCTCACTTCCCCTCCGGGCTCGCCGCCGAGGAGAGGATCAGGGGGGCGACGGGGATCGGCTGCGCGCAAGAACCGGATCCCCTGGCGTCGTGACAAGATCACGACGGAAGGCCCCTACGATGTTCGGCGCCCGGGGGCCTTGGCTGGGCCCCAGGACCGTCAAAGAACGACTCGCGGGACGAAAGGCGGGCCTTGGGGAAGGGGCCCACGTCGTGGAGTCAAACACGACGTCGGGGGAGTCTGGGGATGAGGAGCGGCTGCGCGCAGGAGTGACCCCCTCGCCGGAGTGGCTTTCGCTGCGGGCCCACAGGGGTAGCACCCGTGCCAGCCTGCGCGCTCGGATCTGCCCCCCGCGGGCCGCGGAAGCCCCGCACCAGAGGTCCCTCCTGCCTATGCGTCACTATTGCGTGTGGCCGAGAGGGTGGCGACGATGATGAGGTGCATAAGGGGGAGGAGGAGGAGGAGGAGAGGGAGGAGGAGGAGGAGGAGGAGGAGGAGGAGGAGGAGGAGGAGGAGGAGGAGGAGGAGGAGGAGGAGGAGGAGGAGGAGGAGGAGGAGGAGGAGGAGGAGGAGAGGAGGAGGAGGAGGAGGAGGAGGAGGAGGGAGGAGGAGGAGGAGGAGGAGGAGGAGGAGGAGGAGGAGGAGGAGGAGGAGGAGGAGGAGGAGGAGGAGGAGGAGGAGGAGGAGGAGGAGGAGGAGGAGGCGGAGGAGGAGGAGGAGGAGGAGGAGGAGGAGGAGGAGGAGGAGGAGGAGGAGGAGGGAGGAGGAGGAGGAGGAGGGAGGAGGAGGAGGAGAGAGAGAGGAGGAGGAGGAGGAGGAGGAGGAGGAGGGAGGAGGAGGAGGCGGAGGAGGAGGAGGAGGAGGAGGAGGAGGAGAGGAGGAGGAGGAGGAGGAGGAGGAGGCTAGGGAAGGGCGGGCTGCGGAGGGGGGCGCAGAGAGGGGGGAGCAGGAGGGGGAGGGAGGGAGGGAGGGAAGAGAGGGAGGAAGGAAGGGAGGGAGGGAGGAGGAAAGACGAGGAGAGGAGGAGGAGGAGGAGGAGGAGGAGGAGGAGGAGGAGGAGGAGGAAGAAGGAATGATGAGCAGGAGGAGAATGATGATAACGAGAAGGAGGGGAGGAGATGGAGTGGAGGAGGAGGAGGAGGAGGAGGCCGACAAAGTGACGAAAGGGGGGTGGGAGGAGGACGATGAGGAGCAGAAGGGACCAGGATGACGCGGAGAAGGAGGAGGAGCAGGTGGAGGAGTAGGAGGAGGAGAATGAGGAGGATAGGGAGGGGAGTCGGAGAAGGAGGAGGAGGAGGAGGAGGAGGAGGAGGAGGAGAGGGAGGGGGAGGGTGAGGAGGTGGAAGAGCAGGAACATCGGGAGGAGGAAGACGACGATGACTACGCGATCAAGAAGGAGGACTAGGAAGAGAATGCGGGCGAGTAGCCGTAGGAGTGGCTGAAAAAGGCGGAGCGGAAGGGGATGCGGAGGAATACCAGGAAGTTGAAGCAGCAATGGGGAGGAGGAGGAGGAGGAGGAGGAGGAGGAGGAGGAGGAGGAGGAGGAGGAGGAGGAGGAGGAGGAGGAGGAGGAGGAGGAGGAGGAGGAGGAGGAGGAGGAGGAGGAGGAGGAGGAGGAGGAGGAGGAGGAGGAGGAGAGGAGGGGAGAGGGGGAGGAGGAGGAGGAGGAGAGAGGAGCATGCCTTCGAGCTCGAGGATGAGCAACAGGAGGATGGAGGAGGAAGAGGAGGAGGCGGACGAGGAGGAGGAGGAGGATGCGGGAGAATGTGGATCAGGAGCAGGAGGGAGGAGGAGAGGAGGAGGAGGAGGAGCAGGAGGAGGAGGAGAAGGAGAAGGAGGAGCAAGAGGAGGAGCAAGAGGAGGAGGAGGAGGAGGAGGAGGAGGAGCAAAGGAAGGAGGAGGAGGAGGAGGAGGAGGAGCAGGATGGGGCTGTGAGAGATATTGCGGAGAAAGAGAGAGATAGAGAGAGAGAGAGAGAGAGATTTGTAGGAGGAGGATGCGGAGGGGGGGAAGGCAACGATGAGCGCAACGACGAGGAGGGTGCGGCCGACCAAGACGAGTTGCAGGACGAGGAGGAGGAGCAGGCGGAGGAGGAGGAGGAGGAGGAGGAGGAGGAGGAGGAGGAGGTCAGTGGTCAGTCCAGTCCATGCGAGCGTTTCCCCGTGACTGCGGCGAGCTGCCGCTGGAATGACGACGGTCTCACGGGCGCGCACGTTGGAATTCTGCGTGATTTGCAGCGCGCATGGGGGAGGCATCCGAATTTCCATGGGCGTGGCCTACCTGTTGCCCGTGAAGGCCAGCCATGTAGGCAAGGCGTCGGGGACCGTTGTTTTGAGGTCCTTGTGCGTTTCCCCGTCGTCTAAGGCCTGCGTGAGCTCCTGGTCGGCGCGGCTGGACTCCCTTCGAGATTTTGGTCAGCAAGAGAGGTCCAGGGTTTTTCCCCAGGGGCCTTGTGTAAAGAGACGCCATGAAGACAAGAGCTCATGAGGAAAACGTGTTCTGAGTTGTTTCGCCATGCTTGACCTCACTGGGCCGACCACGAGCCTCGGGACTGCCCAAAACGTCCACGGATGGAGGGAACTGCCCAAGGGACCGGCACCGGTTTCCCTGAGGACAGGGCCCGCTTCCTGCACGTTACGCACGCTTGCCCCGAACTCCAGCGCCTTGCTACGCTGCATATTCGAGTGACCTCGGCTGTTCTGTAAACCGCGTTTGTTTCTTACCCGCGTCGCGGATTCGGCGCGGACTCGACGAGGATAATCGACGCGGATTCGTCGTGGATCTCGCGCGGATTCTGCGCGCATGGCGCATAGCGGCGCGACAGGACAGACCGGCCCCCGCCGAAGATGCAACATGAGCTTGGGAAGCATCAGGGCGGATGTGTGTTCGAAACTCTGTGGGCCCTGTGGGTCCCGTGGGCCTTGTGGGACCTGAGAAGTGGGGCCTGGAGAGACCTATGCTGCCTGTACGACCTGCAGTGTGGCGCCCGTTGGGCGTGTGGGACATGTGGGACTTGTGAAACTTGACTTGTGGGACCTGAAGACTTGTGGCATCGTCGACCTGGGTGACCTCCGTGGCATGTGAAACACGTGAGACCTGCGAGATCTGTCTGACCGCTGGGGCAGGTGGAAGCTGCTGACCTATGCGCCTTCTTGGGACCTCTGGAAGCTGGGGGACCTCTGTGGCCTGTGGGACCTGTGAGACAGACCTGGGGGACCTGCAAGACCTGTGGAACCTGTGCGACCTGCGAGACCTGCGCGACTTGTGGTTGATTCCTTTGGGACATGGGGGGCCTGTGGAACCTGCGGGACCTGTGGTACATGTGGGACCTGTGGGGCCTGGAGGACCGGTACGACCTGTAGACCTGCGGGATCAGAAGGACCTGTGAGATATGTTGGATGTGGGGTACCCGTGGGGCCTGTGGGGCATGTGGGAACTGTGGGACCTCAAGGGAGCTGTGCAGCTCGTACGACCTGCGGGACCTGTGGGACCTGTGGGATGTGTTGCGCCCGTGGGCCTGTGGAACCCGTGAGACCTTCGAGACTGGTGGGGCAGGTGGGACTTGCGGGACCTGCGGGACCTGTGTGCGACACTTGCGGTACATGTGGCACTTGTGGGGCTTGTGGGATCCGTGAGGCCCGAAGAGTTTGTGGGACCTGCGGAACCTGTGGAACGCGCAGGACTTGTGAGACGGTGTGTGCGGCGTGTGCGACCTGCGGAACCGTGGCTGTGCGGACAAACATGTCGCCGGCAGCGAGGCGAGCCCGCGGTTCCCGAACCAAGTGTGAGGAAGTCTGAGGCGAAACGGCTGCCAGACCTGGCGGTCTCGGGCCCCCCACGCCCTTTATGGTAGCCGGCACTGCCGCGAGAGCACGACGACGGAAGAGATTGCGGGGAAGCCTCATGCGAAACGGTTGCCAGGCTGGGCGGTCTCGGGCTCCCCGTCCCCATTGCGGGCGAATCCCGTGCTTTCTTCTTTATCTATAGACCTTCTTAGCGAAACGTCACAAAGGAATGTAGCCAGCACTGGGGCGAGAGCATGATTCTTGAATCGATTATGAAGAAGTCTCTGGCGCAACCGCCGGCCTGGACCGCCGCCCAGCCATTGCGGCTTCGGGCTCCCCGCTCCCCCTTTGGGACTCTTCTTCCGCTTTGGTGTCCGCGGCGAGACCCTCCATGCGAACCCCGATGCAGTCCACCACGGCATGGCGTCTGCATCAGGAGGGGAAAAAACACACAGACACAATTAATCGGCGATTCCTAGAAAATATATGAAAATATAGGAAGTGTGGGGGGGGGGGGAAGACAAAAGCCCCAAAAAGTATGGGTAAATATGGGGGGTAGTTTTATCTGTGTGTATTTATCTGTGTGTCCCAGTTCCCCTTCATTGTCGCTGGCCGGGAAGCTGCGAGAAAGCGAAGGTGCAGCCGGGGCAGGGCCGGGGGCACGGCCCACGCGCACCGCGGCATACAGTCTCTGCCAGGGATCGCGTGGCCGTCCGGGCCAAGAGAGTGCCGCCGGCGTTGATCGGCGAGTCGGCGACTCCTGCAGGATCGGTTGGGACATTCTCGGGCGGAGCCGCCGCCGGCATATGGGCGGTCTCGGGGGCGGTGCCGGGCCCTCCGCCTCGCATGTGGGACTCCTCGGTGATCGTTTCTTTTATTTTGGATCTGAAGAACCCTCTGGCGAAACACGGCTCGGGAAGTCGAAGGAGAACAAAGCCACATACATATAATTTGTTGGCGCTCGGCGCCTGGGCCCACCTGGCGGAGCCTCCGGCGCCACCCCTGGCGCGCTCCGCGCGCCAGGGAGGGGGTCCAGCGCAGATCCAAGAAATCCGTGCGGAGCGCCAAAAGTTGATGTTTATCGCGTTCTTCCTTCTTCTAGGACAAGAAGAGCGCTCCGCCGCGACTTCAGGTCGCAGCGCGAGAAGGCCCAGGAACGAGGGACGAGAGTCCATGTCTCCCAGATTGGGCCCGAGCAGATGGTGTCTGAATCGCGGCGCAGCGCCGATGCACCGGCGATGCGGCTCGATGTGGAGCCACATGCTGTCCACGCCGACAGCGCAAACGCGTCGCCGACTTATGCCGATGCATCGGCACTGGCGCTGCGGCGCGACCCTCCAACCCCATCTACTCGGACACCAGCCCTACAGTGTCGTTGTTTTATACATGCTCCGCGTGCGGATCATGTATTAAAAATGCAGGGGCTTGGTATTAAAAACAACGATGAGTTCATGCATAAATTTAGTCCTGAATTAATCATGTATCAAAAATCCCATAATTTTGAAAAAAAACTATGTATCAAAAACTGCCCTGTGACCTCGTCCGTTGGCTTTCGGGCCACAACTCGGCTCGCCGGCGGCCGTTCGGGCCGAGCCGAGCACCCTCGGCGGAGCGCTCGTCGGCGAGGCGCAGCTCCTGGAGAGCAGCCCCCGCGGCCGGAGCACCGCCGAGCGCACCGACGAAGGCGCCCGAACACCTCGGAGTCCAAGCCCGCCAGCCTCCATCCCTGCACCTGCCCCCTGAGCTTAAGTCGGGCGTGTCCCCCATACGGGGATTCTCCACGAAAAAATCCAAGATACTCCAAAAATACCCCCCAATTGTAACAAAAACATATTCCCAAAATAGTCCCCGAATTATAGTTTGACTAGTTTTGAATATTCCCCCTGTAGAGGGACAGGCCCGACTTCACCCTGAGCCCATCCCCACCCACGGCACCCGTGCCCTGGTGGGCCCCCGCAGGAGCGGACAGACGGGGGCCCGTCGCGCCGGCGCCCCCCCCCCCCTCGCGCGCGCGCGCCCGCGGTGGCCGGAGGCCGCTGGCGAGCCCTCGCAGCCCCGCCGCGCACTCCTCGGTGCCGGCCGGCCCTCGCGGCCCGCTCGGCGCGGTCGTCGCCGCCGCCGTGGGCGCGGCCGCCGTCGACGGGCTCGTCGTCGCCGTCGAGGTCGGCAGTGCCGTACGTCGGGCTGGTCGTGTGACAGAGGAGGAAGAGCCGCCGCAGAAATGTACACACGTACACCCTCCAGTGGATTGTTCTTGGGCCTCAAGGGGAGGGTGGCGGTGTGTAAATAACCAAGGAGTGCCAGCGTCTTCATACACCGCTGCCCTCCCTGAAGGCATACGCGAAGTTCCTCGGAGGGTGTCCGTGTAGATGTTTTGGTGGCGTAGAAGAGGTACCGATGCCGCTGCCCTAGCGTTTGCTTCGCCTTTTCAGGCCTCCTGGGAGGCCTTCGTCGCCACTGCTGGGTCCCGTCGAGATTCTGGTCAGAACGCACCCCGGGAGAGGTTCAGAGAGCAGCGGTATCGGTACACGTTGGTTACCCCAGTCTGGTCCGTCGTGGCCGGTTCTCTCGTCGTCGGCTTCGTCGTCGTCGAGTTGGTCGTCGCCTTCTTTGTTAATATCGTCGTCGTCATCAGGTCGACGACGTCGTCGTCGTCGTTGTCGTCGTCGTCGTGGTCGTCGTCGCCGTTGCCGAGTTTGTCGCTATCGTCGTCGTCGAGTTCGGTCGCCGTCATCGTTGGAGACGAGGGATGGTGGAAGGGAGAGGGACGATGGGGAGGGTCGGGCAGGGAGGAGGCAAGGAGGAGGGTGGCGGAGGATCCCAAGAATAACAGGCCTCAAGCGTCGGTCTCTCCAGAGATTTATCCCCATCTGCGGCACTGGGAGGCCTGTTCCGGGCTCTGGGGCGGCCCAAACATTGCTCCCAGGGCGAAAATTCAGTAGGGAAGGGGCCAAGAGCTCCCAGGACCTGATTTTAGTTGGAGGGACAGAACGAAGAGGGGGAGTGATGCTTCTTTCTTCAAGCTGGTGAACGTTTGCTGATATTCGACATGCAAGCACCTACCTTGCCCAGGGATGGGGAAGAACAGAACATGCAGATTGTGTTTTGCGACGCCAAGCGCAAGTCACAGCAGAAGAGTGGCTCAGTTTGATCATTGCTTGACGGCATCTTGCATGCTAGTGTGGTACCCAGGCAGGCGGTGCAAATTGCGGGTACAAGCTGAAACTTCTTCAGCAAATCAGCTCACCGTGTTTAGGCGCTTCCAGCAAGCGAAGGGGCACCTTCACCAGAAAAGAAGGCTGTGCGATGGGGGCCCCAAATATCTTGGTTTTGTGATGCAGGTCCAGGCACGGGTAAAACATATTCCCTTCAAAAGAACCTCACACGAAGCACCGCCGAGCTCCTCCAAGGAAAGGAAGGGGGGCACGGGAGACTGCCGGAGGGCACGAATGAGGTTTAGGACATGTGCATTGGTGAAGCAGCTAGAAAATGAGCCGGCCGCTGAAACGCTGAACTAACGACATCAGCATTCAACAAGATTGCGAAAATATCTAAAATGTTGCGGGAAGCAGCGTTCCGACAGCTCAGGCAGTGTGCGCCGCGGCACACGCTTGCCTACCTACCTACTTATCTGGCCAGAAAATGAGCCGCGAAATGAAAAGCAGGGCATTTAGTGTTTGGCCCAGTGCCTGGGGAAGCCTGATACTTTCTCAGGGGTTTCGGCAACACCCAGCATGTCAGTGCCTCAATTTGCTGACATACTGGACATGGCAACGTCCATTCCGTTCACGTCACCAGGGCTCTGGATTGGTTGGCTCACGGGGCCAACACGGGGTCACACCAGCTCCGTTGGGTTTCCGGTGGCTCCCTCGGAGGGCTCCCGAGAGGGGTCACACAACGTGCCCGCCAACACGGGTGTGTGACCGCCGCAAAGTGGCAACGCTACAAGATGGGCGCGGCCACGTGGAAAAGAACGCCGCTTTGCAAGGCGTTCCGAAGGATCCCGGAAGATTCTGGGTTGATTGTGTTTTGCTGGGCCAAGTTCAGGTCCAGGGTCGCAGGGGCAGGGTCGCCCCGCAGCGTCCGGGTTCTTCTTGGTGGGTCCGACCGCAAGTTCCAGATGGAGAGTTCGAATTTTGCTCCGTCAGTGGCCGCTTTCCGGCTGGTTCTGACATGCAAAAAGGTCACTTTACGATGCGGTGCGAAGGCGGGCTTGAAAGTGGCCCAGTTCAGACTGACGGGTCCGGCTCCAGGTTGTAAACAGATATGTTGAGGGCGTGTCGCGGGGAACGTTCCCAGGATTTCCAAAAGAGGGGATCACAAACAGACTTCGCGCCACGAGCTACATCCAGGAGAGCAGCGTTCTCGAACACAAGGGCAACCACAGTCTTCCAAGATGTTCATATCAGTGCTTGCACTGGAGCCATTGAGGCGTCGCTGATCCTGGTGACCCCGCCAGTGAGTTCGACCAGGTGGGTCCCGGGGGTTTGTTAAGCATTCATCGTCGGAATCTGCGAACATAACGCGCCTTTTCGCGGAAGAAGAACATGATGACGGGGGGGTCCTGTTCGGGGGTCCTTGTGGTAAGAATGTGGTGAAAACTTGCATCCGATTTTGGTGGGCGGCTAGGTTCCTGTTTCCCATGTCCCGGTTCCTCGGTTCTGAGTTCAGGGTTCCTGAGAGCAACAGCTCAGCAGGGCAGGATAGATAATAAAGGCTTGGACGAGAGTGGAGACGGCGGAATTTTGCGTGGGTACGGGCGAGTGGAGAGTAGAGATAATGCATTAGAGAAAAGAAGCCGTATACATACATGGAGTCGAGGATAAGGAGAAGAGAGTATCCAGTCCCCTTCGGCCTATCGCGCCTCCCTGCCTGGGACATGGACCAAAGACATCACTTAGGACTCTGAGTTGCCTCTTCGCATCTTTTGCAAGGCCTCTTGGCTCGTGCAGGTTCCCTTGGGGCCGCCTGAGGACTTCTTCGGAGCCCCTGGGCCTATCTTAGGCGCCACCTGGGTGACTGGAGGAAATCCCGTGGGGACCTCTTGGAGGGCCCGAAGGCCCTTTCGAGTCCCACGGCTTGGGCTTAAGTCGGGCGTGTCCATCTACAGGGGGAATTTTCAAAAATACTTAAAAGTAGTCTGGGGCCGATTTGTTTAGTATTGTTTGACCATTTGGGAATATTTGTTCGGGGGGTATTTGTTTTTTCTCCCAAAATCCTTACTCACTGGCATCCGGCTGGATAGGCAAAGGCGGACTAAAAAAGAACTGCGGTGCGCACGATTCAGCGTATCGAGGCTTCGAAAACCTCGTCTTTGCACATTGGTCCGGGAAGCGCTTACAATCCGCAAAGCGGAAGGCGAAGGTCGAAAAAGGAAAGTTGAAATTGTAAACGGTCCCCCTCCCCTGTGGGGGGGCAGGCCCGACATAAGCTTGGGCTCCAAGAGTAGCCTCGGCGGGCTTATCTTGGAGGCCTAACGTGAGGCCCTTCTGGGGAGCCCCATGTGCCCCTGTCTGGCACCTCTTTCGGGGCTTGAGCTCCTGGGTCGACCCAAGGAGCCTCCCGGGCCGTTTCGGAAGGCGGAGGAGGCGAGAAAATGAGTTGCACAAGCAGTTGCACAGCATGCAGCACAAAGGAAGGTGCGAGGCAGCTGCACGAGAAGGAATATGCGAATGCAGCACAAGCAGCTGCAGTCTGCTGTTGGATCTCGGCGTCTTGCGCCGCCCCCCCCCCCCCTCCCGGGAGAGGCCCAGAACGGCCCCATGGGATATGGCCAAGGCATGTCGTAGATTTGGGTTCCGGACCACGGACCAGAGGCCTGGGAACGATCTCGGGAGCCTCGAGACGGGGGTCAATGCAAACGGGGGTCAGCCAGAGCGCCCGATCTTGCAGGATCCTGCAGGGCCAGGGTCGCACTGACCCGGGTTTGGGTGCAGGATCCTGCAGGATCTTGCAGGATCCTTCGCACTGACCCGGGTTTGGGTGCAGGATCTTGCAGGATCTTTCAGGATTCTGCAAGGGCTGACTGACCCGGGTTTGGATTGACCCGGGTCAGAAAATCCCCGACGATCACGCGCCACAGCCAGAGAGCATTTGGAACTACCGAGGTCGGGCCCCCGAAAGAGCACCTGCGCAATACGTAACGTCAAGACCTCGAGGGGGCCTGACGACCCGAAGAGACTCCACTGCGTGGCTCGGGGCACGGCGGCGGATTGCGCATACAGGGGGAAGTAGAAAGCAGGGAGTACAGTCGGGGCGCTGAAAAAGGAACCCTTTTCGTTGGGGAGGGGCTCGGTGCTCTTTGATTGTTTCAAAGTTTGCCTCGGGTTTTCCTGTGGTTTTCCATAGGACATCGAGGTTGAACTTATGGGGGAAAGGGGCCTCGTTCCTTATTTAGGGTTCCTTAGGTCAACGCCCTGGCTGTAACGCTCAGAGTAGAGCAACGATCGCAAACAAGAGAGAAGGTATCGAAAGCTACTGAAGAGAGAAGATATCGAAGGCGCCCACGGCCATCCGCCGCCGCCTCCTGCCTTTTAGGATGCGCCTGTGTGGCCAAACAGTTGGGTAAAGCTTGGCCGCGCTATTGCACCGTGCGTTCCCCCAGCCGCTGTGGAAGCCCTTGGGAGAACACGTGGGAGAGGAAGAAGGGGATGAGGAGAGGGAGCAAAAAGTAGGACAAGGAGGAGGATAAGGAGATCTGGCCCCTGAGGGCCCCAAGAGAGCCCCAAGAGGGCCACAGGAGGTCCCCAAGGGGACCCAGGAGGGCCCCCAGAGGGCCCCAAGACGGTCCAAGCCCGCCAAGACGGCCCAAGAGGGTCCCGGGACAGCCCAGCAGGGCCCCGAGGCGGCCCAAAAGAGCCCCAACAGGACCCCCATGGAGGCCCAGAGATACAACATGCAGATTGAATTTCGCAAGATTGGTTGCTAGATTTTGTTCTGTCGTACCGAAGCCTTAACACCAACAGGGCTCCAGGACACTAAGCCAGCGACCTCGCGCCCTCACAAAATAAACGCGCTTTCCGTCGGCATGCCAAGCAGGTAACGAACAGAGCGAGGTACGAGTGATGACGTTCTGGTGTGGGGCGAAGCCCTCCAGGGAGGGGTTCCAGGGGAGGGGGGAGGGCCGGACGCAAGGTTGGTAATGGCCGTTTTCAGGTTGTCCTGTGAGTTTTTGCATGTTTTTCGGGTTCCACCCCCAAGACGGCCCAAGAGCGCTCCAAGAGAACTCAAGACCGCCCAAGACGGCCCCAGAGGCCCCCAAGAGGCCCCCAAGAGGCGCCCAAGGGGCGTCCCCAGAGGGCCCCAAGAGGCCCGAATCATTGATGTCCATTTGGAAAACGTGCACTTTTAGCATATACGGCATTTCGGCTTTCACGGCGTTGACGACGGCCCCAGAGGCCCCAAAGACCGCCCCAAGACGGCCCAAGAGGCTCCCAAGAGGCCCCCAAAACGGCCCAAGAGGGCGCCCAGACGGCCCAAGAGGCGCCCAAGACGGCCCAAGAGGGCCCCATGACGGCGCCAAGAGGGGGACCACGAACCGAAAAGTTTAGCCTTTCGCCCCAAGACGCTCCCAGGAGGCCCCAAGAGGCCCCCAAGAAGCCCCAAGAGGCCCCCAAGAGGCGTCCCAAGGGGCCACCAGGAGGCCAGCATCATTGATTTCCAATAGGAAAAGTTACGTTTTAAGCATGCACGGCTTTTCGGCTTTCACGGCGTTGGCGACGGCCCAAGAGGCCCCAAAAACCCCAAAGACAGCCCAAGAGGCTCCCAAGAGGCTCCCAAAACTGCCCAAGAGGGCGCCCAGACGGCCCAAGAGGCGCCCAAGACGGCCCAAGAGGGCCCCAAGAGGGCCCCAAGAGGGGGACCACGAACCGAAAAGTCTAGCCTTTCGCCCCAAGACGCTCCCGGGAGGCCCCAAGAGGCCCCAAGAAGCCCCAAGAGGCCCCCAAGAGGTTCCCCAGAGGCCTCCAGAAGGGCTCCTAAAGCGCCCCACTAGGACTCCCAAGAAGGCCCAGAGACGCCGAATAAGAAGCGATCGGTCACGCAAAAAGCTCTTCACACCAAGGCTCCCAAGAGCGAACGGTGACGTAAACAAGCTGATAAGACCAAGGCTCCCAGCAGAGAGCGGTGACGTAACAAGTTCCTGACACCAAGGCCCAGCCAAGGCTCAGGAACGGGCGGCAACGCAACAATCTCTGAACACCAAGGCTCCCAAGAGCGAGGGGTGACGTAACAAGCTCTCAACGCCAAGGCTCCCAGTACGAACGGTGGTGTGAGTAATTTCGGTTTCTGTTTCTGCAGCGCTCGTTCTGTTTCCGTGCCGGCCCAGGTAACGGCAAGAGCGAGATACGAGTGATGACGTTGTGTTTTGGGCGAAGCCCCTAAGGGGGATTGCAGAGGGGGGGGAAGGGGGAGGGAATGAGTGTTAATTGCCGTTTTAAGGTTTTCCTTTGTGTTTTTGTATGTTTTTCGGGTTCTCCCCTTGTCCGTCCCAGAAGGGCCCTAGACGGCCCAAGAGGCCCCAAAGATCGGCCCAAGAGGCTTCCGAGACGCCCCGAGAGGCCCCCAAGAGGCGCCCCCAGGCCCCAAGAGGCCACAATCATTGATTTCCCATAGGAAAACGTACATCTTTAGCATGTGCGGCTTTTCGGCTCTCACGGCGTTGACGACGGCCCAAGAGGCCCCCCAAGATCGCCCCAAGACGGCCCAAGAGGCTCCCAAGAGGCCCCCAAGACAGCCCAAGAGGGTCCCAAGACGGCCCAAGAGGCGCCCAAGACAGCCCAAGAGGGCCCAAGACGGCTCCAAGAGGGCCCCAAGAGGCCCCCAAGAGGCGCCCAAGGGGCGTCCGCAGAGGGCCCCAAGAGGCCCAAATCATTGATGTCCATTTGGAAAACGTGCACTTTTAGCATATACGGCATTTCGGCTTTCACGGCGTTGACGACGGCCCCAGAGGCCCCAAAGACCGCCCCAAGACGGCCCAAGAGGCTCCCAAGAGGCCCCCAAAACGGCCCAAGAGGGCCCCCAGACGGCCCAAGAGGCGCCCAAGACGGCCCAAGAGGGCCCCATGACGGCGCCAAGAGGGGGACCACGAACCGAAAAGTCTAGCCTTTCGCCCCAAGACGCTCCCAGGAGGTCCCAAGAGGCCCCCAAGAAGCCCCAAGAGGCCCCAAAGAGGCCTCCAAAAGGGCTCCAAAAGGGCCCCAAAAGGGCCCCAAGGCTCCAGGAGGTCCCAAGAAGGCCCAGAGACGCCAAATAAAGAGCGATCGGTCACGCAAAAAGCTCTTCACACCAAGGCTCCCAAGAGCGAACGGTGACGTAAACAAGTTGATAAGACCAAGGCTCCCAGCAGAGAGCGGTGACGTAACAAGTTCCTGACACCAAGGCCCAGCCAAGACTCAGGAACGGGCGGCAACGCAACAATCTCCGAACACCAAGGCTCCCAAGAGCGAGGGGTGACGTAACAAGCTCTCAACGCCAAGGCTCCCGGTACGAACGGTGGTGTGAGTAATTTCGGTTTCTGTTTCTGCAGCGCTCGTTCCGTTTCCGTGCCGGCACAGGTCTAGTCGCTTCTGGCCCATCCCGCCACGGTGCCTTGGCTGTGCGTCAGAGGCCCCTTGGATGCCTGTGGGGATCTCTTGGGGGCCTTTCGGAAACATGTCGGAGGCGGTTCTGGGGAGTATGTGGGGCCTCTCGGGGTCATCTTCGGGGCGACTTGGGGCCTGAGTTGGGCCTCTGTGGAGCTTATTGGAGCCTCTGGAGGGCTTATTCGAGGCCTACTCCCGGTCTCGGAGGTCGTTTTGGAGCAGAAAGCTCGACATGTAGGTTCGTGTTCCTCCCCTGGATCCTCTCCCGGGGCCGTCTTGGGCCGAGCCTATCTTGAGCCGCCTCGAGCCTACCTTCGGAAAAACAAAAGAAGAGGCGTCTTGGGGGCCTCCTTGGCCGTTTGGAGCCCATCTTGGGCGTCTCGGAGCCATCTTCGGGCGAGACGGCGCCTTCTGGGACGGTCTTGGGGGCCTCTCAAGGCCCTCTTGGCCGGTTTGGGGGACCTCCTGGCCCCGAACATTTCACGCGACAGCACACGCCAAGCCCTGGGGAAGCACGCGGCACGCCCCCCCAGGGGATTCGTAGATTTGGGCCGGGCTTTGAATACCCATTCACCCAGGACTGTTGACGGAGAGCTCCAGGGGCCTGATCACACTCCGACTCGTGCCTCGTGGCACGGGGACGCGCTCGAGAGAACAGAAAGCAGGTGGCACAGAGTAGAGAGCAGATAGTAGAGAGAGAGTCAGGAGTGGAGAGGCGAGCGTGAGGAGCAGAAGGTGCATGCCAGAAGAGTGCAAGGCAGGGAATTGGCGGGGGGAGGGTGAAGGTCTGAGGGGACACATGGGCCACCGCCGCCCAGATCCCATCACTGGGAGGAGGCTGGTCCCTGGGCGGTGGTACGCCTGAGCTCTATCGCGCTGGGCAGTATTCAACACATGCCGCCTCCGCTCGGGAAGCCTCTGGGCCACATCTCGCAAGCGAGCGGGCCCTCCGAGCACAACGAGCTCCTTGCGGCTGCAGGCCTGGCAGGAGCGGAACTCGGGGAAAATGCGGCCGGGAGCCCAGGCGAGAGAAACAGACGGGAGACTGTTACGCGCCGCCTGCTTGTCCAAATGCCTTTCTGGAAGTGGAAGCGCCGAAGCGACGGCGCAGCCCTTTGAAAACGTATTGCGGCTGCCGCCTAGGGAAATGCAACCAGCCACACATTCCTATCTATGTGCCAGCGCCAGGGCCAGCCACTCTCTGACTTAAGACCGGCCTGCCCCGCAGCAATGCCGCTGGCCAGTTATGTCTGTCGACCTGTGTGGATCCAAGCGCAAGGTGGCAGAGACTTTTCGAGGACGTCGGATTGCCCCAGACGAGCCCTTGTATTCGCCTTCAGGACAGAACCCTCAGAAGTGAGGGCACGTGTATCACGCCAGATTTGGGAAAGTGGCTTCTGCAAACTTGCAGGGCAGCCGCTTGAGTTAAACAGCGCGCAGCCGCCTTGGCTGAGAAGCAGATCGCCGCCCTCGCGCGAAGTGCCCCGACCGCCCGTCAGTGCACCTCTGACCATGACCGGCGCTGAAGTCCAACATGTCGCCGCTGGAGCCGCTGGAGGCTCCGCGGCCCCAGCGGCGCAGGGCAGTGCCTGCGACAGCTGCGCGTGCGGGGAGCTCGCCAAGCAGAAGGACATGGAGGACGCGGGCCCCCCGCAGTACGACGACTTCACCTTCCAGCCCCTCTTCGAGCAGGCGACGCCCGTGGACATCCCGTGGACGCGGCTGCCGGAGCTGGAGAGCGGAGTCAGGGTGACGCCGATGCAGGTGCCCGGCGGTGGCACGCGGGACCTCGTCAGCGTGGAGCCCTGGGTGCTCCAGCGGCTCTCTCTTGAGGAAGAAAGAGCACACGGCACGAGCATAAGATAAGCACAGGCCTTGCGGGGAGCGGGGCGCAGCGCCGATCCCGGGGATTTGCGCGGACCCTCGCGTGGGTATGCTTGTGCCGTGTTTGGTTCCTCCAGGCTCGCCGAGCGGGCCATTGGCGACGTCGAGCACTACTTGCGGCCCGGGCACCTCGAGCAGCTGGCCAAGATCATGTCTGACCCGGAGGCGTCCGACAACGACAGGTTTGCGGCCACGCGCAGGGGGGGTGGGGGGAGGGGGGGGGGCTTCTTAGAAGCACCCCTGCTTCTCAGAAGGCGCGGGCCTTCTCTAAAGATGCAAGACCAGCGCCTTCTAAGAAACAGCCTCCTTTTAAGAAGCCCTCCCCCCGCCCCCCACCCCCTTGTGCGCACCGCCAAGGTTTACGGCAAAAAACCTGCTGCAGAACGCCGTGATCGCCGCGAGGGGTGTCCTGCCTGGCTGCCAGGACACCGGCACCGCGATCATCCTGGGCAAGAAGGGCCAATTCGTCTGGACGGACGAGGAGGACGAGAAGCACCTGTCCCACGGCGTCTACGACGCCTACACCAAGCGGAATCTGCGCTACTCTCAGGTCTCGCCCGTCTCAATGTTTGCAGAGAAGAACACGAAGTGCAACTTGCCCGCCCAGCTCGACCTGTACGCCGTGAAAGGCTCAGGAGGGAAAAATATACACAGACACAAACAAACGTCGATGTGTATGAAAATGACGGAGGATATTGAACATGGAGGAGAATACGAAAATCCATTATTCTATAATCTAAATTAATTGGGCATCTTAGGAGTTGTGTATATTCATGTGTTCCCCGGGCGCCTTCAGAGGCAATGAGTACAAGTTCATGTTCATGGCAAAGGGTGGCGGCTCTGCCAACAAGACCTACCTCTACCAGCAGACGAAGGCGCTGCTGAACCCGAAGAAGTTGGAGGAGTTCATCGCGGAGAAGGCTCCGCGCCTCGCAGCACGGGGCAGGGCGAGGAGGGCGGGACCTTAGGAGCCCATCGCGTTCTCCTCCTCCTTTTCATCCTCCTCCTCCTCCTCTTCCTGCCGAGACGCCTACCCGCCTGATCGGAAGGCCGCCTCCCTTGTCCCCCCTCTCCTGCTCCGTATCCTCCTCCTCCTCCTCCTCCTCCTCCTCCTCCTCCTCCCTCCTCCTCCTCTCCTCCTCCTTCCCTCCTCTTCTTCCTCTTCTCCTCATGCTCCTCCTCCTCCTCCTCCTCCTCCTTCTCCTCCTCTTCTTCCTCATGCCCCTCCTCCTCCTCCTCCTCTTCCTCCTCCTCCTCCTCCGCCTCCTCCTCCCCATCCCCCCCCCCGCCCCGGGCCAGCGCCCGCTCAGCACCGCCCATCGGACGCTTTCCTCCCGAGGCCCACACTGGCCCTGGCTGGTCTCCCTGAGCCGGCCGCGCCCAGCCGTGGCCACGGGAGCGCCCAGGGCAGGCCAGCAGAAAAAAGATGCAGTTCAAGCAGTGGCGAAGCGTCCCGGGCGCGGCAAACTGGGGGGTAATGACTATGGGGGGGATATCATGGCGCGGACCGTGATATTTCCCCAGATTTCAAGGCGCCTCTTCTTACTTCATTACGTCGCTGGCCCCCCCGCTGGGCCGCGCACATGCCGCCGGTCATGATTTGCACCCCCCCCCTCTTGGACACCCCCCTCTTGGCCGCTCCCGGAAATCGGGGCTCAAGAGACGGGGGTCAATGCAAACGGGGGTCAGCAAGAGCGCACGATCTTTGCAGGATCCTGTAGAGGCCAGGATCGCATTGACCCGGGCTTGGGCGCAGAATCCTGCAGGATCTTGCAGGATCTTTCGCGTTGACCCGGGCTCGGGTGCAGGATCTTGCAGGATCTTCTTGCAAGGCCTGACTGACCCGGGTCTGGATTGACCCGGGTCAGCAGATCCCCAACCAAAGAATGTTCTAAGAACCGTGTTTGGTTTGCACGAAGTGTTCTTAGAACTTGTTTGACCGGGACTGTCTTAATTATTTTAACGCAGCGGGCTCATGTTCTAAGAACATCGTTGTTGTTGTTCGAACATGCAGGCCTATAGGAATGCTGGGACGGTCGGTCCCTGCTCAATCCAGGGTAGGCCAACAAAACAAGTACAGCACCCTTCGGTCGGAAGAAGTAGGTAGAAAGATGAAGTAAGAAGGCTTTGAATGTAGATTGGGTTCCGTCCGCCCCTTCTGGAAGGTCGGAAAAGGCGAGTCCACTCGATCACTCAAGTAGGAAAGCGCTTGAAGAAGATTGGAATATGGGAGTTCAAGAATACCTATTCCACGACCGATGGGTATGGCGCACGACGTCAGCAGCGACGTCGACGACGCCGCTGTCCTCTCCCTTTCGCGCGGGCCCTCGAACCTGAGAGCGCGTTCTGAGCAGAGATCCGTCGCGAACCCAGCCATGGCCACGAGGTCGACAACGAAGTCGTCGTCGTCGTCGTCGTCGTCGTCGTCGTCGTCGTCGTCGTCGTCGTCGTCGTCGTCGTCGTCATCGTCGTCGTCGTCGTCGTCGTTGTCGTCGTCGTTATCGACGTCGCCCCTCTTGGCGCGCCGTCGAGAGCGGGAGGACGGAGGAGGAGGTAAAGGAGGAGGAGGAGGAGGAGGAGGAGGAGGAGGAGGAGCAGGATGGAGGATGACGCCAGTTGGCGCGCCGCTTTGGAGGAGGAGGAGGAGGAGGAGGAGGAGGAGGAGGAGGATGTATGAGGTATGAGGAAGAGGAGGAGGAGGAGCAGGGACGAGGGCGTGGGGAGGAGGTGGAGGGGGGAGAAGGGGAGGGAAGAGGAGGATGGCGGATGGAGGATGGAAGGGAATGGAGGAGCATGCTGGAGCATGTCCCCCCCCCCCCCCTGGCGCGCCGCCGAGAGGTCGTCACCCTCGGCACCTCCGCCTGCCCGCCGTACCACCTCGCCATCGTCATCGGCGGCCTGTCGGCGGAGCTGTGCCTGAAGACCGTGAAGCTCGCGTCCGCGCGCTACCTCGACGACCTGCCCACCACCGGCAACGACCACGGGCGCGCGTACCGCGACACGAAGTGGGAGGAGCCTTGGGCGGCCCCTAATCAGGAGGGGAAGAAACACACAGACACAATTATTCGTCGATTCCCAGAAAATATGCGAAAATATGGGAAGTGGGGGGAAGACAGAAACCCAGAAACTATAGGAAAATATTGGGAATCTGTTTAGTTGTGTGTATTTATTTGTGTGTCCCCGGGCCCCTTCACCTAAATCATCCTGGCGACGGACCCGACAACATGCAGTTGTGGGTAACGCGTTGTGGGTGCCGCTTTCGGTGGAGCTCCCTGTGGGCCACGAAGCGCGCGAGCGACGTGCCGTAATAGGTGGGGGAGACGCATTCGTGCGGTGCCACTGGGGCCTTCGGTGGGGCTCCCTGTGGTCCACGAAACGTTGTACTGGGTGTGGCGGACGCATGAGCTTCCGATGGGGCCACGAAGCGTTGTACTGGTTGGGGGAGGTGTATGCGGGCGGTGCCACTGGGGTCTTTCTGTGGAGCTCCCTACGGGGCCACGAAACGATGTACTGCGTGGTGGCCGACGCATGCGGGCGGTGCCACGGGGACCATGGGTGAAGCTCCCTATGGGTCCACGAAGCTCTGTATTGGGAGGGGGGGGGGGCGCATGCGGGCGGTGCCACTGGGTCCTTCGGTGGAGCTCCTTGTGGGGCCACGAAACGCTGTGGTGGGTGGTGGCTGACGCGTGCGGGCAGTGCCACTGGGGCCTTCGGTGGAGCTCCATATGGGGCCACGAAGCGCTGTGTTGGGTGGTGGCTGACGCATGCGAGCGGTCCCACTGGGACCTTCGGTGGAGCTCCCTGTGGAGCCACAAAACGCTGTGCTGGGTGGTGGCTGACGCATGCGTGCGGTGCCACTGGGGCCTTCGGTGGAGCTCCTCCCTGTGGGGCCACGAAACGCTGTGCTGGGTGGTGGCTGACGCGTGCGGGCGGTCACACTGGGACCGTCGGTGGAGCTCCTTGTGGAGCCACGAAACGCTGTGCAGGGTGGTGGCTGACGCATGCGGGCGGTGCCACTGGGGCCTTCGGTGGAGCTCCTTGTGGGGCCACCTGGAAACGTTTTTTCGAATGTGTCTTGATCCTAAATGGCTAGATCGACCAGAACAAAGAGCAGGTATTGGAGCAGATGGCATGCCAGAGTGGGCCGTCCCTTTATTTGAAGAGGCTCTTTACCTGCTCATGAGCACCATACGCAGAGAAGGCAGAACACCGATAGTTTGGCATCAAGCGAGTATGTTTAGACTTCCAAAAAACAGCGGTGAAAGAGGAACTGGAGGTGAACGACCGATAATGCTGCTGTGCGAATTGGGACGATCGTATTCTAAGAGCATATTGATTCGCAAATCGAAGTTTCCCAATTGGATGCATGGAGGCATTGCTTTCAGACGACGAGAAGATGCGATGTTAGCACAATTTTGCTGCTTTTATAGATTGAGACGTGCTCGCATTCCTCATGTAACGAGATAGCATGACGCCACCAACGCGTTCCATAGCGTGAAGAAGCATCACCTCGTCGCCGCTGGCAGAGAGATAACACAAGGAAGGAATGGAACACTTTATCGAACAGAGGATCATGAACAGCACCTTCATAGTAAATGATGGACTCTACAGCGCGCACATGCACAACGATGAAGGAGCATTGCCAGGGGACCATGCATCTAGGAAGGTCTTTGTTCATGCGTATGGACATGGAGTACAGCTAGCAGCTTCGAGCATGGCTAGAAATGAGTGGCAGCAACAGCTGCAGGTGACCTCGATGCCGATTGGGCTCGAGGGGGAGAACATCGACCTTGCCACGTTCGGATTCGTCGATGACATCGGCAGGGAAGTTATCTGTGTCAACTCACATCATCTTCGGAAGCTTTGTGCATGGGAGAGTATCATCATCGATGCTGGACTTGAGGAAATAGGGGGGGAAGGAGGGCTCAGAATAGGGAGAAGCAATACAACATCGTCCAAGGAGCAAAAAGACACGCTCAGAAGTTGAATCGAGTTTTTCATGAGCAGCCAGGGCTTCTAGAAGGCAACACAAAAGCATCTGCAAGGTATCTTGGAGGCCTTCATCACTACAACAATGGGTTCACGGCAGAGAAGTCAGCAATATTAACAGCTATAGACAAACATGGAAACATATGGGGCACTTTTGGACCTCGCCGACGCCTCTCAGGTTTCGGCCATCGTTTTCGTCGGTCAGGTTGTCAATGCGGCCCTCAGCGGGCTAGAGGCGTACGTGATGAATATGAAAAATCCGCTCAGCAAAAGATGCCTGGAACCGCTTCAGTCTAAAGTAATCAAATACGCTCGAGTACTTCTGAAAGGTAGGTTCACTGAGCGCGCGCAAGGTAGGGTAGTACAAACCATCTCTAACGCAGAGGTTCTTAGGCAGCTTAAAGTAGGCAGTCTGTTTTGTGAATTCAGAACTCGCAGGATTAAGTGGCTCCAATCCATGGTCAGGCACCCCCAGGAGCATGCTCAGGTCCTTGGGGCCCTTCTAGGCCAAGTCAAATGTGAGAGTGAGCCAAAGGACTGCGTTGGGGGCGGTGTCCAGGCGAACGCCAATCCGTGGCTTAGGCAGCTCTGGGAGGACGTCCAGGCCTTGGAGAGCACAGATGAGGGAACCACTCTCCTCGAAGACCTCGAGGGGTCATTCTGCAAACTTTTTGAGGAGCCCCACAAAGAGGTTCGTTTAAGCCTAGATCCGTCCGTGCTCAGAGCTAAGGAGCTCACCGTAGAGGTGCCTCCCCCTCCTCGGCTTGGTGGGTCGGGTGTGGCTGGTGGGAGTCGGGCTTCGGGTGCTTGTGGAAATCCAGAAGGCGAAGGCACCTTGCCCTGTCCTGCGCGTGGGCATTTTGTTTCGGAAACGCGGAGGTTTTAGACGCACGCCTGATATCGGATCACCTTGAGCAGATCATTCACCCAGATCACTACCTCACGATTGATGCCGGCGTGGCTTCCAGAAGGACAGGTGACTGGGGCGGCGGCGGCGGCATCAGGCGGGGGAGGCGAGGCATCGGCGGCTTCGGCGGCGGCGGGGGCGGCGAACCTGGGGCAGCAGGGCAGCTCGAAGAAGTCCAAGATGGGCAACCCCAAGGACGCGGAGAGGAAGCTGCAGCTCCAACTGGGGGCGAGGCAGAGAGAGCAGGAGGCCAAGGACTCGCACTTTCGGTGCCCCACGGGCCATCCTATCGTAGTTGGCATGAAGCAGGCGGGGGAGAAGTACGACCAAAGCGCGAAGTCTGCAGGGTCGGGCCACTCCTACGGCTCGCCGCGCCTCCACGCGTTCAGAGCGCTGCTAGAACAGCTGGCAACAATCAACGTGGACGGGAAGCCCAACGACGCGCTGATGGCCATCCTCGGCGCGCAGGGGCTACTAGCAAGCGTGCACGCGGACAAACCAGACGGGCCCGAAGAGTGGCTTCGCACGTGCAGGTGCAGCGACTACTCCACGAAGGGCAACGCAGCACCACAATCGAGGATTATGTACAGCGTGAGCGGCCATTGGCCCATGGCGACCACCAAGGAGCAGAACGACGAGCTAGCCAACCAGAAGCACCACCACCCGCTCGTGATCGACACCAGCACCAGCCTGACCTACGTGAGCCTGGACAGCCTCCTCACCCTCGCGCTGAGGATCGCAGGGGCCGTGCGTCTTCCAGGGAGGGCGCCCATAGGCGGGCTGGCGTACCAGCTCAGGAAGCAGTAGAGAGTAGTGCAACACGCTCAGCGCCTCCGCCTCTGACACCCCAGCTTATATGACCAGATTAGAAGCTCTTCGTCACAGGGTTTTAATGCGAGAATTGGCGCGGCGAGCAGAGCAATCGTAAAACTGCCCCTGCGCCTTGGTTTCCCCGCCAGCCCACAGTCGGGCTAGGCGCGAGGGGAGCCTGGCCTCGTGCTCCGCTCCAGAGTATAAGCCCTTGCACACAAGTTTCAGGACATGGTGTGTCAGGCTCTGCGGTCCCATTGCACCTTTAAGGAGATTCAGTGGGGGATTGAAGCAGTATGAATGAATGAATGAACGAATGAAATAGATATAGATATAGATATAGAGATATATATAGATATAGATATAGATATATATTCAACACATTTCTGTACATACATATATATGAGTATGCATATACGTACATGCGTATAGAGACTATGTATTTGGATACGCATATACTAAATATATACACACATGCCATGTAGCTACATATTCACGTGCAAACATACACAAATGGCACGTGCGTGCCCTGGCTCATACAGAAAGACGTGCAGCACGCAGGAATCGCAGAAGGTGGGCGTGAGGAGGAATATGATGAAGGAGGAGGAAGGACATGGAGTAGCAGAGGGAACCGCAAAGAAGGAGGATCATGCGCATCACCAAGGGGCTGTTGTGAAGGAGAAGCGATAGCGGGATCGCAGTCGAACGCAGGT
>CAUYUJ010011101.1:75000-80000 GCA_963575745.1 Prorocentrum cordatum
GTCCTCGCGATGTGCCACGGCCTCGGCATCGGGGCGCAATTCGGTGGCAAGTATTTCGTCCATGACGTCAGGGTGATCCGCATGCCGCGCCACGGCGCCTCCTGCCCGGTGGGCATCGGCGTCTCCTGCAGCGCGGACAGGCAGGTGCTGGCCAAGATCACCGACCACGGAGTCTTCATCGAGGAGCTGGAGAAGAACCCGGCACGCTTCCTGACCGGCGAGCCCTCGGCGGGGCTCTCCACCTCGGCGGAGTCGGTGAGCATCGACCTGAACCAGCCCATGAGAGACATCTGCGGCATCCTCACGCAGTTCCCGATCAAGACCCGGCTGTCGCTGACGGGCCCCATCATCGTCGCGCGCGACATCGCGCACGCGAAGCTGGCCGAGCGCCTCGAGGCGGAGGGGGCCCTGCCCGACTACATGGCGGCCCACGTGATCTACTACGCGGGCCCCGCCAAGACGCCGGAGGGGTACGCGAGCGGCAGCTTCGGCCCCACCACCGCGGGCCGCATGGACACGTACGTGCCACTCTTCCAAGAGCGGGGTTACTCCCTGATCACCCTGGCCAAGGGCAACCGCGCCAAGGTCGGGCTGGACGAGAGGGGGGGTTACAGCTGGCACGAGGGAGGAGAAGCCCAGCCTTGGAGATGTACCCTTTCGGTTCTTCGTTTCTGTTGGGGGCTCTCCACCTCTTTCTCTTCGTCTTGGGCAATGTTCTTCTGCGAAGGGGCCCCTCTTTTTGATCCTTGTGGCCGTGCTTCGACTGCAGGGGACGGTGGGGGACGGGGTCGAAGACTGCGGCGTGCAGCTGGTTCCAGCCCCGCCGCCGAGCGTTTTCCTCAGTAGTACATGGGGACCTCTGGCGCCAGGAGGCGGTGGGAAAATCTGCCTACCATGAGCCGATGCGCCAACCCTCCGTAACTGCCCCCTGCTTCGTCCGACGCGACGAGGGCGTCACGGACTCCTGCAAGAAGAACGGCGGTTTCTACTTGGGCAGCGTTGGCGGTGCGGCGGCCAACCTCGCGGAGAACGCGATCAAGAAGGTGGAGGTGGTCGAGTACGAGGAGCTCGGCATGGAGGCGGTGTGGCGCATCGAGGTCGAGGACTTCCCCGCCTTCATCATCGTGGACGACAAGGGCAACGACTTCTTCGCCGAGTGGAAGATGTGATCGCAGCTGGGCGCGTGCCCGCAGTGACGGCATGCGCCAAGCGAGCGCATGCAGCAAGTCTAGCGCAGCATTCAGCAGGGGATTCAGTCCTCTGGGCCACACGCCCTCATGGGTTCTGGCTAACATTTACACACATTGGAATTATTTAAATTTAAAGCTTGCCATTCGTGAGGGGAGTCATTTGTCGTATTCCCACCCATGGCGCGCGTTTCTCCATCCAAGCCCAGTCACGACGGTTCGAGACGAGTCCGACACCTAGATACCCACATAGGAACATTGGGCTGCAATGCTTTTCCTCTTCCGCGCGAACGTGCGCCAATTGCGCTATCGTCTTCGCAGTTGCCGCGTGCTGCAGCCCCGCAGCGGTGCTATCCACGCTGGTGACGCACCAACGAGAGAGAGACAGATAGATAAAGGACAATAAACAAGGAAATGTAGAGAGAGAGAGAGAGAGAGAGGCAGACAGACAGACAGACAGGCAGACAGACAGAGATAGACAGAGACAGACAAACAGACAGACAGACAGACAGAGACAGACAGACAGACAGAGACAGACAGACAGACAGGCGTGTATATGTCAAGGGTGTCTGCCACATTCGACAACTGCAACTCTTAAACCATGCAATGCTTGGCCACATCACATCTCTCAGCATCAAATGCGGCTCGCGCCAGGCTGAGGGCAGACAAGCATGCACCTGGATCGCCAGAGTAGTTGCACTGGTAGTAGCAGTCGCAGCCGCAGCAGCAGTAGCAGCAGTAGCAGTAGTAGACAACAGCAGCAGTAGTAGTAGACAGCAGTTGAAGCCGCAGTCGACGTTGCAGTTGTAGTCGTAGTAGTTCTCGTCGTCCTTGTCGTAATGGTAGGCGTCGTGCGTCCTGGTGCTGGTGGTGAACAATGGACCTAACAGCAGTCAGTCCTGATATTGCGACAACGAAAATCGTAATACGTACGTTGTCTGTGCCCTCCTTGCGTAGAAGACCATCCTGGGCCGCGTTCGGGCCACCTGAAACGCGGAATGTTTGAGACCACATTCGGAAGTTTGGGGGGCATCCATGAGCGTCAGGGGGACACCTTGGGACCACTTGGCGCCATTGTCGGGGCCGCGTTTGGCTTGCTGGCGCCGTCCTAAGTCTGTCCCCCCTCTTGGTGGGTCAGTTTGGCCCTCTCAGGCACTCCGTGGGCCCTTGAGGCCCCTTTTCGGAGCCTCCTCGGGCCGTCGTGGAGGCCTCCTGGCTCGCGCATGCGCGAGAGTCATGAGGCGACGTGCTGAGCGGACAGGGGGCTGAGTCTACCACCTTCTGGACTGACGCCCTGCTGGCACTGGAAGGCAGGACACCTAAGACTCCTCCTCCTCCTCCTGCTCCCTCTCCTCCTTCTCCCTCCTCCCTCCTCCTCCCTCCTCCTCCCTCCTCGAAGACGCCTGCGGCGAACCACTGCCACCCCCTGCCTGCTGGAAGCGCCGATGTGGCCCCACGGTTATGCCGAAGTCTTTTGCCATGCTGCTTGGCCACGTGTTCCCCCGGCCCTTGCGGAAAACCTGGGGGAAGCATGTGTGGGCGGAAGACAGGGGAGGAGGAGGAGGAGGAGGAACAGGATGCTGGTTGGGGTCCTCTTGGGGGCCTCTTGGGGGCCTCTTGGGGGGCCTTGGGGGCTTCCGAGGGGCGGCCGGAAGCCCGAAGCGGCGAGAGTTCGGAAATGGTTGCGAAATCGATGGGGCCCAAGAGGCCACGATGAGCACTGACTCAGTGCTCGTCATGGCCTCTTGGGCCCTCTTGGGGGCCTCTTGGTCCGTCTCGGGGCGGTATTGGGTTCCTCGTGGGCCGTCCTGGAGAGTCGGAGGCCCGACATGGCGAGAACGCTAACAAATTTCAAGCACGTTCGGGGGATCGCATGTTTGTTCCGCTTGGAGGCCTCTTGCAGCCCTCTTCGGGCGTCGTGGGGGTTGGGCCCTCTTCGGCCGTCACGAGGCCGTCTTGAACATTCTTCGGGTCGCTTCGGGGTCTTTTTGGCCCGTTTCGGGGCCCCATTGGCGTCGGGAGAAGCTTGCGAGAAGCCCCAAGAGGCACCCGACAAAATCCAGGAGCGCCCAGTACTCGGGGCTGCGGGCCAACCCTCATCTCCTCCCTCCCCCATCGCTCCCCCCCCGTCCGGCCCCCCTTTCCCATTGCCCACTCCCCTCTATCCCCCTCCCTCCCTCCCTCGCTCCCTTCCCCTCTCCCCATCCCCCCTTCCCCGCGCCCCCCTCCCCCCCCTCCCACCCTCCCCCACCTCCTCCATCCTCCTCCATCCTCCTCCCCCCGCCCCCTCCCCGTGTTCCCTCCCTCCCCCTCCCCTCCTGGACACGGGCCCCGCCCTCGCCGCCCCCCCCTCCCCCCTTTCTCCGCCCAGAGAGGTGCCCACGCTCTCGCCCTCGCCGCTGGCGCAGCACACCACAGGACCCCCCTCCCCCCTGGGCCGTCGCCGTCGCCGTCGTCGTCGTCGTCGTCGTCGTCGTCACCGTCGCCGTCGTCGCCGTCGTCGTCGCCGTCGTCGTCGTCGCCGTCGTCGTCGCAGTCGTCGTCGCCGTCGTCGTCGCCGTCGTCGTCGTCGTCGCCGTCGTCGCCGTCGTCGCCGTCGTCGTCGGCGTCGGCGTCGTCGTCGGCGGCGGCGTCGTCGTCATCCCCTGACCCTCCTCACGTTCCCAGATCTCCGACGTTATACGTATGTGTTTGTGCTCCAGCCCTCCTGTGTTGGACTCGCTTTGAATGGAGCACTGTAGTCCCCACAGCATCTCCTCCCGCCTCATATGTCCTACCTCCTCCTGCGCTGCTCCTTGGGCGGCTGCGAACTGCACAATGTTCGCCACGTTCGTGGGCTCCTGGGAGGTCTAGCGGAAACCGGGACCATGCGGACCCAGACTGGACCTCGCTGCTCCCTGGGTGTCTGCAATCTGCGCAATTTCACAATTTTCGTGGGCTCCTGGGAGGTCCAGCGGAGTCGGGGGCCACGCGGACCCAGACGGGGACCTCGCTGCTCCCTGGGTGGCTGCGAACTTTGCATTTGTCACAACTTTCGTGGGCTCCTGGGAGGTCCAGCGGAAACTGGGGCCATGCGGACCCAGACAGGACCTCGCTGCTCGCTGGGTGGCTGCGAACTTCGCATTTGTCGCCACTTTCGTGGGCTCCTGGGAGGTCCAGCGGAGTCAGGGGCCACGCGAACCCAGACGGGGACCTCGCTGCTCCCTTGGTGTTTGGTAATTTCGCGATGGTCGCCTATTTCGTTGGCTCCCGGGAGATCCAGCGGAGTCACGGGCCACGCGGACCCAGACAGGACCTCGCTGGTCCCTACGTGGTGGCGAAGTGAGCCCCTGCGGAGGCGGGGGCCACGCGGACCAAGACGGGACATCGCTGCTCCTTGCGTGGCAGCGAACTGCTGGGCTTCTGGGAGGTCCAGCGGAGTCGAGGGGCACGCGCACCCAGTTGAGACCTCGCGGCTCCCAGCGAGGCTGCGAATTATATCATTGTTTTCAGACGATATGTTACGTCTCTTGGTGCGGGGTCGGGGGCCGTCTGTATTCTAGCCTTTTTGTGCGATACCGAATGCTGTCGTTCGAGCTCGTCGCTCGCGTCCTTGTCAGTGCTCATAGCTTTTTCGGTCCCGACCCCCCCTGCCCTTTCAACAGGGTTATCACGATAACTTGCGTCTTTGGCGTGCCCCGTGACGGGGGTTGCGGCCCAGCCCGGGCATCGGCCCGTGCTGGTGCACGCCTGTCTCTCGAGATGAAATCGTGATCACAAGACATGCGCGCGAGGCCGCCCACTGGTGTTGGCGAAACGTTGGTCGCTCTCTCT
>CAUYUJ010011101.1:85000-100045 GCA_963575745.1 Prorocentrum cordatum
GAGAAAGAGGAGAAGGAGGAGGAGGAGGAAAAGGAGGAGGAGGAGGAGGAGGAGGAAGGTGAGCCGTCCTGTGTGCCACTTGGAGCTTCTTCGAGGCATGTCGGGATCCGGCTTGGAACATGCTGCGTGTGGGCGGAGGTGTGGGCGGCGGAGGGCGAGTGGGAAGGGGCGGGGAGGGGAGGGGGGCTGCTCGGCGGCGAGCGATGGGGGGGAGGCGAGAAGGAGAAGGTCTGCTCAGAAGGCGGCGGGGCGTCTCAGAAGCTCCCAGGCCTCTGAGAAGTTTCCGCGTCTTCGGGGCAGGCTTAGGAAACTTCTCTCAGAAGGCCTGGGTCATCCCAGCCTTCTGAAAGGCCCGCCCCTTCTCACTTCCCCCCTGGGCTCGCAGCCGAGAGTGGGAAGAGAAGGCGAGAGGAGGGGAGCACATCGCGGCGTTGGGGTTTTCGAATGTCTATGTCAGTCCTTCTGGTTGTTCTTGCTTCGGGATGCTTTTTCCAGCAGCTGCGCCTCGTCTAGAGCGCCCCGGTGCCCGCATCGTTCCAAACGGCTGCCAGGGGCCTGCGTTATAGCGCGAGGGCCGCAATCCCTGAGGTGTACACTGGCGCAGGGCTGCGCGGAAGCTGCGCGCGATCAGCATCTCCTCGATTCTCGTTCCTCACCCTCCTCCCGCGCACTCCCCTGCCGACTCCCCCCCGGCCGGCCTCAGTCCCGCGCCGCGCCCCGCTCCGCTCCGGCAACCCCGCCGGCGCCCCCTGCCGAGGCGGAGCAGGCGGCGGGGGAGGGGGGAGGAGGAGGCAGGGGTGAGGACCTCGGCCGCACGCGAGAGTGACCTCTTGCCAGAGTGACTTCTGGCTCCAGGCCTCCCAGACGGGGTCGGATTAGATGGGGTCGGAGGATCGCGCCGCATCGCCGATGCATCGGGGATACGGCTCGATGTGGAGCCCGACTTTTCCCACGCCGATGCGTCGCCGATGCATCGCCGATACATCACCAATACATTGGCGATGCGGCGCGATCCTTGGACCCCAATTTTGCGGACCCCCTCTGGAGGCCTCTACTGTTAAGTCGGGCCTGTCCCCCTACAGGGGGATTTTCCACGAAAAATAGAAAACATCCAAAACATACTCCAAAAAGGTCAAAACAAATGCTCCAAAAATAGTCCCCTGATTATTTGTTGCTTATGTTTGGTGAATGTTTTATTTTAAAGGTCAAAAAATACGGGAAAAATGGTCCCCATATTATTTTTGTATCATTTTTGGTGTATGTTTTATGTCTCGTCGAAAATCCCCCTGTAGGGGGACACGCCCGACATAACTCTGCCGGTGCGGGCGCACGGGCGGCCCCAGGGGTGGCGGAATGCGGTGCGGCAGCAGCGGCCCCTGGCGCGCTCTCGGGGCTGGCCTCCCCGCGCGCCACCCACCCGGGAGCCGCGCGTCGGAGGCCACCTCCTGCCCGGGGTGGCTCTCCTGCGTGCGGAAACGCAGGTCTGGGTGAGGGCCCCCCCTCCTCCCCCTCCTCTCCCTCCCCCTCCCCCTCCTCCTCCTCCCCCTCCTCCTTCTCTTCCTCCTCCTCCTTCTCCTCCTCCTCGTCGACTAGACGTAAGAGTGACCTTTAGCCGGAAGGACCTTTGGTGCGGGCACAGATGGGTCCCCAGATGGCTGGAAACGAAGCAGCAGCAGCTGCTTGCGCGCCCAGGTTTCGCCCCCCCGCGGCCCCCAAAAAGTCGCGCACCAAAGGTCACTCTTACCCAGGGTCACTCTTGCGTATGGCCAATCTCCGACGACCTGTTTTGTTTGTTTTTTTGATCCCGGCATTCTTCCTCGACCTCGGCCTCCGGGGCCCATTCTCGGGCCCCAGGACAAGCAAACACAGAACTGGGGCGAGCATTGGCCTCGGGGAGGGGTTGGGACCTCTGGGGCGGCGGGGAGGAAGATGAAGGAAGGAGGAGGTCCTCTCTCGTGTCCAGCGCGGATTTGACTCGGAGTTGACGCAGGTTCGACATTCCGCTCGTGTCCCAGGAGGGTATGGAAGGCCGACGTAGGTTGTGCGTCTGTAAAGTTCAAGTCTCGTAGACATGAGACGGATGGCAAGGAACTCTGATACGGCGTGTTCCAGAATGGGCCTCACCCCGCCGCAAAAATGTACACACTGACACCCTCCAATGGGTTCATCCTGGGCCTCAGGGAAGGGTGGCGATGTATAAATCACCACTGGGAACCACCGACTTTATACACCGCCACCCTCAATGAACGTACATACAAAGTTTGTTGGATGGCGTTTGTGTATATGCTTCATGACGTACTCGCCGTCAGCGCGTCTGGCCATCGGCGGAAGCTGGCGGAAGGCCGACGGAAGCTTGCGGATGTAAGACGGGCGTGGGCCTGACAGCAGAAGGCCGTCGGAAGGGGGTGGAATTGAGAATGAGACGTCAATATTTGTGGAGGCGCGCCACCGCGTCCTGCGGAAGGAGTTGGAGGAGGGATGAGGGGAGCGGAGTATGGAGGCTTCAGGATGTGTTCACGTGGACAGCTTCACAAGAATAGTTGATTGACAAGTAACGTGTGATCTAAATTGAGTCACAGTTCACAACTGAGAACAGTCTGCTTGTAGCCGCTATATGGAAATTTGTACTTGCGGGGGCGAAGATATTAGGATGATGGCTGATTTGTTGACGATATCAGGATGGCAGTGTTTGGGCATGATGCTAATCAGCAGCAGGAGGAATACGCCTTTGCTTTTCCCTAGCACGTGCGCTGGAGTTCGAGCCCTTGCTGCCATGGCTTGCTGGTCGCCTCCAACATCAGTCTACAGCAAAGGGGGTTGGCGGTCCACTCCGTTGGACAGGTTGGGGATCGGCGCTACTAGGTCTGCGGTCGAACTGGCATATTCCGTCACTTTCCCGTTTAATCCCGCTGAAAACAGTTGAGTCGAGCTCAATGTTGGGCGCACTTTGGCTGGGTCGTGCTTCGTAAGCCCATAAGTTGGTTGAGCAGCCCGTAATCGTCACTACGAAGACCTCACAGGGCTTGCCTCCTCAGGCAGCCCCCGCTCGCCGGTTCACCGTGAAAGACACTGCCGGACTGAAGCTCGCGCTCGTTCATATCTTTAGTCCCGTGCTCTCGTGGGGCACTCGAATCAAGAGCTGCACCGGACTGCGTTGCTTGTTTCTCACCCGCGGTTCCTCGCAGCAGTTTCACCGGTCTTTCTCGCAGGGCCGCTGTGCTAAGCTCGCTTGTCGCTGGCCCCCGGGCCTGCAGAAGAGGAGGGAGCTGGCCCTGGGTCCTCCCCGCTCGACAGCCCAAGATGTCGTCCGACCTGTTTTTGAGTCATCTGCAACCCCAGAGCTCCCGACCACTTCCCAGCGGATAGTTTGGCGTCCCGCATGCATCTTTGATGGACAGGGCCAGATGACCCCCCCCCGAAGGCCGAAATCAAGGAACAACTCTTGGATCATGAAGACATCATACCCTCGAACATCTGAGGCTCCGGCTCGTTGGCTCACCGCGCTGGACTGAAGCTCGCGCCCGCTCATGCCGCTGCGGATGCCCATCCCCCGATGACGAGCGCACAACGCACACACACCCATACCCACATTGGGGGAAGGGAAGGGCCATGGGTGCGTGTTGTCGGACGGGGGTGCCCGCCCGAGCGGGAGTTTCCCCCGAGGCCCGACAACCCGCACCCATGCCCACGGCTAGCCCTCCTCCCTCCGACACCCCATTGGTGTGGGTGTGCGTGTGTGTTGTTTTCTCGTCGACGATTGGTGCGCGAGGCGTCGCCAGGCGGGCTGGTGCCGGGCGTCGACTTCGCGGCGCTGCTGCGCGCTGTGGAGGCGCGCCCCCCCCCCACCCCACCCCACCCCACCCACCTGCCACCCCGCCCAGTCCGAGGGAGGGGAGGAGGGGGAGGAGGAGGAGGAGGAGGAGGAGGAGGAGGAGGAGGAGGAGGAGGAGGACGAGGGAGGAGACGGGTCACCTTGACTCTGTGCCTCCCAGAGGTCGGCCACGCGCAGATGGGGGTAGGGGGAGGGGGGAAGGCTTCTCAGAAGCACCCCTGCGTCTTAGAGGGCGCGGGCTTTCTCTACAGATGTGTAAGGCCGGCGCGTTCTAGGAAGTAGCCTCCTCCTAAGAAGCCCTCCCCCCTCCCCCTAAACTACTTGCGCGTGCCGCCAAAGGGAGGAGGAGGAGGAGGAGGAGACGGGTCGCCTTGGCTCTGGGCTTCCCAGAGGGGGCCAGAGTCATCAGGTGGGGCCGGGGGATCGCGCCGCATCGCCCATACCACCGGCGATGCGGCTCGGTGTGGAGCCCAGCTTTTCTATCCACGCCGACGTCACCGATGCACCGCCGGCGTCGCCGATGCACCTCTTGAAGCCCTGTAGAGGAGTAGGAGGAGGAGGAGGAGGAGGAGGAGGAGGAGGAGGAGGACGAGGACGAGGACAAGGATGAGGACGAGGAGGAGGAGGAGGAGGAGGAGGAGGAGGAGGAGGAGGAGGGGGAAGGAGGAGGAGGAGGAGGAGGAGGAGGAGACGGGGCACCTTGCCGCCACGGGTACGCGTGCCCAGTGGCCTGCCGAAGAGGAGACACGTTACCTCATCTGCGGCAGGGACTTCTCCGAGCCCGGAGGCATCGAGGATGTTTCTTGTAATTCTCTGGGCCATAACGCGCGTTATGCCCCTACCCTCGCCCCCCCCCCCTCCCCCTCCCCCCCACCGTAACGCTCCTCCCCCCCCAGCGCGTCCCCAGCACTGCCGCAGTGCGTTCAGCACCACATTCTGGGGGCGTGGGGGGTGCCACGTTGTGCCCCTTCCCGCCCCCCCTCCCCCCCCATAACGCCCGCTATGGCCGCGAATAGCAACATGTGCTCATCGTGTCTCTCCCTCGCCTCCTCAGGCTCCGCATCAACATGCGGGCCCCAGCCAGAATTGCGTCCGATCGAAATCGCATCGGAGATGCCGTGGTCAGCGTTCTGCAGGTTCCCCGCCCTCGCCCTCGCCAGCAGCGCCGACGTCGAGAAGGTAGGCCCGCGCGCATGTACAACAGCTCGCGCAGTTGATCTGCCCCCCCGGAACCTCCGAGCGTCCTACGAAAAACGAAGCCGTTCAGACAAGGAGGGAAACCCTGGGATATGCCCCGAGGGGGCCACCCGGACGCACCCCAAGTCGAGGATGGACGCCCCCCCATCGTATCTCCCAGGGCTGGGCCCAAACTTTCTGGTGCAGTCCCCTTTTAATCTCTCGGGGGTGGACAGGCCCCGCACCGTGACACGTCCGATTAGTGAATTGTCAATTTTCGGTTCTCGAGAGGGCGCCGCGGCCGTCATTTTCCAGGCTACCGCCCGCCAGTTTTGGGCCCGAGGTCGTTTTCACTAAACTACGTTTTACTAAAGGGGATTATGTCCATCCCCGAATCTCCTCACAGCTTGCTCTTCACCGCTATACTGCGCCACGGCAGCGCCCGCGGGTGCGCCGGCCCCTGCCCCTGCGGCCGCCGCGGACCCCGCTGCCCGGGCTGGCCGCTTTAGCCGGCTCCCCGCGGAATTCTTCCGCGTCTGAGCGCCCACTTCCTTCTCCCCCCGCGCGGCCGCCCTCCTCGGTAGGAGGGTAGAGGGGGAGGAGGGGGAGGAAGAGGAGGAGGAGCAGGAGGAGGAGGAGGAGGAGGAGGAGGAGGAGGAGGAGAAGAGGGAGGAGGAGGAGGAGGAGGAGGAGGAGGAGGAGGGGGAGGAGGAGGAGGAGGAGGGGAAGGAAGAGGGGAGGAGGAGGAGGAGAGGAGGAGGAGGAGGAGGAGGAGGGAGGGGGAGGAGGACGAGGGAGGAGGAGGAGGAGGAGGAGGGGGAGGAGGAGGGGAGGAGGAGGAGAAGGAGGCGGATAGAGGAGAAGGATAGAGAATCGAGGAGAAGAGGCGGGGGCAGGGGGCGATGAGAAGAGCTGCATCTCGAGGCTCTGACGGTTTCCGAGTCGCTGTGGCATGCGCGCGCAGGGGGCGAGCGCATGCGGCCCCCGCACGGTGCAGTTTCGCGCGGGGCTGCCGGCGAAGCGCAGTCGCTGCATCAACGCGTGCGCGCCGCAGCGTATCTTTCGACGAGGGCAGGGCTCGTTTCCATTCCTCCGATTCGATTCGATTCGACTTCGACGGCTTCCGATTCCGATCCGATTCGACTTCGGAGTCCGATTGGGATCCCGATGCCTTTCTGGAGGCATCATAGCCTGCCGATTTCTGCCGACTCGACTTCTCCCGACTCGGCTGCCGATTTCCGCCGATCCGATTCACTTCGATCGCCGATCCGACTCATCGATTCGATTCTGGGCTCTCCTGCAAGCGGGGTGGGGGCCAACGCGTCGGCTGCCACTGCCTGTGCTTGATGTCTACCATTGAGCCACCGCGCAATGCCAGCCTGGACGAACTGCACGCGGGGGGTGAGCCGCGACGTCCTGCAACCTCTGCGGTGCGAGCTCTGCTCGCACCCCGCGGCGCTGGCCAGCGCACGGGGCGGCCACGAGCCCGTCGAGGGCGGACACGGGACGACAATGCCAAAGAAGCGGCAGCGGGCGCACGGGGCGGGCGCGAGGCCGCGGGCGGGCAGCGGGCGAACACCCAGCCAAGCATGTCATTACCCATGGGCAGGAGCCACTTGGTGGCAGCACCGTCTGGGGACGAGCTGTCCAAAACCCCTCCTCCTTCTTTTCCTCCTCCTCCTCCTCCTCCTCCTCCTCCTCCTCCTCTCCCTCCTCCTTCCCCTCGAACCTCTTCGAACCGCCTCATCATCCTCCGTCCTCGTCAGGCAGGCCCAGGGCGAAGATGAATCGATACATCGCGATCCAGAACACCCTCCGGGCGTTCCAGATCGCCTTGGAACGGCCGCGGCGCTCGATACATTCTCCAGTTCCGCCGGGTTTCAGAGTTCCCAGGTTCTCCTCAGCCCGATCTCGTATTCCCGCTGCCTCCGTCTGGCCTCCTCCGCGGCCCGCTCCGCACGATAACGCACGCGCGGAGGGAGCTCGGCCTCGACGGGGTCGTTGCAGCCGCCGCCGTCCTGCCGCGGAGAGCGGGCTCGATTCTCACAGTAGGGGATCGATTACAGAATCGATGTACCCCAAAATTGATTCTCCATCGAATCTACGACGAAAACCTAGAATGTTCAGCAATCGACTGAGACTTCTGCATATGGGTTTTCAGATTCGAGGAGAAAGCCAACTTTGGGCTAAATCAATTCTGTAGTCGACTCCCTACTCGAATCCTGGGCTCCTGCGGCTGCCGAACGGGCTCGGACGCCGAGCGGGCCCAGAAGGGAACCCCATAGGGAGGCGGCCTCGCCCCCTTTCTCGGGGCCGCCCGGCGGCTGCGCGCCCCGAGCCGCTCTCCGACGGCCCCCCAGGCTGGACGGGGGCCCTGGATGCTCGATCGGGGCGCGGGAGACCCTCCTCCTCCTCTTCCTCCTCGTCCTTGTCCTCCTCCTCCTCCTCCTCCTCCTCCTCCTCCTCCTCCTCCTCCTCCAGGGGCACAGCCAGCAGGGGGGCACGGGGAGCACCGATTTCTGCGTCTGGCGGTGCCCCCGCTCAGGGGGCCCTGGGCGCCGTGGACGGGGGCACAGCGAGCGGGCGTGTGGCAAAGCCTGGGCCCCGTTTAGGTCTGCCCCCGTCGAGGGAGCCCCGGTTCGAAATGGGCCAAAACCGTCCGTCGCAATCTGTTCGCAACGCAAGGATGCGCTGCTTGCCTGCCACAGCTCGGGCCCCTGGCGGCCGATCGGCGGACCCTATGGGCGCTCCTGGAGGGCCCTCGGCGAGGCGCAGCTGCTGAAGAGCATCCCGAGGCGAGAGAACGCCCAAGAGAGCCCCTCGCGATGTGAAAAAACACGACGATTTTTTTGTCACTAGTTTCGGCCTCTGGGCGCCCTTGCTGGGCCTCGGGGCCGTCAAAAGACGACTCCGGATGACAAGTTGGTCCCAGCGAAGGGGTCGAGACCTTTTTGGGGGTTGACGTTGTGGAAAAGTCACGGTGTCGGGGGCCTGGGTTCTTAGACATCCGGCGACATTTGTGTGTCAGTGCGTGGTCACAGAGGTTGCATGACAGGAGGAGGAGGAGGAGGAGGAGGAGGAGGAGGAGGAGGAGGAGCAAGGAGCAAGGAGGAGGGAGGAGGAGGAGGAGGAGGAGCAGGAGGAGGAGGAGGAGGAAGGAGGAGGAGGAGGAGGAGGAGGAGGAGGAGGGAGGAGGAGGAACCCCCTTCCTCTCGGGGTCGGTCTTTCCAAGAAATGCAGGTCCCGCGAGTGCTGCCCCCCCGGGGGGCCCGACAGCGGAGCCCCCCGAGGCCGAGACCGAGGAGCAGCGCCCGCACGGAGCGAGCATCCTCGGCGGGCGAGGAGCGGCAGAAGCACAGTGGAGACCCACGCCACGAAGCGCCCTGCCTGCCTCCAGGATGCCCAGGGCCTCTTGGATTCCGATGGTTTTGCGATCCGCACCGAGAACTCGTGGACGTCCTGGGGTCTCGGGGTTGGGTGTCCTGTGGAGGCTCTCGTGTGGTCGAGCTCCTGCCTGTGAACTTTCTCCGCCGTCGGGGGCGCCTGCCCCATGGAGGCTGGAAAGTGTGCACCCCGACGTGCCGCTGTAGCGGGGGGAGCTCTCCAGCTGCCTTGTGGCAGGCGCCCCCGAAGGTGGAACAGCTCATGTTTGTATACCGCGTTCTTCCTCCGCGAATCGGCGGCGAGCCCAGGGGGGAAGCTTCGGGGCTGTGATCCAGCTTCGGGATGCGTAAGGTCCAGGGGCTTCAAAGGTGTTCGACACTTCTCGGCGGCTTCCCAGCTTCGGCACGCATTCCAGCAGCTGCGCCTCATCGGGGGCTTCCCGGGGGTGCCCAGATCGTCCCGAACGGCCGCGGGAGGCCCGAGGTATGACCCGAAAGCCACCAGCAGAGGGGGCGGGCCTTCTCAGAATACCAAAACTTCCCCCGGGCCTCTGACGAGTTTCCGGAGCCTTCCCCGAAGGTACAGAAGAAACTTCTCGGCAGGCGCGAGGGCTGCTGAGAGGCCCCGACGCCTTCTGAGAGAGGACCTTCTCCTCCGCAGATCTCCCCCTCTCGGGTACAGCCAGGACCCCAGGTAAGGGGACCCGTTAGTAGTAGGGCTCTGGAAGCTCCAAACTTGCCAGAATCACTGAACCAGGTCTGCCGTAGCTGGTGTTTTTTCGGGCGACGGCAGTTCCAGTTAGTGGAACGGGCGGGGGGGGGGGGGCCTGACCTTCCAGAGAGCTATTTTCTAGCACTGGAGACCTAAACACCTAAAAAACGAAACGAGACTGCCTAAAACCAAGAAGTAGAGTAGCTCTGGGATCGGTTTTTAAGTCGCGTGCTATTTTTTGGCCCTCCTGGAAGGTCAGGGGGAGCGTCCCCCAGCGCGCACCACCAAGCCAGGCCCCACGAAGCCCACTTCTGCCAGCGCCCGACCCCCGCTCGCTGCCGAGCGAAGCGCGGCACGAGGCACACCGTCGGCGACCTGCCTCGGCACGGAGGAGGAGGAGGAGGAGGAGGGAGGAAGGAGGGAGGAGGGAGCAGGAAGAGCAGTAGGAGCATGAGGGGCAGGAGGAGCAGGAGGAGCAGGAGGAGCAGGAGGAGCAGGAGGAGCAGGAGGAGCAGGAGGAGCAGGAGGAGGAGGAGGAGGAGGGAGGAGGAGGAGGAGGGAGGACGGAGGAGGGGCAACTGCGGCGGGCGCCTCTCCGTGCAGCCCCGCCCCGCCTCAGGAGTGCGACGCCGAGGAGGCACTTGGCGGGCCTCGCTCCACGCGCACGGCTCGCGAGGAGGAGGCGCCTCGTCCTGGGCCTCGTCGTCTCGTCTTCGGCCTCGTCCTCGTCGTCGGCGGCGTCGTCGTCGGCGTCGTCTCGTCGTCGTCGTCGTCGCCGTCGCCGTCGCCGTCGCCGTCGCCGTCGGCATCGTCGCCGGCGTCGGCGTTTCATGTGCTTTCGGGCACGTCCGTCGGCTCTTCGGGTTTTTCGCGCTTCGGGATGCGTTCCAGTGGATGCGCCTCGTCGAGTGCACTCTGGGGGTGCCCCAATCGTTCCGAACGGCCGCCAGAGGCCCAAGGGGCTGGCCCGAAAACGAGACCTCCCCGCCTTCCGACAACATCGCGACGGGAGGCGTTTTAGCCGCCTTCGGCCCTCGGCGGCCCTTGCTGGGCCCCCGGGCTGTGCTCAGGCCGCCACAGGGATCAAGAGAGCCTCTCCTCGGGGAGGGGCCCGGAACTGCGGGGCCCCTGCTGCGCAGAAGCCACGACGCTGGCTTTCTGGGACCCCCCCGCAGCCCCCTGCCCCTGCCGCCGCCCCGAGCGGGCCTGTGCCACAGGGCTCCCTTCCCTGACCTTCCAGGGAGCTATGCTTTAGCACCGGAGACCTAAAAACATAAAAAACGAAACGAAACAGCCTCAAAACCAAGACGTAGAACAGCTCTGGGATAGGTTTTGAAGTCGCGTGGCATTTGTTTGCCCTCCTGGAAGGTCAGGGTTCTCGGCCTCCTCGGCGCCCGAGCCCGCCTGGCGGCCGGGCGGCCCCGGCACCCCGCCCGCGCGGCGGCCGAGCGGAGCTCGGCTCCCGCGGCCGACCGCGCTCGAGCGGAGCCCCTCCGGCTGCCCCCTCGGCGGCCGAGGGGGGCCCGGACACCTCCCCCCCGCCCCCCCCCCTCGAGGGGGGCAGCCGCAGAGCGGGCGGGGGCGGCATGGGCCCTGGCATCGGCGAGGACCATGGAGGAGCATCCCGGATGACTTCGCAACAAGAAAAAAAACGCGCGAGATCGAAAAATACACGAGGAATGGGCGTCCGAGCGCTGGCGAGGGGCAGCGTCGGGGCGGCGGCAAGCAGGCAGCTATGGGGGGGGGGAGGCCGGAAGCTCCGGCTGCACGGAGCCCGCCGCTTTTGCCTCGACGCCTCCCGGCCAGGGCAGCGAGGGAGGCGCCCGGCAGCGGGGGCCGGAGAGTCAGCCGCACACGGCCGCTCTCTCGCGCCCCCCACCCCGTTCCCCAATCCCCCCCCCTCGGGTTGACCCCAAAGGGGGTCCATCGACAAGCGGGTGGTGCAATAGATTTGGTGCAATAGATTTGTGGGGTTGCAATACATTTGGGGCGTGCAATACATTCTGGGGCGCAGCACACTACTTGCAACACAATGCGATAGAATTCTCCGGCGAAACACAATTTGCAATACAATTGCCCCAAATCTATTGCACCACCCCCTTCAGCTGGACCCCCTTTTGGGTCACCCAATCCCCCCCCCCTTGCGCCGGGCAGGAGCAGGAAGAAGCCCTGGGACTTATGGTGTTGCAGCCTGCTCTCGGGCCGGACGAAAGGGGGGGACTGGGAAAGGGGGGGGGTTACGAAATTTGCTGCGTGCAGCTGGTTTCGGTCTCACCGAGGGGCCCATTCCTCGATACATAGCCGCCTCTGGCGCCGGGAGGCGCCGGGAAAATCAGCTACGTGAGCTGATTCTCTAACCCCCCCTTTGCTATCCCCCCCTTTCGCCCGACCCGATGCTCAAGCCTTGATCTCCAGAAAAAACTTCGGGCACCACGAAAGCACCGAAACTGGAGGGTGTCCTCACGTGTCGGGCCCTGGGAGGCGATACTCCTTCGACACCGTTTCGATACGTTGCTGGGTGGTCGGAGTTATTTCTGGGATGTGGTCCCCAAGTACAATGGGATCGACATAGCCTGAGGCAGCTGTGCGTGTGGAGGTGCCTCAACGCTTGGGCAACTGTCTGGGCCTCCGCGGAGGCGTCCAGGCGTGTCGTGGGCGCACAGTCCCTGTCCTCCGCGGTTGACACTGACCTGCTCTCGCAAGGATCTGGCACCAACAGCAAGTGAGTCACGGGAGGGGAGCTGCACGGCCGGGTTGCCAGCGCTCGGCAGCTGTATATATATATATATACACACATATGTATACATATGTATATGTAGACGGTGCGGGCGTTGGTTAAGGAACGTGCCCAGGAGGCTTAAGCCCCTGGAGGGATCCTTATCTCATGAGGGCGGCTATGTGATCCGTGGCCAATCCACGATTGGAGTTCCGCCGGCTTCCTGACCCTGGATTCTTTCGTTCAGGGATCCTTATCCAACGCCCTCACCGTGTATGGTTGTCACACATGTCATGGCGCCAAGATCGCAGAGCGGATTTAGTTTGGAAAAAGATAGGGTGGGCCCGGAGTGTCCTGGATGATTTCGCTCCCGATTTCGAAGTGAATTCTTCACGCTTCGCGTATCCCCACCAGCCCATCTCAAAACAGCAACTCTTGCAAAGCATGCCGACAGTCGTGTTTTTCAGGCGTGTTTCCGCCTGCCCCCGCATATCATCTCCCCTGTTCCTCCTTCCTCCCGCCTCCTTGTACATCCTCCTTGTGGTGGGAGCGGGAGAAGGACGAGGCGGAGGAGGAGGGAGAGAAAGCGGTGGGAGGCAAGAGGGATTTAGCGGAGACGACGACCACAGCGATGATTCTAACAACGACGACGCACCTGACGACGACGACGATATCGACCGCGGCGACGACGACGACCACAACCGCGACGACGACGACGACGACGACGACGACGACGTCGACGACGACGACGACGAAGGCGGCGGCGACGACGACGACGACGACGACGACGACGACGACGACTGGTGGGAGTCGTTGGGGCCCGTCGTGGGGGGAGTCGTTCGGCCCCATCGTCCTTGTGTGAGTCCTTCGGGCCCCTCTTCCTGGTGTGAGTCGTTCGGGCTCCTCGTGGTGTGAGTCGTTCGGGCCCCTCGTCCTGGTGTGAGCCGTTCGGGCTCCTCGTGGTTTGAGTCGTTCGGGCCTCTCGTCCTGGTGTGAGTCGTTCGGGACCTTCTTCCTGGTGTCAGTCGTTCGGGCTCTTCGTCGTGGTTTGAGTCGTTCGGGCTATTCGTCCTGGCGTGAGTCGGTCGGGCTTCTCGTGATTTGAGTTGTTCGGGCCCTTCGTCCTGGTGTGAGTCGTTCGGGCTCCTCCTCCTGATGTGAGTCGTTCGGGCTCCTCGTGGTGTGAGTCGTTCGGGCCCCTCCTTGTGGTGTGAGTCGTTCGGGCTTCTCGTGGTGTGAGTCGTTCGGGCCCCTCGGCCTGGTGTGAGTCGTTCGGGCTCCTCGTGGGGCCTCTTGGGGGCCTCTTGGAGCCTCTTGGGGCCTCTTGGGGGCCTCTTGGGAGCCTCTGGGGAGCCTCTTGGGGGCCTCTTGGGGCCTCTTGAGGCCTCTTGGGGGCCTCTTGGGGGCCTCTTGGGGGCCTCTTGGGGCCGCTTGGGGGCCTCTGGGGGGCCTCTTGGAGGCCTCTTGGGAGCCTCCTGGGGGCCTCTTGGGGCCATCTTGGGGCCTCTTGCGACCTCCTCAGAAGCGCAAATGAGGGCTGCCCCCTGAGAAGGACAAAATGAGCCCAAAACCTTCGTAAAATCAATGATTTTGCTATGAAGGAGGATGAGCGCGGCCCCCTGAATGAAGACCAAACAGCATCCACGCGAAATCCCACCAGCCTTTTGGGCGTGAGTGGTTTAGGGAGCTCTCTCTGTTCTCAACCCCCCTTCTTCCCCTTCGGGGAGGGGTTTACCCCTCCCCCTACCCCCTCCCCCTGGACCTGGAGAGGGGGTTTCGCGGGTCGTCAGAGGGGTCAATTTCGACTCCTGGGAGGGCCAAACATCGACGACCCTCACGAGGATTCTGGCCCCGACGGGGGGGCGGAGTTAGGCCCCTCTCCTCTTCTTCGAAGCCAAAATCATTGATTTTACTACGGTTTTGGCCCCATTTTGGCCTCCTGAGGGGGCCGCGCTCATCTTCCTTCATAGCAAAATCACTGATTTTACGTAGGTTTGGGGCTCATTTTGTCCTTCTCAGGGGGCAGCGCTCCTTTGCGCTTCTTAGGAGGTCGCAAGAGGCCCCAAGATGGCCCCAAGAGGCCCCCAGGAGGCTCCCAAGAGGCCACCAAGAGGCCCCCCAGAGGCCCCCAAGCGGCCCCAAGAGGCCCCGAAGAGGCCCCCAAGAGGCCCCCAAGAGGCTTCAAGAGGCCCCAAGAGGCCCCCAAGAGGCTCCCCAGAGGCCCCCAAGAGGCCCCCAAGAGGCCCCAAGAGGCTCCAAGAGGCCCCCAAGAGGCCCCACGAGGAGCCCGAACGACTCACACCAGGCCGAGGGGCCCGAACGACTCACACCACGAAGAGCCCGAACGACTCACACCACAAGGAGGGGCCCGAACGACTCACACCATGACGTGACGCCCGAACGACTCACACCACGAGGAGCCCGAACGACTCACACCACGACGCGGGCCCCGAACGACTCACACCACGAGGAGCCCGAACGAGTAACCCAGGCCCTGGGGCCGCCGAACGACTCACCCAGGATGCAATGCTACTGCTCTCACACCACGAGAAGCCCGAACGACTCACACCAGGACGAAGAGCCCGAACGACTCACACCACGAAGAGCCCGAATGACTCACACCAGGAAGAAGGGCCCGAACGACTGACACCAGGACGAGAACCCCCAAACGACTCAAATCACGAGGAGCGCTTTCTCTCCCTCCTCCTCCGCCTCGTCCTTCTCCCGCTCCCCCCACAAGGAGGATGTACAAGGAGGCGGGAGGAAGGAGGAACAGGGGAGATATGCGGGGCCAAGCGGACACACGCCTAAAAAACACGACCGTCGGCATGCTTCGCAAGAGTTGCTGCTGTGAGATGGGCTGGTGGGGATACGCGAAGCGTAGAGAATTCACTCCGTTTTTCGCCCGCCGCTTCGGGCAAAAATCCGCGCAGAGGTCCACGCAGAAATCCGCTGCAGCACGTCTGCTAAGGCCGGTGCAATGACCAAAGATTGGGGCATCGGGGCCGTAAGAGAACGGGGATCGTGCAAACGGGGGTTTCAGCCAGGGCGCCAGATCCTGCAGGATCCTGCAAAGGCCCCCTCTGGCTGACCCGGGTTAGCGAGCCGCTCGTGGCCGCGAGGCGGCCGCTCGTATTGGCTGACCCCGGTTTGCGAAGACCTGCGTTGCAGTTTTTTGTCCTGCATTACAGTTTTTGGTTTCTTGCTGACCCGGGTCTGGATTGAC
>CAUYUJ010011101.1:100145-152645 GCA_963575745.1 Prorocentrum cordatum
CCTCTGGTACTCTCCCCCCCCCTCCTCCTCCTCCTCCTCGTCCTCGTCCTCCTCCTCCTCCTCCTCCTCTTCCTCCTCCTCCTCCTCCTCCTCCTCCTCCTCCTCCTCCTCCTCCTCCTGGTACTCCTCCCCCTCCCCTCCTCCTCCTCCTCCTCCTCCTCTTCCTGGTCGTCCTCCTCTTCCTGGTCGTCCTCCTCCTCCTGGTCGTCCTCCTCCTCCTGCTCGTCCTCCTCCTCCTCCTGCTCGTCCTTCTTCTCCTGCTCCTCCTGCTCCTCGTCCTGCTCCTGCTCGTCCTCGTCCTCCTGGTCTTGCTCGTCCTCCTCCTCGTCGTGCTCTTGCCCCTGCTGAAAATGTGGCCCAGGAATGGGAGTTCTGGGAAGTCGAAGAGCACGAAGTTGCCTACAGTTGGCTACGGGCATTCAAAATGGGAATGGAGTTCTGGGAACTCGAAGAGCACGAAGTGGCCTACAGTTGGCTCCGGGCATTCAAAATGTGGCCCGGGAATGGAGTTCTGGGAACTCGAAGAGCACGAAGTGGCCTACAGTTGGCTCCGGGCATTCCCCGGGAATGGAGTTCTGGGAAATAGAAGAGCACGAAGTGGCCTACAGTTGGCTCCGGGCATCCAAAATGTGGCCCGGGAATGGCGTTCTGGGAACTCGAAGAGCACGAAGTGTGTGACTGTTGCATCCGGTTATTCTAAAGGTGGCCCGGGAATGACGTTCTGGGATCTCGAAGAGCACGAAGTGTGTGACTGTTGCATCCGGGTATTGAGAATGTGGCCTGGGAATGGAGTTCTGGGAAGTCGAAGAGCACGAAGTGTTTGAATGTTGGTGAAAAACGAGCCCGGCACCTGCCGCCCGGCAACTCCCAACACCTGCCCGGACCCCCCTGTGGAGTGATCTGCTGCTCTCTTTTGATCCCACTAGAAACCTATCAGTCTTCGCTGTTAGGTAAAAAAGAAAAAAGCATGGGAACGATGGTTTGACAATTTTTTAATATTTTCGAGTATTTGTTGACAAGTCTTAAGTTTCTGTCCAGCATCCGCCTGTAGGGGGACGTGCCCGACCTAAGGCCAGCGGGGGAGGGGGGTCCGTCGGGCAGACAGGGGGTGCCGACCCTCTCCGCGCGTCTGCCGCCTCGTCCACCCCCTCCCCATCCTTCTTGCTTCTGTTCCGCATGTGTTCCATCCTCCTCCTCCTCCTCCTCCTCCTCCTTTCTCCTCCCCCTCCTCCTCCCCCTCCCCCTCCCCCTCCTCCTCCTCCTCCTCCTCCTTCTCCTCCTCCCCCTCCTTTCTCCCTTCCTTCCTTCTCCCCATCGCCGGTGAACGATGGCGGTGGAACAACAAGGTGGGGCTTCAGCTCCTCTCCACCAGCCCGGGGTGGTGCAAGCTGACTAGCCAAGCATGCCCAGCGATTCGTCGTTCCAACCTCCTCTGCCTAGCGCAGCACGGCCCTCTGGCCAGCGACGAGTGTCCCGAGACTTCGGACCCCTGGCGGTGACGGTGCTCCTCCGCCGCCTCCTCCTCCTTCGGACACTGGTACCTCCGCCCCCAGCCCGTCATTCCTCCTCCACCCTCCAGCTCCTCCTCATCCACCCCTCTGCTTTCAGGACGGCCCCGTGCAGGGCAACATCCGCGACCCTGGCGCTTAGAGCATGGCCAAAGGAGGCACCTCCCCCCGAGAACCGACATCCACCACGCCACTAGCTTCCAGCCAGTCTTGAGCCGTCAGGACCCATTGCTGCGCGATCTGGAGATAAACGAGTACAGCCCCCACTCGACATATTAAATGGCGTCAGCGGTGTGCGTACTGTACCTTACCCCTCGCTCATCCGCGTGTATGCCTCAACCCCCGAATTTCGTCCTTCCTCCGTCACCATCCACCCCTTCTCTCCCCGTCCCTCCTCGACCGCCTCCCTTAACCTCCACCCCCCTTGTCATCCTCTTCTCCATTCGATCCTCGCCGTTTCCTCTCTTGTCAATTCTGCTTTCCTTGTGCGCCCTCAGTCTTTTCTTTTTTGTTCGACCCAGCCTCGTCCTTCAGAAAAGTTCAAATCCTGACAAACATTGTACGAGCACGGTCACGAAAGCCTGTCGTCAGGTCTGGTTTGATACACCGTGTTTCGACCGGCGGGCAAATGATGATGATGATGATGATGATGATGATGATGATGATGATGATGATGATGATGATGGTGGTGATGGTGATGGTGATGATGGTGATGATGATGATGATGATGATGTTGATAATGATGATTATGATGATAATGATGTTTATGATGATGATGATGAGGATGATGATGATGATGATGATGATTATGATGATGATGATGATGGTGATGATGATGATGATGATGATGATGATGATGATGATGATGCTGATGATGATGATGATGATGATGATGATGATGAACCCTTCGAGCCTTGACCTGGGCGCAGGGTGCACGTTTGTAGGAGGTGGGTTCACAATAAGTATTATTTGAAGTTTCACGCTGGGCTGGGATGGGAATTCGGTTCGGTGGCAGATTTGAACATTTTGCGGCTCAGCTGTTGACCAAGCTTGGGAACCCATACCCACGTCGTGCCGATGGTGATCATTCTCCAATCAGAGCGTGCCTCTGTAGGGGTCCGAGCAGATTCATATGGTTAGGTCAGCTGTGGCGCCGATTTCGGCGGCACGCCCGGGTGCCCAGGTGCCCGGGTACCCAGTAGCCCTATAGCCTTATAGCCCTATAGCCTTATAGTCTTATAGCCATATGGTCCTATAGCCCTATAGCCCTATAGCCCTAATAGCCCTATTGCCCCATAGCCCTATAGCCCTATTGCCCCATAGCCCTATAGCCTGATAGCCGTATAGCCCTATAGCCCTATTGCTTCAGAGCCTTATAGCCCTATAGCCTCAGAGCCTGATAGCCCCATACCCTATAGCCCTAACAACGGATTATAAGTGGTTTGTTCTCTGGTATCAGAAGGGAAGGGGGTATGGCCTAAAGCTTACAGCCGAGCTGAACAGGTCAGGCACATGGTTGCAGTCCAAGGTCCAATTTAGTTACCGACATGTTTGCATATCCGATACTCTGGTCCTCCTCCTTCTCCTCATCATCATCATCATCCTCATCCTTTTCCCCCTTTTTCCTTCATCTTCCCACTTTCCCCAGCAGGGGGCCCCCGAAGGCTTCAGAGGCATCAGGACATGAAAGAAAATGACCCAGCGATCCGCTGTATTGAGTTTTTCTGCTGAACAGAAGCCCTGGGAAGTCTCCAACCATTCCCCAGGACTGCCTTTGCACCGTGAATCTTTGTGTTGACGGCCCGCGGTCCCAGCGAGGCCGGGTCCCAGCGAGGGCCATCCTGGCCAAAAGCGACGGAGCATTTCAGAAGTTAGTGCGGTGGAGGTTTGTGGAGCAGGAGACCTTGCGGTACGACCTCCGCCCCCTCCTCGAAGCGAGCCCCGACTCCTGCGGCTGAGGCCGAGCCTCTTGGGCATGCACCAGAGCTCGACACTGGCGCCGCACCCAGAGCTCCAGCGCCGCGGTTGCTGCCACGACGCCTCACTCCCGAGGCAGGTGCTGTCAAGGCGTGCTGCCCGGGCCCGGGCAGAAGATGTGTCGGCTCGAGGCGCCGTGTCCGGCGCCGCCGGCTCCCGGCAGTCTGTGCTGCAAACGCGCAGGCGGGAGGCCAGGGCCGGCGGAACGAGGCCGGCGGGCGGGCAGGCGGGAAGGGGCAGAGGGAGACAGCAGGCAGGGAGCAGGGGAGGAGCAGGGCGAGCTAGCCATCCCGAGCCATGCTCTTGCCTGAGATGCTGGAGCTGCACTTTCCTCAGACTGGGCGGTGTTGCACTGCTTCGGGCCCCGGGGCCCTCGCGGCTTGGTCAGGTCGAGTTTTCTACCATGTTGCTGCGGGCGCGATGTGGGTCCTGACCCATTGCCTCTTGGAGTTTCGGGCTCCCTTCCCCAGACACCCGAGGCGCAGTGGGCATGGATCAAGATGCCGCTATAGGGGCTAGAGGCTTGTCCATGTCCGCTGCTGCTCTCTGTCTCGTGACGTCTGATCTCAGGCTCGTGGTCTTCCCCGGCCGCCCGGAGGTCTGGACCCCCTCCCCGGGACAAGGTTCCACCCCGAGCGGCTTTCTGGGCGTGCCCGCAGGCCGACAGCGGCCAGAAGACGTCCGTCGACGCCTCGTCCCCAGGGGCAAGGGTACGGGGGGGTAGGCTTCAGAGGGGGACGCATCGACCACGAGTCGCCCACTCATCGCCGACAGGGGCCTGATCGCCCCAACCCGCCCAGGAACATGCGCATTCGCCATCGGGGGCCTATCGCCGATCTATCGGCGATGTCTCGCCGATGCCAGGTCCATGTTCCCCCCCCCTCTTTGCCAGTCCCCCCCCGATCCTTGCCCCTCACCTGGCTCCTCCGCGCTCCGCGCGCGCGCGTCCGCCCTCGAGGCTGCAGGCCGCTGCCTCGCTTGCGCGCTGGCGAACGGAGAGGCGTGGCCGAGTGCCCTGCAGCTCTGCAGCTCTCGAGGCCACGCCGAAAACACCCCAGGCGACTGGCAGCACCACACCTGGGTATACCCCCCCCCCCCCTGAGCTGCTCGGACCTCCCCCCCCCCCCCCTGAGCTGCTCGGACCTCGCCTGGCGCGCTCCGCGCGCCGCCTCGCGAGGCCGCCGCCGCCGCGCCGCGCCGGCGGCCGCTCCACGCGCGCGCGCGAGAGTGCGCGCGGCTTGCGCCACCCGCGCGGCGCGGCGCACCGCGCGCCCGCCAGGCGCTGGGGCTGCCGCGGGACCTCCGGCGGCTGCTGGAGGACGCCGGCGGCGTGGGCTCGCCGCGCGCGGCAGCCTGCGGCATGCCCTCCGCCGAGGCGGCTCGGCTCGCTTGCCGGCTGCGGCCACGACGGCGGCCTCGCGGACGGCCGCGGCCACTGCTCAGAGGGGGGCGAGCTGAGGCGACGGCAGTTGGCCTTCGGGGGGGCCCCACCTGAACGGAGCTCGGAGATGGAAGGCGCTTGGGCCCCGGGAGGGGTCCGGGGACCGACTTTGCGCTGCCGTTGTCTCAACTCGCCCAGCTCCGAACGACGACGGCGACCACGACGGCCACGACGGCGACGGCCACCACCACGGCGAAGGCACCACGACGTGGGCGCTGCAACGGCATCGGTGGTGCACCAGAGTGCCGCCTAATACGGGGTCCCGCCCGTGGGTTGCGCCATGACGTGCCGCTGGAAGGTGGGCGCCCGAGAGGTCCGCCCGCACGTGGCGATCCGTCAGGGGCCTCGCCTTCGAGGCATCGGAGGAGTTGCCCCGGCGCCCTCGGCGGACGAGCGGCGGAGGCTGGGGGAAGCGGAGCAACGGCTGCACCGCCGAGGGCGGGCGGCGGAGGACGGGCAGAAGCCCGCGGAAGCCAAGGATCGCCCCCCAAGCGAGGAATCTCCCCGCCCGACAGGAGAGACGAGCTCCCGACCCGCCATGCACACCCTGCATACGTGCTCCCTGGGCGTCCTGCCTTCTGCCTTCGACGAGTGACGGCCGCATGCCGCGGCCGCCAGGCCTCAAGAGTGCCGCTGCTCCCTGGGGATCCCGCCTCGTGGTCTCGGTGGGGGATCGCTCGACGTAAAATGAGGCGTTTGTTGAGTCAGGGTTTCCGGAGCCGTCCATGTGATGCCGCCCGCGGGCCGGGAGTGGCGTGCCGCAGGATTTTAGAAACAGCATGGCCCCTCGCTTGGGGTCCTGCCCTGACCTCGCAAACGCACGGGTCAAGACGGGCCATGGCCACACGGCCCCGTTTCGTGTGTTTGTGTGTGTGTGTTTGTGTGTGTGGTGTGTGTGTGTGTGTGTGCATGTGTGTGTGTGTTTTGTTTGTTTCCCGCCCCCAGAACGTCGTTTTCCGAGACGGAAAAATACAGGCGGCCCGGATGAGTAGGTCGACCCTGCCAGATCAAGGGTACCCTCGCGTCCTGTGTCTTGAAACCCATGCCTCCTGCCTTTCTGTGGCAACGTGGCCCCTGGAAGGGTCTTGTGTCCTCTCGCGTGTCCTCTCCAATCAAGTCCGACTGTATGCATAAACACAAACTTCCGGCTGTCCCCGCAGGTTTCTTGGATCTGCCTTGCGCCCTCCCGGCGGCGCCTCTGGCGCCGAAGCAAGAGCTCCGCGCGGGCCTCCGAAAGTATACGCTTATGGAGTTGTGGTTTCCTCTTCGTGCACTGTGCCGTGGCCGCTCCTCCCCCCTGCGGAGGGTGCGGCGCTCTGGGACACATCTGCGCCTCGCGCCGCGTTTGCGCAGTCCTCGCGCCTCGCCCACAGCCAGCGGGCGACGCCCAGTGGACCCTGCGGGTCCATGGGGCGCCGCCCAGCGGGCCCTCGATTGGCCCAGATCGCAGTCATCGGTCTGGCGGCTGCGCGGTCGGCGTCGCCGCCCCGGCGCCGCCTCGTCGCCGCCCAGTCGTCTGGGCCGCGTCTTCGGTCTGGCGGTTGCGCGGTCGCCGTCGCCGCCACATCGCCGCCTCGTCGCCGCCCTAGAGTCTCCTTTCTAAAAATTATCCCAGAGCAACCCTACCTAGGAGTTGGAGCCCCGAGGAGAGCAATATGAGTAGTAACAGTAAACGCCGTCCTCCTCCTTCTCCTCATCGTCGCAGTTGTAGCAGCAGCGGTAGTAGTAGTAGTAGTAGTAGTAGTAGTAGTCGTCGTCGTCGTCGTCGTCGTCGTCGTCGTCGTCGTCGTCGTCGTCGTCGTCGTCGTCGTCGTCTAGTCGTAGTAGTCGTAGTCGTAGTAGTAGTAGTAGTAGTAGTAGTAGTAGTAGTCGTAGTAGTCGTAGTAGTCGTAGTAGTAGTAGTAGTAGTAGTAGTCGTAGTAGTAGTAGTCGTAGTCGTAGTCGTAGTAGTAGTAGTAGTAGTAGTAGTAGTAGTAGTAGTAGTAGTAGTAGTAGTAGTAGTAGTAGTAGTAGTAGTAGTAGTAACAGTACAGCTTAATACCTACATCTACATCTAGACCTACATCCACATCTACACCTACAGCTACATCTACACCTATGCTGCACTATGCTGCGCTATGCTGCGCTATGCTATGCTAGGGTACGCTAGGGTATGCTAGGCTGCGCTATGTTATGCTAGGCTATGCTATGCTATGATATGTTGCGCTATGCTATGCTATGCTATGCTGCGCTATGATATGATATGCTAGGCTATGCTATGATATGATATGCTGCGCTATGCTATGCTATGCTATGCTATGCTGCGCTATGCTATGATATGCTATGATATGATGCGCTATGATACGATATGCTGATATATGCTGCGCTATGCTATGTTATACTATGTTATGCTACGCTGTGCTATGTGATGCTAAACTAAGCTACGCTATGCTATGCTATGCTGCGCTATGCTATGGTTTGCTATGCTATGGTATGCTGCGCTATGCTACGCTGCACTATGCTATCATATGCTATTATCTGCTATGATATGCTATGCCATGCTATGCTATGCTAATGCTGCGCTAAGCTAAGCTGGCCTAAGCTAGGCTAAGCTAAGCTAGGCTAGGCTAAGCTCAGCTAAGCTAAAGCTAAGCTGGGCTAGGCTAAGCTAAGCTAAGCTAAGTTAAGCTAGGCTAAGCTACCATGAGATAAGCAACGCTAAGCTAAGGGGACGTAGCTGGGGGAACCACGGGGCGGATGCGGGGGGAACCGCCCGGGGCGATTTCCACTGCCCGGGTCTTTAGGAGAACGCAGTAAGAACCCTTTTCTAGGCAGAGCCTAGGTAGGGAAGAATCGGCTCACCCCCCCCCGGATTATCGATGTCCTTCTTCGTATTTGGATTGGCATATGATTCATCCTGCCCCATCGCCCATCTGAAATATGAACTCACACCGTCCCAGCCCAATTGGTATCGGCCCCCACCGCCATCTTGTGCAACAAAATATGCGCGCATTCGCTGATCAAAAATCGTAAGTTGTAATCCCTTGCAACAGCATGAGGCGAGTTGCACACGCGCGCGTCGTCGCGCGCGCATTCCGAAATCCTTCGAAATCCTTTGGTGTCGTAAGGATTTCAAAAGCCGAGTGCCCAAACAACAGATTGCAAACAAACTGGTTCGCAACACGGATTTTCAAAAAATGTTTGCGCGCGTTCTTGCGAATTCTCAAGGAAACCATCGGCTTTTCAACAATTTCATAGAATGCTACCGGATGGGCTTCGCGCGCGCATGTCGCAATCGTTCGAACGCCGTTGCGCGCGTGCCGTCGCGATAATCTTTTGCAACAGATGCACGCGCGCGCCGTCGCGCGCGCATGCCAAAATTCGTCAAACACTTTCGGTGTCGCAGCGATGTCAAACCCGAGTGCCAGAACAATATGTAAAACACACATGGTTTCACAACATCGGTGTTCAAAGAAACCTGCGCTCGCGCCCTTGCGACTTCTAAGGAAACCATAAGTTCCTCAACGTGTTCATGGAATTCTGCAAAACGGGCCTCTGGCGCCTCATGCCGACATCATTCGCACGCTCCTGCGCGCGTGCTGGGGGGGGACACGATCCGTGTCAAAGAATACCGTGCGGGCCACTCTCGCGCGTCGGCCGCGCGAGCAGGTCGAACCCTTTTTTCCAAAACCTCCGTCATCGACGCGGGGACGCCCTCATCGTCATCGTCGTGATCAGTATCGGCGCCCGCACTGACCGCGCCGTCGCTCTTGTCAACATCGCCAACCGCATCGCTACTGTAATCATCGTGCCTACCGTTGTCGATGTTGCCATGGTACCGCGCCCGCCCAAGCCGCCGACTCGCATTGAATGGCCCAGTGGGGTGTGCCCAGCGGTCAGCGCCACCGCGGCCGCGTCGGTCGCGCCAAACTAGCTGGTCGTTGCGCGCGCGTGCTTGGGTTGGCGCTTCCCCAGAGATGGACCAGCCAACGCCAAGCACTCATCGCAATCGCCACCGCATGGGTTTTGCAAACCAAGTTGCGGGTGGGTGGGCGGGGTGATTGCGCAAGCCATGGATGTGGCCAAGCGCGGTGCAGGGTAGCCAGTTGCACCGCATAGGTTCTTCTTCAAAAAATATGAACTCTATTCCCCAGGGTTATCCCCTCCTCTTTCGTATTCAATGTACATACGTTTTTGCCCCATCGTCCATCCGAAGTATGACGTCGTACCGTCCCAGAGTACTGGTATCGCCCTCCCCCCCCGCCGCCCTCTGCAAACAATTCACGCGCGCTCTCGTTGATCGAACATCGTGGGTTGCTAAGAACCCCTTGCAACTGATGGGACGAAGTGCACACGCGCGCGTCGTCGCTCGCGCATGACGGACTCCTTCCGAAACCTGCGGTGTCGTAAGGGTTTCAAAATCGAGCGTCAAGTTTCCACATATATACATATATATAAGTTTAAAACATGGTTTCGCAACACGGGTGGTCAAACAAAACTTTGCGCGCGCACTGACGCATCCTCAAGGAAACCATCGGTTTTCCAACATGTGCATAAGATGCTACCAAGCGGGCTTCGCGCGCGCGCGTGTCGAAATCGTTCGAACGCCCATGCGAGCGTGCCGTCGCGAGAATATGTTACAAACCATGGGAAGAAATGCGCACGCATGCCGAGATCCGTCAAAAACATTCGGTGTCGTAGCAATTTAAAAACCGAGTGTCCAAAACACACTAAACTAACAACATAAACACATGGTTTCGCAACACATGTTTTTATATTTGTTTATTTTTTATGTGTTTTGCATGCGCGCACGCTCTTGCGAACTCTTCTAAGAAAACTATTATGTTCCCAACATGTTCATGGAACTCCACAAAACGGGCCTCTGGCGCCGCATGCCGACATCATTCGCACGCCCTTGCGCGCGCGCTGGGGGGGCACGGTCCGTGTCAAAGAACACCGCGCGGGCCACTCGCGCGTCGGCCACGCGCGCATGTCGAACCCTTTCCAGGTCCTTCATCACCGACGCGAAAACGCCGTCATCGTCGTCGGCGAGATCAGCATCGGCGCCCGCACTGGCCGCGCCATCGTCGTTGCCAACATCGTCACCATCATCGGTACGATCACCATCTTGTCTACCATTGTCGACGTTGCCATGATAACGCGCCCGCCCAAGTCGCCGACTCTCAGTGAAGTGCCCATTGGGATGTGCCGAGCGGTCAGCGCCACCGTGGCCACGTGGGCCGCGCCAAACTAGTTGGCCGCTGCGCGCGCGTTCTTGAACCGGCGCGGCCGCAGAAATGAACCAGCCAACGTCAAACATTCATCGCTATCGCCACTGAGTGGGCTTGGCAAACCAACTTGCGGGCTGGTGGGTGGGATGATTGCGCGAGCAGTGGAGGTGGTCATGCGCGATGTACGCTAGTCAGTTGCACCTCATAGATAGCATCACAGGTATTGCACCGCATATTTTCTCCTTTCTACAGAGACAATAAATAGACTCTACCCCCCCCGGACTTAACGCTTGATTTCGAAATCGCGCGTCAAACAAACTCTCAAAAACCTAAGGTTTCGCAACACGGATTTTCAACAAAAGCGTGCGCGCGCGCTCTTGCGTCGTCGTCGTCGTCGTCGCCGTCCTCCCTCCTCCCGCGTCGTTGTCGTCGTCGTCGTCGCCTACGTTACGTCGTCCTCTGTCTTTCCTCGTGTTCGTCGTCGTCGTCCTCTTTGGCGTCGTGGTCGTTTCCGTCGTCGTTGTCGCCGTGGTCGTCCTGCCTCCTCCTCCCTCGTCGTCGTCGTCGTCCGTCGTCGTCGCGTGTCGTCGTCGTCCCTCCTATTTCGTTGCCGTCGTCGTCGTCGTCGTGTCGTCGTCGTCGTCTTTCCCTCCTCCCTCGTCGTTGCCGTCGTCGGCGTCGCCGTCCTTCCTCCTTCTTCGTCGTTCGCGTCGTCGCCGTCCTCCCTCCTCCCTCGTCGTTGTCGTCGTTGTCGCCGTTGTCGCCGTCGTCGTCCTCCTTCCTCCCTCGTCGTCGTCTTCGTTGGCGACGTCGTCGTCGTCTTCGTCGTCGTCAACGGCGTCGGCGTCGTCGTCGTCTTCGTCGTCGTTGTCGGCGTCGTCGTCGTCGCCGCCGTCGTCGTCGTCGTCTTCGTCGTCGTTGTCGGCGTCGTTGACGTCGTCGACGTCGTCGTCGGCGTCGTCGTTGTCGTCGTCGGCGTCGTCATCGTCGTCGTCGTCGTTGTCATCGTCGTCGTCGTCGTCGTCGGCGTCGGCGTCGTCGTCGTCGTCGGTGTCGTCGTCGTCGTCGTCGTCGTCGTTGTCGGCGTCGTCGAAGTCGTTGGAGACGTCGTCGGTGTCGTCGTAGTCGTTGTCGGCGGCGTCGTCGTCGTCGTTGTCGCTGTCGTCGTCGGCGTCGCTGTCGTTGGCAAGTGCCATGTGGTACCCACCGTCACGGTCTGAAGAGATTTTGCGAACCAAGTTGCGGGTGGGTGGGTGGGATGTTTGCGCGAGCAGTGGAGTGGTCAAGCGCGGTGCAGGGTAGTCAACTGCACCACATAGATTGCACCATATAGTCTGCACCACAGAATGCACCGCATGTGTTGCACCACGTGGATTGCACAACGTAGCTTGCACCACACAGAGTGCGCCACACAGAGTGCACAAATTATATTGCTTCAAGCAGATTGAACCACGTAGATTGCACCATTTAGATTGAGCCACGCAGATGTCCACACCTACATCGCACCACACATGTTGCACACGTTAGAATGCACCACCGAGCTTGCGCAACATAGATTGAGCCGCATAGGTTGCACCACGTTGACTGCACACCATAGATCGCACCACACAGAGTGCACAACATCGATCTTCCTTGTCTACGAAGAGAGCACCCCCCGGGATTACCGGCACCCCATTTTCCGCATTGCAACTTACATGCGATCCGGCCCCATCGCCCATCCTAAATATGATTCCGTACCATACCAGCCCAACCGAGATCGGACCCCGCGTCATCTCTTGCCAATATACAATGCGCGCACAGTCTTTCATCAAGAATCATCAGTTTCCAAGAATCTTCCGCAAAAAGAAAAAAACGAAGTGCACACGCGTGCGTCGTAGCGCGCGCATGCCGACATATTCCAAAACGTTCGGTGTCGTACGGATTTCGAAATCGAGTGTCCGAAAAACATCATAAAATAGTATCGTAACACGAATGTTTTAGAAAAGCTTGCGCGCGAGAACTTCCGAATTCTCAACAAAACCATAGGTTCTTCAACACTTGCATAACATGCTACCAAACGGCTTTCGCGCGCGCATGTCGAAATCTTTCGAACGCCTTTGCGCGCATGCCGTCGCGAGATCCATTTGCAAAACATGGGTAAGTGCACACGCGCGCGTCGTCGCGCGCGCATGCCGGAATCAGTCAAACACCTTCGTCTTGGTTCTGTAGCGATTTCAAAACCGAGTGCCCCAAAAACATAACAACATATGGTTTCGCAACATATGTTTTTCAAGAAAGCCAGCACTCGCGCTCTTGCGCGTTTTTGAGAACACCATGTGTTTTGCAATTTGTTCATGGAATTCTGCTAAGCGGGCCTCTGGCGCCGCATGCCGACATCATTCGCGCGCCTTTGCGCGCGTGCTGGGGTGGCGGCACGATCCGTGTCAAATAATGACATGCGGGTCACTCTCGCGCTTCGGCCACGCGCGCGCGCGTCGAACCCCATCCAAAACCTTCATCACCGACGCGAGGACGCCGTCATCGTCGTCGGCGTGATCAGTATAGGCGCCCACGCTGGCCCCGCCGTCGTCGTTGCCAAAATCGTCACCAGCATAGGTACTATGATTCATCATCGTGTCTACCATCGTCGAAGTTGCCATGATACCGCGCCCACCCAAGTCGCCGACTCGCAGTTAAATTGACCGCTGGGGTGTGCCCGGCGGTCAGCGCCACCGCGGCCGCGTCGGCCGCGCCCAATTAGTTGGCCGCTGCGCGCGCGCTCTTGGTTTGGCGCGGCCGCAGGGATACATCAGCCAACGCCAAGCACGCATCGCAATCGCCACCGCATGGGTGCTGCAAACCAAGTTGCGGGTGGGTGGGTTGGATGATTGCGTGAGCAATGGAGGGGGGATGTTTGCAAGAGCGTGGGATGTGTCAACTCGTTTTAAAAATCAATTGTACCACACAGACTGCACCACATATATTGCACAACATGGATTGCACAGCCTAGATTGCAGTAAATATATTGCACAATCCATATTGCTAGAAGTTCACGATGGTTTGGGTCCGCGCTGGCGAACACACACGCACACCATATGTAGTATGTATGTGTAAATATACACACACATTTACATATATGTATGCATACACACAGACATACATACATGCGTATATGGTGGCCTCTCATCCTCAGCTCTTTTGATGGAGGTTCCTCCTTGGATCTTGGGGGCATCGCGAAAGTGTTTAATAGCTTCTTGGAGCGCTCTGGATGCCTCCTGGGCGCCTTCTGGGGGTCTATGGTGGCTTCCTCGGGCCAGCCTGCTTCCAACCGCGCTCTCCCTGAACGAATGGGGGGGCGTCTTGGGGCCATCTTGGGGCTCTGTTCGGCGGTTGGCGTGGGGCTCTCCTGGCCCTTTTGGGTAGTTTTTGGGTGGTGCTCGGGCCTCCTGGGCTGTCTCGGACGCCCGAACACGGAAGAACGGAGCATTGCCGAAGTCAAAAATCAATAGAAGTCATTGGATGCAATTTTTTATTGCGTTTCGAAGGCGTTTTGGGCGGTCTCCTTTGCGTCGTCTTCGGGCGATTGTCGGACATTTGGAGCTTCTTGGGCCTCTCGTGGGGCCGTCCGGCCGCCCTCCTGATCGATTTGGACCCGTTGCGTAAGCCAAGAGGGGCGTCCAGGAGCTTCAGAAAGCCCGGGAGACCTTCTACAAGGGCGTCCAGGGGCCCCTGGGGCCACGGATGGGGGGTCTCGTTTTTTTTGGGGGGGGTCCCACCTCCCCCAGAGGGCAAACATATAGAAGTGGGAATTAGTCAGATTTGACCACGTATTTCGCCACACTGATTGCACCACACAGTCTGCACCATGCAGCTTGATTTCCATGCGCATAATGAATTCGTTGTTGGGGCCGCTCTGGAATCATCCGGCTTTTTGCGTTACAGTTCCCTGACTGCCCGTGAGCGCTCAATAGACCTTACAATTATCCTGTGGGTCCTGGAGCTCGCGAGCCCAGGTAGGATGAGAATGACAATTGGCTTCAGAGGCTTCATGATGTTGCTTTGCATGGAAGAGCTACCTGCGAAAAGGGCTGCAGTGTATCAGCTGTCACGCGGTATTCCTACGCGTGCGGTGTGTCGTTGATGGCCAGAGCGTCAAAACACGATAGGTCCACACGCTATAGCGAAGGGACGTTCGCGCCACCACGGACGACTACTGCTGCAGCGGTTCGTTGAGGCTTTGATGAGATTGTTGTGCCTTGCTTGCCCATGAGGACCTAAATGACCTTGCTTATTTGCCGTTGAGTGTCAGGGCCTCTTCACTCGGCTGCGCGCCGAGGAGGGAAGTGAGAGGGGGCAGGCCTTCTCAGAAGGCGGCGGGGCATCGGACAAGGCTCAGGTGGCTTTTCAGCCGCCCCCCTGCGGTCTCCCCTCGGCGCGCCGTCAATTCACCCTTTTCCTCCTGCTTCTCCTGGCCCATCCTTGGCCAGAACGACGATGACGACGGCGACGGCGGCTGCGGCGGCGACGGCGCCGACGACGACCTCCGAGAACCTCCGGGGGCAGCCTCCGAGAAACCGTCGGAAAACCTTGCGGGCCTTCGAAGACCTCCGAGAACCGCAGTCGTCCTCGCCGCCGCCGCCGCCTGCCGCCGCCGTCGTTGTCGTGAACCGCGGGCGCCGCAGCCGTCGTCCACCGATGTCGCCACCGCCGTTGTCAACCGCCGCCGCCGCCGTCGTCAACCGCCGCCGCCGCGTCCTCGCCGCCGCCGCCTCCGCCGTGGCCAACCGCCGCCGCCATCGTCGTCGACCGTCAACCGTCCCCCGTCCGCCGCCCGCCGCCGCTGGCCGCTCATCGCCAAACGCCTTTCTCGCTATGAAGTCAACGGGTCCTCAGGGCAACTGTTCCTGAGGTTTGTCCGGTTTATGGCTTCCCAGGGCCCTCTACCAGCCCCGAGATTGCCAGAAAACTTTTGGGAACGGTCGGGCAGATGACGTCGGGAGGGCAATACGTGTTGGGGTTCAATGGTTCCAGCTTGCTTCATGCCAGCCTGCCCGATACGCCGACCGGCCGACGCTCTCTCGCCGAAACCGTGCCCTCTCGGAGAGAGCGGCCGCTGTCACCGTTGTCGTCATCGTCGTCGTCAACCGCCGCCGTCACCTTCGTGAACCGCCGCCGCCGTCGCCGTCGTGGATCGCCGCCGCCGTCGCCTCCGAGAACCGCCGCCGCCGCAGTCGTCATCCGCCGCTGTCGCCGCCGCCGTCGCCAACCGCCGCCGCCTGCCCTTCGGGCCAGCCGTCCGGCCGCTCTCTCGCAGCAGCCCCTCCTCGGACACGTTGCCCATCGCGTCCCGGGGCCCGCTGAGGGCCCCCCCCCCCAGAGATCCATCGCACTGACAAACATCACGACGGAGGTTTGTTTTTTTACAGCTTTCGGCATCTGGGGGCCCTCACTGGGCCTCGGGACCGTCCAAAAACGACTCCTGACGAAAAACCGGCCCCGGGGAATGGGTCGAGACTTCGGGGGCCCCGCATTGAAAAGATCACAACGTCGGATCTCTGGGCCTGGCGCCGAGAATATCATGAGGGAAAGAAGCACACACAGACACAATGAATCGTCGATTCCCCAGAAGATATGGGACAAATATGGGAAGTGGGGGGGAAGACGAATACCCAAAACTATTGCAAAATATGGGGGGAATAGTTTGATTTGTGTGTGTGTGTGTTGACTTGTGTGTCCCAGGGCCCCTCACAGAATAGCAGCAGAGCTCGAAGCGAAAGCGTCCGAAGGCCCACGAGGGCGTTCGAAGCGAAAGCGTCCGAAGGCCCACGAGGACGCTCGAAGCGAAAGCGTCCGAAGGCCCACGAGGACGCTCGAAGCGAAAGCGTCCGAAGGCCCACGAGGACGCTCGAAGCGAAAGCGTCCGAAGGCCCACGAGGGCGTTCGAAGCGAAAGCGTCCGAAGGCCCAGGGCTGCCGCCTCCTCGGACGGCAGGAGGGCGTCTGCAGAGCCCCGCCGCCTCTTCCCCCCGAGCTCGCCGCAGGCCTCCACCGGCCGCTCCGGTGCTTGTCCGCAGCCACAGACCTCGAGGAGGAGGAGGAGGAGGAGGAGGAGGAAGGATCCTCGAGGAGGAGGAGGAGGAGGAGGGAGGAGGAGGAAGGAGGAAGGAGGAAGGAGGAGGAGGAGCGACGAGGAGGAGGAGGAGGGAGGAGGAGAGAGGAGGAGCGTGGAGATGGAGGTTGGACCGCGCCAGCGCGCGGCCGCGCGCCGACGCGCCAGCGCGCGGCCGCGAGGGCAGGCGGGCGCCGCCGCTCCCACTCTTTCGGGGCCGCGCACCGGACCGCGCCGCCGCGCCGCCCTCGGACCTCGCCGCCCTCGGACCGCGCCGCCGGCCTCCTGGACCGCGCCGCCCTCGGACCGCGCCGCCCCCGGGGATCCGGCGCCGCGAGCAGGAATGCGGCCTCGAGAACGCACCCCAGTTCTCTGCGCCCCGTTGCGAGCCGGGTCGCTCCGTGCGGGCCCCTGGGCCCGAGGGGGGGGGGAAGGCGCCCGCCGGGAAAGGCTTCGGACGAAGATCAATCCGTTCCAGAGCCTGCCAGAACGCTCTCAGAGCGCTCTGGCACGCTCTGAGGAGGCCGCAGCGCCCAAGACATCCTCCGGAGCCGCCAGATCTCCGAGAGATTCTCGGTGGATCCTCCCCCGACGCGATCCTCGTCCTGGCTTCGCCTTGTAGCTGCGACAGGAATCCCACGCCAGGGCCTCCAGGGATCGGACTGCTCTTCGCGGACCCCCTTCGGACTTGCCGCGCACCGCGCTGGCCCTCGGGTCTGTCGCTCTCGGGCCGCGCAGCCGCGCGGCCGTGCGCCCGCGCGCGGTACAGTGGGAAGCTCATGCTAAGAGGCACCACAGCTGCAACCCTTGCCCAGTTTCGCTGGCCGCGCCCTGCTCACAGAGTGCCGGCATGGCCTTCCAAGGGCCTTGCATCCTTCTCGTGCGTCCTGGTAATACAGTGGGTGCCCTCCTCCTCTCCTCCTTCTCCTTCCCCTCGCCCTGGACGCCGGCCAGGCTTCTCGTGGGAGGCCTCGTGCGGTCGAGCCCCCCCGCTGCCTGGCGCGCGGCAGGCGGGCGCCGCCGCTCTCCAGGGGCCCGCCGCCGCGGCGCTCGCGGAGGGGCCGCCGGGCGGCGAGGCGCCGAGGCCCCCGGGGGGGGGGGGGGGGCGCTCGACGCAAGGCGCGAGGCGCGAGGCCGCTCGGCGAGAGGCCCCAGGCGCGAGGCGCCGGGGCCTATCGAGCAGGCCCAGACCCCCTCCTCCTCCTCCTCCTCTCCTCCTCCTCCTCCTCCTCCTCCTCCCCTCCTCCTCCTCCTCCTCCTCCTCCTCGCTCCTTCCCCTCCTCCCCCTCCTCCCTCCTCCTCCTCCCCCCTCCCTCCCTCCTCCCTCCCCCTCCTCCCTCCTCCCCCTCCCTCCTTCTCCTCCTCCCTCTCCCTCCTCCCTCCTCCCTCCTTCCTCCTCCTCCTCCGCCTGCTCCTCCTCCCTCCTCCTTGCGACAGGAGGTTTTTGCTAGTTTCGGCCTCCGGGGGGCCGGCCCCATGCAGGACCGTCAACAAAAAACAACTCTGGAGGAAAGACGGGTCCCAGGGAAGGGGTCGAGACCTCTGGGGGTAGACGGTGCGAAAAAATCACGACGTCGGGGGCCTGGGGACGTAAGAGTGACTTTTCGCCGGAGTGACCTTTGGCGCGGGCACAGGTGTCAGGAGGGGAGGAAACACACAGACACAATTCATCGAAGATCCCCCAGCAAATGTTGGAAAATTGTTTGGGGGGATCGGATAGGGGGAAACTATGGAAGAGTATAGGGGGATCCTGGGATTTGTGTGTGCATTTATTAGTGTGCTCACGGGCCCCTTCAACAGATGGGTCCTCCTGTGGCCGAATTTGAAGCGGAAGGAGCGGCGTTCGCGCTCAGGTGTGGCCAACCCCCGCGTCCCGTTCTTAAGCCGCGCGCTAAAGGTCACTCTTGCCCAGGTTCACCTCCTCCTCCTCCTCCTCCCTCCTCCTCCTCCTCCTCCTCCTCCTCCTCCTCTCCTCCTCCCTCCCCCCTCCTTCTCCCCCTCCTCCCCTCCCCCCTCCCCTCCCCCTCCCCCTCCCCTCCTCCTCCTCCTCCTCCTCCTCCTCCTCCTCCCTCCTCCTCCTCCTCCTCCTCCTCCTCCTCCTCCTCCTTGCCCAGGGCCGCGCTTGCGCGTAGCCGAGCCGCGCGCACAGGGGGTATAGTGCGAGAGGGGGGGGAGACTTCTCAGGAGCACCCCCTGCTTCGTAGCAGGCGCTGGACCCATACGTCTACGGATGTGGCCCGCGCCTCCTAGTCAGCAGCCTCCTCCTACGAAGCATTCCCCCCTCACCCCTGCCCCCCTGGCGCGCCGCCGCGGGACGGCGCCAGCCCAGGGGTCCGAGGCCTCAGAAAAAGGTGCATCAGCTTGTGTTATGTGTATATATATATACATATGAAAGAGCGTGTTCTACCGCTGCTGGCGGAAAACCGGGGGGGGGTCACTACCGGTTCGAACTCCTCCCCCCCCCCCCCACCAGAACCGGGGGGTCACTACCGTTCGAACCCCTCCCCCCCCCCCCCGTTTCATTATGAAATGGGGGGGGGTGACTACCGGTTCGAACCCCCCCCCCCCCCTCGAATCGAAAACCGAGTGGGGGTGCGGACAGTAGTGGGGTCGGTGTTGGTGGGGACAGTGGTGAGGGGACAGCGGGACAGTGGTGGGGACAGTGGGACAGTGGGACAGTGGTGGGGACGGTAGTGGTGGGGACAGTGGTGGGGACAATGGTGGGAACAGGGGGGACAGTGGACAGTGGTGGGGACGGTGGTGGTGGGGACAGTGGTGTGGGGACAGTGGGAATGAGGTGGAAACAGTGGGATAGTGGAGGGTACAATGGTGGTGGGGACAGTGGTAAAGGCGGTGGCGAGGACGGCGGTGGGACAATGGGACAGAGGTACAGTGGGGACAGTGGTGGGGACAGTGGGGACAGTGGTGGGAACAGTGGGACAGCTCAGTGGGACAGCGGAGGAGTCAGTGGGACAGTGGGGACAGTGGGGATAGGCAGTGGTTGGGTCCGTGGAGACAGTGGGGAGAGTGGAACCGTGGTGGGAACAGTTGTGGGGACAGTGCGACAGTGGTGGGGGCACTGGTGGGGACAATAGGGACGGTGGTGGAACCAGTGGGGACAGTGGTGGTGAGGACAGTGGTGCTGGGAACAACAGTGGGGGATGTGATGCGAGCGGTGGTAGGGACTGGGAGTCGTTTGCTGGCGGTGCGTGGGGAGGGAGGTCGAACCGGTAGTGACCCCCCTCCGGTTTTCGAGGGGGGGGGGGTTCCAACCGGTAGTGACCCCCCCCGGTTTTCTGGATCCGGAGGGGGGGGGGAGGAGGGTTTTTGAACCGGTAGTGACCCCCCCCCGTTTTTCGATGGGGGAGGGGGGGGGGAGGGGTTAGGAAGGGGGGGTTTGCCGGGGGGAAGGGGGGGGGTCCAGCAGGGGGGGGGGGATTTTCGGAGGGGGGGGGGAGACCCCTGGGTTCCGGAGAAAAGGTTGGCAATTTTCCACAGTAAAGCGCGGTGGATCACGCTCTGTCTCAAATCATATATAAATATATATATATATATATATAATAATATATATATATATATTGAAAATATATATGTATATATATATATATACATATATATATGTATATATCCTCCTCCTCCCCCCCCCCGCGCGGCCGCCCTCGTCTTTTTCCTCCCTCTTGCACGCCCGACAATTTGCCTTCCGTTTGCCCCGAATGTGCACACGCTGGAGCGGACTGCCTCTGCCTCGCTGCCAACGGAAAATCGCTGAGGGCCCCGGGACCGTCAAACAATTGTTCAAGCCATTGGCGATCGGGGGTCGATGCGTTCCCTCCCAGATGGATGGGGTCGGTGTGCACGGGGTACACCAGAAAACACGATGGAGGGCGTGCATCCATGTGCGGCCTCGGGGGGGCCTCGCCAGGCACCCCCCAGACCCTCAGGAGGCACGAGTCTGGGAGAGGGGTCCAGACTTTTTGGGCGGGCGGCAATGGGCGGTGAGCCCCATCTGGGCCACCCCCCATTACCACCCGCCCAACGGGGGGGGGACCGCATGGCCGATGCCTCGCGGACGCCGCCAGCCCTGGGGAACGGCGCCACGGGAGCGGTGTAGGCGCGGCACGCCTATGAGGCCCAGATCTTCGACGCGGACGGCTGCGTCCAACTGGACATCGAGCCGAAAAAAAAAACAAAAAAAAAAAAAAAACAAAAAAAAGATCTTCGACGCTCCGACGGCTGTGACTCCGGGCGTGCCTCCTCGAGCTCGGCCTCTGCTTGGGCCCGCCGCCAGGCCCTGGGGCAGTCGAAAGCTCGAAAGACTGGTACCGATTCACCGACCCCGATCCCCATCCCCATCCCCATCCCGATCCCCACCAGCCCACCACCCCAGTTGGGGACATGCCCCTCGAAACCCGAAGGGAGGCGCCCATCTCCCCACCGCGGGGAGAAATCGGCCAGTGGTGCCCGGGCCACGCCCGTGGAGACAAGGATCGGTGAAACGAGGCTCAGCCCGGGGAGGGGCCGGGACTTCAGGGGCTGCGCATCGAATAATCACCTCGCGGCTGGGCCGGCTGCGCGTAAGCAATCCTCCTCCTCCTCCTCCTCCTCCCCCTCCTCCTCCTCGTCGAGTGACCCCCTTCGCCGGCACCTGGCCTGCGCGCTCAGATCTCGCCCCCCCCCCCCGCGGCCCCCGACAGCCGTGGGGATGTCCCAAGCGAAAGCCATCCAGGCTTTAAGTCGGGCCTGTCCCTCCACAGGAGGACTGCTCCAAAATAGTCAAACAAATAGTCTGGTGACGCTTTTTCTACCATGCTTAGGCATTTGTTTATGTTTTTTTCGACTATTTCTAAATTGTCGCCAATCGTGGCGCGTCTTGGAGGACTCCTGGGCCATCTTGAGGCCATCTTAGGCGTCTTGGAGCGAACGTTCGGCGACTCGGGGCCTTCTTGGGCCGTCTTGGGAGCCTCTTGGGGGCCATCTTGGCCCATCTTGGGGCCCTCTTGGGACCGACGGAGTCATGCGGCAAGACGCGGGAAGTTCCCAACAAGGCGCGACAAGCTCCGGGAAATGTGTGAATGTGGGGTCCAGGCTGCTTAAACCCTTGGCATGAAGGACTAAAGCTCAGAGGATTGGGCAAAGGACCTGAGGGCACGCCCGCTCCGTGCCCAGCGGCACGGTGGTGGATATACTCATCGACCTCAGTACCGAACAGCGGCCTCCTGGTTTACGTAACACCAAGATCGTTTAACGAGATCATGTCTTATCGATCTCATTCCGATGCAAATTTTAACGTTGATTCCGATGTGCGTATCATTGTGTGCGTTGGTGTTCATGTCAGTGTACATTTCGATGTGTCTGTCCGTTGCAATTGGATTTGGAAGTCGATGTGAAATGCGATTGCAGTTCGATTCACATTCCCATCTGCATTTCGATGTGTATTCCATTGTGCGTTCCAATGTGCATGTTGATGTGATTTTCGATGTGCTGTCGATCTGCACTTCGAAGTAGTTCGACGTGGATGTTGACAAGCCTTGGATGTGCATCTCGGATGACGCTCCGATTGCAGTTGGATCTGCATACTTGCTTGAATTCCTCACCCGACAGACACGAAGCAATCCGCGGGACAACCACGGGAAAACCAACGTCTGCAGCCACGGCACACCCAAGGGACAACCCGCGGGACAGCAACCCACGGGACACCTGACGCAGCAACCGCGTGATATCCACGGGGCAGCCGACGACGGCGAAGCTGGCGACGACGACATCCGACGACGACGAGGATGGCGACGACGTCGCCGACGCCGACTCCATCCTGTCCGGCATCAGGGACGACAGCGGCGACGACGACGACGCTTCCGACTCTGACGACGACTCCGAATCTTGCTCCTTCATTTTTCCAACAACAATTCCGACGATGAGTCCGCCTTCTCTGACGACGATGGCGACGACGACGACGCCGGCGACGACTCCAGCGTGCTTGTCAGCATCGGGCTGACGTTCCGCCGCCCGCGGGGCTCTCCCGGGCCTCTCCTTGCCCCCGAGCCCGCCTCGGGGGCCCAGACCCCCGACGTCGTGCTGTGTGCACAGCGTCGACCCCCAGATGACCAGCCTCGAACGTATCCCTATCCCTCCTCCCCCTCCTCCTCCTCCTCCTCCCCTCCTCCCCTCCCCTCCTCCCTCCTCCTCCTCCCCCCCCTCCTCCTCCTCCTCCTCCTCCTCCTCCTCCTCCTCCTCCTCCTCCTCCTCCTCCTCCTCCTCCTCCTCCTCCTCCTCCTCCTCGACACGCCAGAAGGCGTTGACAATCTTAGGGGTTTGCCCTCAAAAAATAAGGGAATCCCTAAGATCGTCATCGTGATGAGGAGGTGCCCAGCATAGGGATGGGGATATGTTCCAGGCTGGTAACCAGAGGTCTCGACCAGCTTGCTTTTCCTCCGGAGTCGTTTTCGAACGGCCCCGAGGCCCAGTCGAGGCCCCCAGGGGCCGAAAACCTGGGTGAGTCTCCCGCCGTGGTTTGTTCCGCCCCTGTCGGGGCTCTCCTGAGCTTTTGTCAGCGTCACCCCAACATACTGGGACTATGCGTGCGTGCCCCCCCCCCTCCGAGGAGGAGGGCGCACAGTATCAGTATGTTTTTTTTTTTGTTCTGCGTCTGCGGCGATACATAATTCGATCAATAGTTGCCCCCACTCCCTCTGCCCCCTTCTCCCGGTCCCCCTCCCCTCCCCCCTTTTTCTCCTCCCGCGACCTGCCCAGGCCTGTAGTCTCACTGCGCGTGTTTGTTGTTTTTCTCTTCTGATGGTCAACGTGCAATCTTGCCCACGCGTTTGCTTGAAGCAAGGCTTCAGTCAGTCAGTCTGCGTCCCATCCAGGGCCTCCTCTTTCTGTTCCTCAACCAGGGTGTCCTTGAGGACCTCGGTGCTCCAATGGCGCTTGCAGGACTCGGTCCATCATTCCAGGGAAGAAGAACCACCCGGACCCGATCATCGGCGTTTCCCGAACGGCCTTGGGCGATTTCTACACAGCCCTGCCCTGCTCGATTCCTTCTCTGGGGGAGTTTACCTGAACGGCCTCGCGTGTCGGGGTGGCCAGCATGGAGGTGGATGCTCCGCCATCTAATCATGTGCTGTGCCACTGGAAGGGGGGGCACGTGTAAAACGACGCGAAGATCGGGACAAAATCGGATCGGGATAACTCGAAATCTCTGAGAATCGGCGGGTTTGGAGGATGTATTGGGCGCCGCGGCCGCTCCAGAGCGTTCCGGAACGCTCTGAGAGCGCTCCGGAACGCTTTGGAGCGATGTATCCCGATCCTAGCCCTGTTTTGACTGGCACGTTCCAGGTCCCCCGCGGGGGCGCAGAGATCATCGCGCATCGTGCGTGGCGGTCTGCGCCGGAGCGGCTGCCCGCCTCTGCATGGGTGTGGCGCGAGGGCGCGGTGGGTGCGAGGAGCAGCGCCCGCCGCGCAGCGCGGGGCGCGAGGGCGCGAAGTGGGGTGACCCGGCACGTGGGAGGGCGAGGGGGACAGGGCCTGGGAACCCCCAAACCAGGTGGTGAGATACCAGGTGGCGACCTGGAATCCCCAAAAAGGTCACCGCTGGGTTTGGGGACGCGGGGTCACCACCGGGTTTTGTGACTCCTGGACCCACCAGTGTCCAGGACATCCTCGGAAAACCGCACGAGTCTCCAAACCTGGCGGTGACACCAAATCGCCCGAGACTCACCACCAGGTATTGTCACCACCACGTTTGGAGACTACCAAAGGGCGGATCACGGTGGGTCGCCGAGCGCGTTCCGCTACTCGCAAGGTGCCTGCTCGCAAGCGTCCGAGCAAGAGCATGTCTCTTCCTGCACGTGATGGCTCGTGAGTCCCCCGCGGCGGGGTCGAGCCATCTGCGAGCAGTTACTTTGCGAGTGGTGGAACGCGCTCGTCTAGTGGAGGCTGAGGATGAGCAGGACAGGGGTGTTTGGTACCAAATCATGGGAGCCTGGTGTTAGCATCGATTGGCGTCTGGGCGTCGATGATATAGCGCTGGTGTAGCGTCGGCTGGCGTAGATTACCGTCGGATTTGCGTCGATTAGCGTCGATTTAGCGTCGGTCAGCGTCGACTCGCAAGGGCCGATGAGATGGTATGGGAGGCGTCCATGAGTTGTCGCCGAAGTGGCGGACACGGACCGTGTTTTTTGGCGATTTCGTGGGCCGCTCTCGCTTCAAGTTCGCTTCTGCAGCGGAGGGGAGCGAAGACAGAACGAGGGCGAACGACACTGCTTAGCTCGAGCCTTGCGGAGGATGATCGGGTATAGCCAGAACCCCAGGTAAGGGGACCCGGTTAGTAGCAGGACCCCCGAGCCCCTAAACTGGTCAGAACCACTATAAATCAGGTCTGCCGCAGCTGGTGTCTTTTCGGGTCACCGCAGCTCCGGTCACCGGAACGGGACGGGAGGGCGCCCCCCAGTGCACATCACCGAACCCACCGAACCGGGCCCCACTGAGCTGGGGCCAAACCATAGGGAAACGGGGGGGGTACGAAGTCTGCTGCATGCAGCTGGTTTCGGCCCCGCCGCCAGGCCCACTACTCGATACATGGGCACCTCCCGGCGCGGGGAGGCGCGGGGAAATCAGCCACGTGAGCTGCTTCTCAAACCTCCCCTTTGCTATCCCCCCCTTTCGCCCGGCCCGATGAACCCAGTCCTGCCAACGCCCGAGATGAGCAGCAGGAGGTGGGCCCCTCCTCCTCCTCCTCCACTCTCCTCTTTTTTCTCTTCCCTCCTCCTCCTACTCCTCCTCCTCCTCCTCCTTCCTCTCCTCCTCTCTCCTCCTCCTCCCTCCTCCTCCTCCTCCTCCCCCTCCCCTCCCTCCTCCCCTCCCTCCCTCCCTCCCCTCCCCCCCTCCCCCCTCCCTCCTCCCTCCTCCCTCCTCCCTCCCCTCCTCCTTGTCCCTCCTCCTCCTCCTCCTCCTCTCCTCCTCCCCCTCCTCCTCCTCCTCCCCCTCCTCCTCCTCCTCCCTCCTCCTCCTCAGCAGGAGGTGGGCCTCCTCGCCTCGAGCCCGCCACCGGGCCTCGCCGCCCCCCGTCGCCCCCCCGCCAGGGCGCGGCGCGCCCCCCCCCCCGCGGCGTGCCCCCGGCGCGGAGACCCGCGGCGTGCCCCCCGCGCGGCCGATGGCCGTCCGGGCGGCCGCCGCCGGGCGTGGCGCAGGCCGCCGCCGACCGATCAATGTCGGAAACGCGAGCATCTACGTTACCAGTGGCGGGCGGTGTTTCGATCCCAGGACCTTTTGGAGGGTCGGGGACGACGTCGGGGACGAGTCGGGCCTGTCCCCCTAGAGGGGGATTTTCGACGATATATATATATAACGCTTCAAAAAGGGCAAACAAATTTTAAAACTAGTCCCCGGACTATTTTTTAATTATTGTTTGATTATGTTGGGGTATTTTTATTTTTCGTCGCAAATCCCCCTGTAGGGGGACAGGCCCGACATAAGCATATACATTACCAGTGGCGGGCGGTGTTTCAATCCCCAGACTTTTTTGAGGGTTGGGGACGACGTCGGGGTGGCGTGGTGTATATTTGTTTCCCCCGGTTTCCCAGGGAAACAGCAGAGAATGTATACACCAGGATCCCGTAGACACCAGGATCCGCTTTCCTGTGCGAGATTCAGTGTGAGGCCAGACAAAGGCGTCGGTGTATAGAGTTCGGCTCCTTCCAATGGGTCCTCGAGCCTCGAGCGGCCGACGACGGGTCGACGATCGATCGATCCTCGAACGGTCGGTCCTCGAGCCTCGAGCGGCCGACGCCAGAACGACGATCGATCGATACTCGAACGATAGGTCGTCGAGCCGCGAGCCTCGAGCCTCGAGCGGTCGACGATGGATCGACGATCGATCGGTGCTCGAACGATCAATCCTCGAGCCTCGAGCGGCCGACGACGGATCGACGATCGATCGATGTTCGAACGATGATCGATCCTCGAACGATCGATCCTCCATCGAGGATTTATCGAGGAGCTGCCGCTGCAGCCCTCACACCAAATGGCAAATGTAAAGATAATGTCGCCGTCGTTGTCGTCGTCGCGTTCGTGTTCGTCGTCGTCGTCATCGTCGTCGTCGTTCTCATCGTCGTGGCGTGTTGTCGTCGTCGTCGTCGCCGCCGCCGCTGTCGTCGTCGTCGTCGTCACCGCTATCGTCGTCGTAGTCGTCGTGTGCGTTTCTGCCGGCTCTTGCTCCATGTTGTTTCTTGGCGAAGCCGATCCGATTCGATTCCGACCCCGTGCCGATGTTGCCCGATCCGACGCAACATTCGATGCGGTCTGATTTCCCGACTCGACGCTGACTTCGTCCCTCGAACCCCGAACCCCGAGGACGAGAGAAGTACAAGTAGTAGGAGGAGGAGGAGGAGGAGGAGGAGGAGGAGGAGGAGGAGGAGGAGGAGGAGGAGGAGGGGGAGGGGGAGGGGGATGAGGAGGAGTGAGGAGGAGGAGGAGGAGGCGGAGGAGGAGGCGGAGGAGGAGGGGGAGGGGAGTAGGAGGAGGAGGAGGAGGAGGAGGAGGAGGAGGAGAGGAGGAGGAGGAGGAGGAGGAGGAGGAGAGAGGAAGAGGAGGAGGCGAGGAGGAGGAGGAGGAGGAGGAGTGCAGTTGGCACGAGGGGGGCGGAGGCAAGGGGGGTGGAGAGAGGGGCCAAATGGAGGCTGGAGGAGGGCAGGAACGATCGAGCCTCGATCCCCGGACGAGGGGGAGGAGGAGGAGGAGGAGGAGGAGGAGGAGGAGGAGGAGGAGAGGAGGAGGAGGAGGAGGAGGAGGAGGAGTACGAGGAGGAGGAGGGAGGAGGAGGAGGAGGAGGAGGAGGAGGAGGAGGAGGAGGAGGAGGAGGAGGAGTACGTGGAGGAGGAGGAGGAGGAGGAGGAGCAGGAGGAGGAGAGAGAAGGATGAGGAGGAGGAAATCGAGGGAGGAGAGGAGGAGGAAGGAGGAAGAGGAGGAGGAGGAGGAGGAGGAGGAGGAGGAGGAGGAGGAGGAGGACACCAGGAGGTTCAGAGAGCGGTCACGGGCGCAGCTGCAGGCCCGCTTCAGAGCGAGCAGGAGGCGGGCGCCAAGGCCGGCGCGGCCGACGTGCTGCTCGCGTTCCGGCAGGGCTGGAAGGCGGCGCGCCTCGCCGCCCGTCCAAGGGAGGGGGGATCGGGGAGGGTCGATCCTCCTCGATCCTCTATCTCGCCGATCGAGGAGGATCGATCCTCCTCCTCCTCCTCCTCTTCCTCCTCCTCTTCCTCCTCCGCCTCCTCCTCGATCCTCGATCCTCTTCCTCCTCCTTGATCGAGGAGGGTCGACCCTCCTCGAACCTCATCCTTCTCGATCGAGGAGGATTGATCCTCCTCCTCCTCGATCCTCGATCCTTCCCCTTCCTTGATCGAGGAGGCTATGTTCTCCTCGATCTTCATCTTCCTCGGTCGAGGAGGATCGATCCTCCTCCTCCTCATCCCCCTTCTCCTCCTCGATCCTCGATCCTCTTCGGTCCCTGATGCAAACCTGTCCCGATTGTTTGTTGAAGCTTTCTTCGGGGCTCAAGAGACGGGGGCTATGCAAACGGGGGTCAGCCAGAGCGCCGGATTTCGCAGGATCCTGCGGAGCCAGAAGCGCACTGACCCGGGCTTGGGTGCAGGATCCTGCAGGATCTCGCAGGATCCTGCAAAGCACGACGGACTCGGGTCTGGATTGACCCTCCTCGAGGAGGATCGACCCTCCTCGATCAAGGAGGAGGAAGAGGATCGAGGATCGAAGAGGAGGAGGAGGAGGAAGAGGAGGAGGAGGAGGAGGAGGAGGAGGAGGAGGAGGAGGATCGATCCTCCTCGATCGGCGAGATAGAAGATCCCCAACGTTTTTTCCCAACCCTCCTGCGTTGGGTACTCGTTTTGAATAGAGCACTGCGGTCTCCACCTTCCTTCCTTCTTTCCTTCCTTCCTTTCTTCCTTTCTTCCTTCCTTCCTTCCTTCCTTCCTTCCTTCCTTCCCGCCTGCCTCCCGCCTCCTCCCTGGTGGGGCTGCGATCTGTGAAACTGTCGTCACTTTCGAGGGCTGCTGGGGGGCCCAGCGGAGTGACGCCCTACGGGGATTCAGATTAGACCTCGCCATCCCTGGGGGGCTGCGATCTGTGAAACTGTCGCCACTTTCGAGGCTGCTGGGGGGCCCAGCGGAGTGACGCCCTACGGGGATTCAGATTAGACCTCGCCATCCCTGGGGGGCTGCGATCTGTGAAACTGTCGCCACTTTCGAGGCCTGCTGGGGGGCCCAGCACAGTGACGCCACGGGGATTCAGAATTAGACCTCGCCATCCCTGGGGGGCTGCGATCTGTGAAACTGTCGCCACTTTCGAGGCTGCTGGGGGGCCCAGCGGAGTGACGCCCTACGGGGATTCAGATTAGACCTCGCCATCCCTGGGGGGCTGCGATCTGTGAAACTGTCGCCACTTTCGAGGCTGCTGGGGGGCCCAGCGGAGTGACGCCCTACGGGGATTCAGATTAGACCTCGCCATCCCTGGGGGGCTGCGATCTGTGAAACTGTCGCCACTTTCGAGGCCTGCTGGGGGGCCCAGCGGAGTGACGCCAACGGGGATTCAGATTAGACCTCGCCATCCCTGGGGGGCTGCGATCTGTGAAACTGTCGCCACTTTCGAGGCCTGCTGGGGGGCCCAGCACAGTGACTCAAATTAGACCTCGCCATCCTGGGGGGCTGCGATCTGTGAAACTGTCGCCACTTTCGAGGCCTGCTGGGGGGCCCAGCGGAGTGACGCCCTACGGGGATCAGATTAGACCTCGCCATCCCTGGGGGGCTGCGATCTGTGAAACTGTCGCCACTTTCGAGGGCTGCTGGGGGCCCCAGCGGAGTGACGCCCTACGGGGATTCAGATTAGACCTCGCCATCCCTGGGGGGCTGCGATCTGTGAAACTGTCGCCACTTTCGAGGGCTGCTGGGGGGCCCAGCGGAGTGACGCCCTACGGGGATCAGATTAGACCTCGCCATCCTGGGGGGCTGCGATCTGTGAAACTGTCGCCACTTTCGAGGATGACGCCCTACGTCCTCGCCATGGGGGGCTGCGAAAACTGTCGCCACTTTCGAGGGCTGCTGGGGGGCCCAGCGGAGTGACGCCCTACGGGGATTCAGATTAGACCTCGCCATCCCTGGGGGGCTGCGATCTGTGAAACTGTCGCCACTTTCGAAGGCTGCGTGGGGGGCCCAGCGGAGTGACGCCCTACGGGGATACAGATTAGACCTCGCCATCCCTGGGGGGCTGCGATCTGTGAAACTGTCGCCACTTTCGAAGGCTGATGGGGGGCCAGCGGAGTGACGTCCTACGGGGACTCATATTAGACCTCGCCAGCGCTGGGGGGCTGCGATCTGTGAAACTGTCGCCACTTTCGAGGGCTGCTGTGGGGCCCATGAAACTGTCGCCACTTTCGAGACTGGCTGCGGGGTCCAGCATAGTGACGTCCTACGCGGACGCAGATTGGACCCAACATCCTACTTCGATTATCCCGCATCTGCGATCGACTGTATGTGTGCGAGGAACTAGACATGGAGTGGTCTGGCATTGACTGACGTCAAATCGTTGTGTGCCAGTGTCTCCTGGGGTGTTGCCTGATGTGGATGCAGCTCGTCGGCGCTGCGACTCGAGCTGGCGGTCGTCCTTCGGACCCGCAGAAACATCTGCTGAGCTCGATGAGCTAGGGGAACTACAGGAAAGAAGTGCAGGAAACGGAGGCCGGTCATGCACTCGCCGATACCTCGTTGCTCTGTCATCGTCTTTGCTGTTGCATGATCCTTATCTGGCCTGCCGGCGCCGCGGCTCGAGCTGGCGGTCGCCCTTCGGGCCCGCGGGAACATCTTCTGAGACAAGTGGACGCCGCCGCCTTACTTGCAGGCAGCGCATTGCATTCGCGGACAGCAGCATGGCAGACCGCAGTGAGATCCTCAGTCGCGTGGTGTTGCCAAGCCTGGTGGAGACGCGCGTGATCGACCTGAAGTCCCAATCGCGCGTGCACTGTACCTGCGTGGCGTTCAGGCACGCGCGTGATGCTGCTCGCTCCGCGTTCAACCAGTACGTCGCCAGTGCAACTTTGGACGATGGACAACCGATTGATGATACGCGACCCCGGCCTTGAGTTTCTTTCCCGCGGGCCGCCCGCAGACCTGGCGGCGCGCCTGCGAGCGTTCAGCTCCCGCGCTGAAGTGCGCGGGAAGGAGGCGGAGAAGCTAGCGGGCGAGCTACGCCTCGCTCGTTCCTTGCACTCTAATAAACTAGTTTTATCATGCGGAACTCTGCGACGACATGGCGCAGGCAGCGCTGCGGGTTTAGCTCGCACTTGAAAAACGCGGCAGTCTTCTGTCTCCTCCCGCCACTTTCATCGTCGTCCTATTCCCCGCCTCACCTTCTCCATGCATGCTGCTGCTTCCGCGATGGCCTTTCGCCCCCCCCGCCCTCCATTCCATCCCTCTCCTACCCCTCGTTCCCGTGCCCGTTCTTCTTCGATCCTGGGGCCTCAAGCCTCGTTCTTTCCATCGTCGTCCTGTGAATCGTGCAACGCATGCGCAACCCATGTAGCTTGCACAGCAAATCGCCGCGTCTACACTGTCTTTGTTCCTGCTAATGTTGGCATACTCTTCTTGCCATTTGATGCACGTGGGTTGGGTACGTCGCAGGGTAATCTGCCCTCGGGGCCCTCCACGGGCCCCAGGACTGTGAGAACACAGCTCGGGATGGAGATCTCGTTTGGGGGAAAGGCCTGGGGTCCAGGGCGCGTTTCCCCCAGGATCCGTGTCCCCCATGCTCAACCTCAAGGTTAAGTCGGGCCTGTCCCCCTACAGGGGGATTTTCGACGGAAAAAAAATCATAAATGCTTAAAAAGGTCAAAAAAAGTATTCAGTAAATAGTCCCCTGACTATTGTTGGACTATGTGTGGATTGTTCGTCGAAAGTCCACCTGTAGGGGGACAGGCCCGACTTAACCTCAAGGTGACCGCGCCAGCTGGCCTCCCCATGATCGTCGGCGCCCGCAGATGGAATAATAAAACACTGCATGCTCCGAACTCTCTAAGAAAGGCGGGGGGGGGCACGAACCTCCCAGACAAGCAACCCGATGCACCCCCTGGACCAGCCACGAAAGGGTGGCCTTGTGCCCAGTCCCCACTCGAACCCTCCAAGGAAGCTCGAATCAGACCACCCCCCACGTAAGACCCTCCCTGTATTGTGAAACGCGGAGTGAGCCTACAGATTCGGGGGTCCACGCGGATTTTGTGGATTGACGTTGACCCCCTTGCGCCAGGGGGGCCTGGCGCCGACCCAAGAGAAATCCGCGCGGCCCCCCGAAACTTTCTGTTCGTGCTGCTTGTTCTCCCTCTGTCAGGGAGGTGCTGGATGTCTGGGTCCTCGTTGGCCTAGTTACCGCGCTCTACCACCTACTCCTGCTCACCTCACCCGTCCCCCTCTCCCGCACCACTCCCTCTTCCCCTCCATCGTTCCTTCTCCTACTCTTCTTCGGTTTACTCCTTCCTCTCACGTCCTCCCACCTTCGCGCGTTTCCTCTCCCTCTTCCTCCTCCCTCTTCTCTTCCCATATACATATATATATATAATGTGTCTCGTCTGTTCTGACAGGGTGGGACAGGTGGGACCTGATATTGATGCAATGACTCCTCCGCATGCTGGAATACGAGGCGTAAAATGATCTGGCCTGAGTTCCAGCTTCGTTCCCGGACAGGAAAGGCAACAGTCTTGAATTGCGCGGTTCACATCCCGCACCCTTCAAGTCGACCCCCATGCGGGCTGTATGCCGCACACTTTGGTTCGCCTCAAATGAATTCGGCTCCACTGGGCAACTTGCGCGAGCATGTAGCCTTTCGGAGGCCCAGGGACAGAGTAGCGGCAAATTGGTCCCAATCCATCTCGACGCAAGAAACGTGAAGCCAAACACATATCGAACCACTATAGCTTCGTGCCGCAGTCTGCCAGGCCGAGCTTCCCCGCATGAACATGTTTGACAACGGCTCAGCTAAACTAGATCCACTCACATATCGACGTACCTGCTCCCCCTCCCCTTTCTCATCTTCACTCCCCCGGGCGTTCCTGCTCAGCCCGCTTGCCGTCCGAGCCCGTTCGGCCGCCGAACGGTCTCAAGATCTAGCCCATCCGTCGGCCCAGGGTCTCAGTTCCCAAGACCCTGTCAACATTGAGCCGTATTTCGAATTGGGGATTGGCTACAAAATTGATGCACCCGAACATCGTTTTGTCCGCCAGATCCACGAAACATGCGTATATTGCTCATAGGTCTACGAACAACAGACGTATGCATTGTAGATTCGACGACCAAATCAGCTGACGATCCTCTACTCGAGGTTCGGCTACTCCTTCGGCGGCCGAGCGGGCTCACACGCCGAACGGGCGCAGAGGAGAACCTTGGGGCAGGGGTCAGCCCAAGGCATCCCGAGCCGTCCCGAGGCACAGAAGAAGGAGGAGCAGCAGCAGCAGCAGGAGGAGAAGGAGACGGAGCAGGAGCTGGCCGAGCCTGTTGCCCCCCCCATCGCGCCTCCCGCCCCCAAGGACCACCCTGGTGCACGCATGCCTCGCCCCCACAGCCAGGTCGCTGAAATATGGACCAGTTTGTACCTTGGGCTCAGAAGGGACTCGACGTTCCTTCGGGCCTTCCATGGCGGAGGGCTCCTTCAGCCCTCCGCTTGCACGCGGGCGCCCTTGGGGCCAAAAAGGGGGTTCGTTCCTTATAGATCGTTCCGTCTTCATTTCGGCCCCAGGCCTGGGAGCCCCCCCCCCGTCGCATCGATCCGCTCTGAGGGGGGCCGGGCGTCCCTCCTGCCCAGCCCTGTTCGAGCTGCGCCTCGCCGTGGCGACGAGAGCCTCCCAAGGAGGAGGAGGAGGACGACGAGAAGGAGGAGGAGGAGGAGGAGGAGGAGGAGGAGGAGGAGGAGGAGGAGGAGTAAAAGGAGGAGTAAAAGGAGGAGGAGGGAGGAGGAGGGAGGGAGGAGGGAGAGGAGGAGGAGGAGGAGGAGGAGGAGGAGGAGGAGGAGGAGGAGGGGAGGAGGAGGAGGAGGAGGAGGAGGAGGAGGAGGAGGAGGAGGAGGAGGAGGAGGAGGAGAGGGAGGAGGAGGAGGAGAAGGAGGAACTACAGATGAAGGCGTACGAAGTCGCAGTGGAGCACCTGGGAACCTGTAGGCACACAGGGGCGCAAGAAGTCCGCAGGATCCCCTGGCCAAGCCCGAGGAAGCCGTCGCCACACCCGGGGAGCCACACTCGCCCGTCCGCTGCTCCCCGGCGGTGCGCGCCGGGAGGGCTGGCCGGGGAGAGGGGCGGCCCCCCCCTCGGGAAGGGTGCCTGCTCGGAGTCTCCCGGGGTCCCCCCCCAAGGAGGGGGCCTTCTCGGAGTCTCCGGGGCCCTTCCGAGAGGGCCCCCTGCCTTCCAAGACGCCCCCCCAGAGGGCCCCCAGCTTTCCCAGACGGCGTTCCCCACCCCCCCCAGGAATAGGTGCTTGCTCGGAGTCTCCGGGGCCCTTCCGAGAGGGCCCACTTGCCCGCCCCCTCCTTGGAGTCCCCGAGGCCATTCGGAGAGGGCCCCCTGCCTTCTACGACGCCCCACCACCACCACCACCACCACCACCACCACCACCACCACCACCACCACCACCACCACCACCACCACCACCACGAGGACGGGGTCTCCGAGGCCCCTCTGAGATGCCCCCCTGCCCTCTAAGACGCCCCCCCCACCCGCCCCACCACCCAGGAAGGGGCCCTCCTCGGAGTACCCGAGGCCCTTCTGAGAGGGCCCGCTCCCTTCGGAGACGGCCCTCCCCCTCCCGGGTAAGAGCGCCCCCCCCCCCCCCCCCCCCCTCGCGCCATCCGCCCCCGTGCGCGCCTGTCAATATCCCCCCCCATCCACCCCCTGAGGCGAAGGCAGAGGAAACACCCCCCCCATTCCCCCCCATCGCTTCGCCTGTCTCACTCCTCTCCTCCGCCCCCCGATCTCGTCATCCTCCTGCACCCCCCCCGCCGCGCGCGTTCGCCTCAAGAGCTCTCCACCGTTTCCCCAGTATCCGTGGCCAGCGTCCCAGAAGTGGTGTTCAGACACGGTGTCAGAAATGTCAGGGTCACGTAGATTCGCGGTGATGGCGTCCCAGGAGTGGTGTTCTGGCACGATTCAGGATCGTCAAGACGCAACGTCAACGGTGATTCGCGGCGGTGAGGTCCCGGGAATTGTGCTCTGACACAGTTACTGATTTTCAAACTGCTGTCTTCCAACGGGGCATTTCCCAGACCTCGGTGTTTGGGGGGGGCAACAACGAAATCACATGTTGATTTTCGTAAGCATTCTGCGATGTGGAAGCCGTTTCTAGCCAGGTCCAGCATCAGCAAGTAGGCGTGCATGTTGCCGTTCAGGTCGGGCACGCAGGCGATGTCCATACCAAGGCATTGGTTGAACTTGGTCCACTTCGGTAAGCTTGCGATTGGATGCGCTGGCGGTCGCTGCTGAGAGTCGCACAGCTCGCACTTGAATAGCTTCGCCGCCGAAGCCGCCGCTGGTGATCCACCGCCTGCTTGAATATGTCGGGCCAGATCTTCCCCTCGTAGTGCATGTGAAAACTGAACGTGTAACTTCTTGATCGCCGCCTTGAGTGCTGCTGGTACTTGCTGCCATTGTTGGTAGGTCTCCGCGTCTGAGCCCATGATGAGGCCTGAGCTTGACGTGAAGCCTGTAGCGGGGCATGCGTCAGTGGCGCTTGGAACTCCCAGGATGATGTCGCCACCCAGAAGCTTCTCCAACTCGTAGTGCTGCTTCGTGCCCTCGAGGATCCTTTCTGCCATGTCCAGGGTCCAGACCACAAAATCACGAGACTTGCCGCCTCGGCCTTGAACTTCACCATGTCCGTGATCTCCTGTGCACCGAACCTCCAGTGCATATGCCAATGCCACTGCTGTCGTCACAAACCTCGTTGGCTTTTGAAGCAAATTTCCACGATCATCTCGTAGATCGAAAGCACATTGATCGCACCGAACCCATATCAACTCCAGCGGGAGCTCGTCCTTGATGAGGTTCCACACTTGAGAGCGCAGAGGTTTCTCCAGCAGAACATGTGGCCCATGTGCCAGTCTGTGCTTGACGATCTGTAGGGCAAATCGCACTTGTGCGAGTGCTTTCGCGCGGCGTCTGCGCCGCTCCTTCTCCGGGTAGAAGTTGTCAATGGACGAGAGGCCGTCGCGCGGGAAGGGCGCGAGCGTGAGGTACGGGCCCTCCCCCCTCGATCTCTCGCATCGTAGCTGCTTGAACGCTTGGCAGTAGCAAGTCGTCGCCCGTGGTGCGTAAGTCCTTGCACTTGCCAGTCTTGCGCCCACAGCTGTCCGCGAGCTTCGTGACATTGCACTCTCCGCCGTACATCTCCTTCACCACCGTCCCAGGAACAAACAGCCGATGTTGATCCTTGCGTAGTACGGTCCAGGTCGCCCGCTGCTCTCGCGCATGAACTGCGACCCAGGCGCCCACCTGCATCTTCCGGGACTTGGTCATGATGCGGGTGTCGTCCACCGCGGTCGTGATCTTCTCGATGGCTGCCGTCACATACTGCGACTTATCCTCCTCCTCGGCCGCCCATACGTCCAGCGGCTTTGTGCTGATCGTCGGTGCCTCGATCTGCGTTGGCTCCTTCGGGAAATCGGTGATGTTGATCATCAGGTGGTTCTTCCGCGAGCGCGTGATCTTCACGGGCTGGTCGGACATCTTCTTGAATATATAACCTGGTTGCTGTTCACCTTGATGACTGCATCGAGGGCGCCCATCTGATCCAAACTCATGAGCATGGGAGCGTCCGAGTCTGGTAGCTTCTCGAAGTTGAGCGTGCAGTCTCGTCCCTGGATGCCGCTCGGTACTGCCTGTGTACTTTCGGCCTTGATGGGCGCCGAAGTGTTGATGCCCCTGGAGATCATCTGAGCGGGCGTCTGGATGTCAGCCAGATCGAACTTTTCAAGATGGCTGTCGATCGCTCGATCTCCGCCGCATGGTGCCAAGGCTGCCGTGTCTGAGACGATGTAGCCAGGAGGTACCACCTGATCTGCCGCCATCGTGTCGATCATTTCCTCGTTGAGCTGGTTGATCGGGTTGGTCGCCTCGTCGGTGTGGTTCTGCGTCGGCTCGATCATGTAGACCTCGGTGGGTCTGCCGACTCCTGTCGCCAGCATGGCTGCAGCCAGCCCGGCGCGCGCCAGAAAACCTCCAGCGCGTCCACCTTTGCCTCGTCCAGCTGCTGCCGCTCAAGCCTTAGGCCCGGTGGCCTTCTTGGTTTTGCTGCACTCTGGGTCTCCAGCCCAGTGTCCTCCTTCGCCGCACGCTCCACACTTGCTTACCTTATGGAAAGCCCCCAGCTTATCCTGGAGCTCCTTCGAGCCGAAGCTGATCTTCCTGTCGAAGTCGATGTAGTTTTGCCCAGCCGAAATCCACGATTCGTTCTGCCGTCCTTCATGAATTGGCGTTGCCGGGTGCAGTTGGAGCCCGTGGAGCTCGCACTGCCTTTTCCACGTCCACGTCCTTTTGCCGCGATAGCTCCACCAAGCCTTCGAGCCTCCGTCGCGAACACCTGCACCTCTTCCTCGCTGAGGTCGTTGACGTCCACGATGGCCATGGCCCGCTCGAGCTCCTCCATTTCGGCGGACAAAACTTCCATCTCCTCTCCGTCCTCGTCTCCACCACTATCTTCTTCTCCCTCAGGGTCGTCCTCGTCACCTTCGTCGTCCTCGGGATCTGCGGGGAAGGCTGAGTTCCACCTGAACTTGCGCCCTCCATCTCGTCGTCCACCGTGTTGTCGCTGCTGCGATCTACGAGCATCGATGCCGTCGAGGTGAATCTCGAGCACCTCTCAAATCGCGTCCCAATCGTACTCGTTCTGGGCCTGGCCCAGGAACGTTTTGTGCTGGGTCTCGGTGATGTCGCACATGTCCAGCAAGAAAAACGTCCGCAAATCTTCTGAAACCTGCGTGCTGCCGCCGGTCAAATACTTGAGCTTCTCGTAGGAGCCCGTCTTCCTTTTAATGAAATCCTTTTATCGGCTCGTTGGACCGACGATGTCCGCGCTTGAAATAACCCAGAAAAGCTTTGTGCTTCTGCAATGGCGCCACCTTCTCGCAGTGTGAGCGCACACACTTTATCAAGATGTCTAGAGCTTCTTCTGTCGCTGCCTCTTTCTCTGCTTGCGTCTCGCTTTCCTTGAAGAGCTTACTGAAATCTGCCGCCGAAGTCTTCGGGTCTTTGTGACTTCGCGTCCACGCCCTGTCCGTCAAACTGTTCTTGGCCTTCGCGATGAAAGTATTTCTCTTCTCTGCCGTCTCTGCGCCTAAAAATCCAAGCCGAACTCGTTCGCCCCATTCTTCTGCCGACGCTGCGTCTCCATCATAACAAGGAATGCCGTCTTTATCGAGCCACACGTGCCCATTTTTGCGCTTGTCCGAAACCTGCGACATTGTGCCGAACGGGTCGTCGCAAGTGGTGAACTTGAAGGGGTCGGTGAACTCGGTGAAGCTGGTGAACTTTATGAGGTGGTGGTCCGAGAACGAGTTCTCAAACAAATATGAAGTGCCTGACTGCCAAGAACAGGTCTTTTGGATATGAAAGAGCGTTAGGAAACTGCACCAATGAACTAGCATTGGCCGTCTCGAAACACAAGCTCCGCACTACCAGCGTCAATCATAATAATTGTCGAGCCTTTTCGGTCGATCGTATATGAAACGGTGCGCCCAGCACCGCGCGCACAGCTTGCTGAAATCAGGGAAACCCCAGTCGCAGACTGGAACACATCTGATAACTTGTTATCGCTGTCTGGCTCAAAAAGTGGATCCTCTGATATCGTTTGAGTGAACAAACGGCCGCGGCAAAACATAACGTGTTATGTTATGTGTTTTAAAAGTCCTGGAGCCCTGGTCGGGGCAACAATCTCTTAGCTGCTGATATATTGCGTTTCGGGCTGTCCCAAAACCTCTCATCTTCGCACTTGGGGGCCTCTTGGGGCCCTCATGGGGGCCTCTCTGGGCCCTCTTGGGCCGTCTTGTGGCCCTCTTGGGCCGTTTTGGGCTCCTCTGGGTCCGTCTTGGGCCCCTCTTGGGCTGTTTTGGGGCCCTCTGGGGGCCTCTTGGGCCGCCTTGGGGCGATTTTTGGAGCCTGTTGGGCCGTTTTGGGCCGTTCTTGGCCCGAAAGGGCGAGAACCCGAAAAACCTTCAAAAGCCAATTAAACATCAATAACATCTGCCTCTTCGAGCCGTCTTGGGGAGCCTCTTGGAGGCATCTTGGAGCGTCTCGGGGCTCCCTTGGACCGTCTTGAGGCCATCTTAATCCATAGTGGAACGGTCTTGGACAGTCTTGGGGTTTCTTTGAGCGCTCTTGGGCCCTCTTGGATCTCATGGGCCCCTCTTGGGAGCATCTTGGGCCGTCTTGGGCGCTTGTTGGGCCGTCTCGGGCGCCTCTTGGGCCGTCTTGGACGCCTCTTGGGCCGTCTTGGGGGGGGGGGGGGGGATTATCCGGATCCCCTCCCGCTTCGCCCCTCCCGTGGGCCCCTCCCTTAAGGGCTTCGCCCCACCTGAACGTCATCACTCGTACCTCGCTCTTTCCGTTACCTCCAAGACGCTTCAGGGAGGCCCAAGAGGACCCCAATACGGCCCAAGAGCGCTCAAAGAGGGCCCAAGAAGGCCTCAAGACGGCCAAAGAGGCCCTTAAGACGCTCCACGAGGCCACCAAAAGGATCCTCAAGCGCAAAAATCTGCCCATTCCCCCAGGAAAAGGTACACGTTTAGCATATTCGCTTCTTTGGTCTTAATAGCGTCCAAGACGGACCAAGAGGCCCCCAAGATCTCATGAAGGCGGCCCAAGAGTCCCCCTAGAGGGCCTCAAGACGGCCCAAGAGGACTCCAAGACGGCCCATGACGGTCCCAAGACTGCGCAAGAGAGGCTCCTGAGGGTCCCAAAAGGTTCCCAAGAGAGCCCCAAGAGGGCCACAGGAGGCCCCCAAGAGGGCCCCAAGAGGGCCCCAAGACAAGCCCCCCAAGAGGGCCCCAGGACGGCCCAAGGGGGCCCCAGGACGGCCCCAAAGGGCGCAAAAAGGACCCCCAAGAAGGCCCGGAGAGGTCATATACATAGAGTTTCGCATGTCGTACCAACGCCTTACTACCAACAGGGCTCCAATACACTAAGCAAGCGACCTCGCGCCCTCACAACGGTTCGGAACCCCAGGACGGCGCCTCCGCGGACGACGACGACGGCGGCGTCGGCGGGGCTTTGGGGTTCCGAACCCCACTGCTGAACTCCGGGGTTCCGAACCCCAGGGCCGCGCCGCCGCGGACGACGACGACGACGACGACGACGACGACGACGACGACGACGACGGCAGCGGCGGCGGCGAGGGGGTCCCGAACCCCGAAGTTCAGCAGTTCAGCGCGAACTGCTGAACTTCGGGGTTCGGGACCCCAGGGCCGCGCCGCCGCGGACGACGACGACGGCGGCGGCATCGGGGGCCTCGGAGTTCCGAACCCCGGAGTTCAGCAGTTCACGCTGAACTGCTGAACTTCGGGGTTCGGAACCCCAGGCCCCCGCCGCCGCCGCCGCCGGCGCCCCCCCCGGGGCCAAAAAAACCTGAACTTCGGGGTTCCGAGAGTCGGAACCCCGAAGTTCAGCAGTTCAGCGTGAACTGCTGAACTTCGGGGTTCCGACTCTCGGAACCCGAAGTTCAGGCTTTGCGTTCCTTCTACTTGGGCAATATAGGAGGAGCAGAGCCTGAACTTCGGGGTTCCGACTCTCGGAACCCCGAAGTTCAGGTTTTTTTGGCCCCGGGGGGGGCGCCGGCGGCGGCGGGGGCCTGGGGTTCCGAACCCCGAAGTTCAGCAGTTCAGCGTGAACTGCTGAACTCCGGGGTTCGGAACCCCGAGGCCCCGCCGCCGCCGTCGTCGTCGTCGTCCGCTGATGTGGCTTTGGCTGGCCCCAAATAGCTCCACATCCCCACGGGATCGAGCGAACTGGATTCCAGTTCGCCCTGAAATGGCTCCATATCCCCCCGAAATCGGCTCCATATCCCCCCGAGGTCGGGCGAACTGGATTCCAGTTTTGTCTCAAAATGGCACCCGATCCCCCCGAGATCGGGCGAACTGGATTCCAGTTCGCACCGAAAGGGCCCCAGATCCCTCCGAGATCGGGCGAACTGGATTCCAGTTCGCCCCGAAGTGGCCCCATGCCCCCCCGAGATCGGGCGAACTGGATTCCAGGTCGCCTCAAAATGGCTCCATATCCCCCCGATATCAGCTCCATATTCCCCCGAGATCGAGCGAACTGGATTCCAGTTCGCCTCAAAATGGCCCCCGACCCCCCCGAGATCGGGCGAACTGGATTCCCCACCGAAAGGGCCCCAAATCCCTCCGAGACCGGGCGAACTGGATTCCAGTTCGCCCCGAAGTGGCCCCATCCCCCCGAGATCGGGCGAACTGGAATCCAATTCGCGCCAAAATTGCCTAGGACCCCCCCCCGAGATCGGGCGGACTGGATTCCAGTTCGCTCCACAATGGCTGCACCCCCCCCCCCCGAGATCAGGCAAACTGGATTCCAGTTCGCCCATCAAAGGCCCCATCCCCTCCCGTGATCGGGCGAACTGGATTCCAGTTCGCCCCGAAATGGCGAAGCACCCCCCCAAGATCGGACGAACCAGAATCCAGTTCGCACCGAAAGGGCCCCAGATCCCCCCGAGATCGGGCGAACTGGATTCCAGTTCGCCTCAAAATGGTTCCAACATGGGTCCATGCCCCCTCCGAGATCGGGCGAACTGGATTCCAGCTCGCTCCGCAATGGCCATATATCCCGAAATCGGGCGAACTGGATTCCAGTTCGCCCCGAAATGGCGAAACACCCCCCCAAGATCGGGCGAACTGACCGGGTGAACTTTATTCCAGTTCGCTCCGCAATGGCTGCATACCCCCCGAGATCGGGCGAAATGGATTCCAGTTCGCTCCGCAATGGCTCTATCCCTTGCCGAGATCGGGAATGGCAAAGCCCCCCCCAAGACCGGGCGAACTGGAGTCCAGTTCGCACCGAAAGAGCCACAGATCCCCCCGAGGTCGGGCGAACTGGATTCCAGTTCGCTTCAAAATGGCTCCAACATGGGCCCATGCCCCCTCGAGACCAGGCGAACTGGATTCCGGTTCGCTCCGCAATGGCTCTATATCCCGAGATCGGGCGAACTGGATTCCAGTTCGCCCCGAAATGGCGAAACGCCTCCCCGAGATCGGGCGAACTGATCGGGCGAACTGGATTCCAGTTCGCGCCGAAGTGGCCCCAGATTCCAGTTCGCCCCGAAGTGGCCCCATACCCCCCCGAGATCGGCCGAACTGGATTCCAGTTCGCGTCAAAATGGCCCCAGATCCCCCCGATATCGGGCGAACTGGATTCCAGTTCGCAACAAAATGGCCCGAGATCGGGCGAAATCCAGTTCGCACCGAAGTGGCCCCAGACTCCCCCGAGATCGGGCGAACTGGATTCCAGTTCGTCGGTTTTGGTAACACCCACCCGACAAATGTCCACGATGTCCACAGAATTTCGGGGCGCCAAGGATGCGCCGCAAGAGGCCCCTGCGTTGCCCAAGATCGCCCGCGGCAAGGCTGAATTGGGATCTTGATCCCATTTCGTTGGTTCTTCGGGGGATCCATGAGGGCCTCGGGGCGCCCAGGGTGGGCCCCGAAAGGGCTTCTAGTAGCCCATGGTCGTTCGCGCCCAGGTCGGCGCGGTCGGGGCCTTCGCCGGGTCTTGGGCGGCATCCGAGCATTCACGGTGGGCCGTTTTCAAGGACCGGGGCGCTCGGAAACAGACCCGGGGTGCAAAACTGCGTCGGAAGGGCCCTGGGGGAGCTCCGGGGACCGACTTTGAGCCGATTTCGGCCCCCGAGGCCCAGACCTCCGACGTCGTATTTTTGTTTGGCCGACGTGGGCCCCCGAAGGTCTGGGCCTCTTCCCCGGGCCGGTTCTGCGCCCCGTGCCATTTTTTCGATGGTCCCGGGGCCGGGAGACGGCCTCCGGAGGCCAAAAACCTTTGTGTTACCCCCCCCAACAAAAAAATATATGTTTTTTTTTGGGGGCCTCGCCAAGAGGTCTGTGTGCGAGGGGGGGTTGCGTCGGCCGCTACCGGCGGCCGCGCGTCCGCCGCTGGGCGCCGACTATTGCGGCTGTGTGCTCAAGGCAATTTACCTGGGCAGTTTTGCCGGGTGAGCTGGTGGGGCACGCGAAGCGTCAAGAATTCTGAGGCGGATCCATCCGTGGCGACGAGGGCGCGCCCTGGGAGGCCCACGAATCACAAACAACTTTTCAAAACAGACGGCAGGTTCGCGTCGCGATGACGTAGGCGCTGGTCTCTGACACCGCGTGGATCGTTCAACCTTGAAAGATCGGCGGCTTTCCGACTCCCACTTCGTTCAACATGGACCGATTCCGGGCGTCCGGCGGCGAGCGCCCGTGGTTTTCTGCCCTGGGAAGTTGCTTGACGGTCCCGGGGCCCGGCGAAGGCCCCCGGAGGCCGAAAACAACTCAAAACATCCGTCCTTTTTTTTTTGCGGCACGTCCGTCAGCCTGCCGCCCCCCGCCAGCGCCGCGATGCAGCAGCAGAGGGGGGCTTGGGCCCGCCGCTTCTCGCGCGGGGGGGGGGGGAGGAAGAGGACGAAAGGGGAGGGGAGGGAGGGGGAGGAGGGGGAAAAGGGAGGGGGAGAAGGGAGGGGAAGGGAGGAAGAGGGGGGGGAGGAGGAGGAGGGGGGAGGTGGGAAGGGAGGAGGGGGAGAAGCCAGGACGAGGAGGAAGAGGAGGAGGAAGAGGAAGAGGAGGAGGAGGGGAAGGGTCGTCTCCACGTAAGAGTGGCCTTCTAGCACAAGTGACCTTTGCTGCGCACGCCGCGTCCAGCCGCGGCGACGACCCCCCCCCCGAGGGCCCAAAAGCCGCGCATAAAATGTCACCTCCGGCGCGAGGTCATTCGGACTCGTCGGCGACAGGGGCCCTTGGGGGTCGAAGCGCGGCGAACGGGACGTCAGTTTGTCAGGGCTCGGGCGATCTTGGGCTCATTTCGGGGCCTCGTGGGGCCTCGTGGGGCTTACCCTGGGCGCCCTGCCGGGCCCGAGCAGCGGCGAACTGGAGTCCGCGGAGCTTCAGCTGAACCCCACGTCGACTGTTCGATGCCCCCGGGGCACCGCTTTGGGCACCGCTTTGGGCGCGACCCCCCCGCAAGCCTGAGAAACAGCGAGCGGGGTGCCCAGCTTGCCCGCCCTCTCTCATGGGATCTTGGGCCCATTTGGGGGGCCCTTCCGAATCCACCCATCGTGAGCGCATGCCGCCCAGGACCCAGCGGGGGCCCCGACCATGCCGACCTGGGTCCCCGTTCGCCTTATTTCGAACGACCCTGGGCTACTTGGGGCCCTTTCGGGGCCCATTCTGGGCGCCCCGAGGCCCTCGTGGACCCCCCGAAGGGCCACCGAAATGGGATCGAGGTCCCGATTCACTCGAAGTCGCCCTGCCGCGGGCGATCTTGGGCAACGCGGGGCCCCAGGTCCTGTGGACATCGCGGACCTCTGAGAGTTGCTACCCAAAACCGGAGAGCTGCTACCCAAAACCGGCGAACTGGAATCCAGTTCATCCGATTTCGGCGGAATCCGGAGCCATTTCGGCGCGAACTAGAATCCAATTCGCCCGGCCTAGAGCCATTTTAGGGCGATACTTATCCCATTCGGAACGAGCGGGCCCCCGCGCGCAAAAACACAGCACGCGAAGGGGACGCAGTCAGTCAGGGGAGAGCGGAGAGATATTTGTAATGAGTGATTGCGAAGGGGTGCGGAGGTGAGGGCGCGGGCGAGAGGAAGGGGGCCGCACGGGGCGACGGAGGCAAGGAAGGAGCGGGAAGAGGCGGGGGGGAGGATGGGCCCAGATGGGCCCATGGGGATCGCCTTCTCCCCCGTGCTTCTCCCTCTTCCTGCTCCGATCACCCCCGACAATGCAACAATGCATCTCCTCCTCCTCCTCCCCTGCCGCGGCGCCGAGCCGTGACAGAAGAGCAACCGGGAGGAGGAGGAGGAGGAGGAAGAGGAGAAGGAGGTCCAGGAGGAGGAGAATGCCCCCGACCCCCGACTCGACCCTCGGATCGAGGATCGATTCGCGACGATCGGGGCCAAGAGCCGCACGTAAACCCCCTTCCGACCCCCCAGGGGCCCAAGGTCCAAGCACTCCGACATCCGAGCCGGCCCAGAGCACCACTACGACCCCCAACCTGGACCCCGCTACGGCTGACCTCGATCGATCAACGGGGGGCCTGAGACCCAAGGGCACGTTCTCATCCCAGATCCGTTTTCGACGGCCCCGGGGGCCCAAAATTCTTTCCCTTCCCCCTCCCTCGGTGTTTCAACCCTTGCAAAAACGAATCAACCACTTGACCGACACTTGCGTCCGCAGTTGTTTCAGCAATGAAAAACGGCGGCAGAAATGTCCCCGCGGGGCAGGGGGAGGGGAAGCCGAGGGGGGCGGGCGAGGCGAAGGAGGAGGAGAAGAAGGAGGAGGATGAGGATGCGGGGTGGCTGGCGGAGCAACGCCGCGAGAAAAGGGGAGGGGCGGCGGCGATGCGGAAGATAAGGAAGAGGAGGGGGAAGCGAGGGCGGGAGAGGAGGAGGAGGAGGAGGAGGAGGAGGAGGAGGAGGAGGAGGAGGAGGAGGGGCGGGATAAGGAGAAGGAAGGCGGGGGAAAAGGAGTGATAGAAATGCTGGACCAAATCGAAGTCCCCCTCCTCCCCCATCCCCCCCCGCCGCCCCCCCCCCGTCTTTTCCTGCCCCGCCTTCCCCTTGTCCTCCCCTTCCTCCTCTTCCTCTTCCGCCCTCGCTTCCCCCCTCCTCTTCCTTATCTTCCGCATCGCCGTCGCCCCTCCTCTTTTCTCGCGGCGTTGCTCCGCCAGCCACCCCGCATCCTCATCCTCCTCCCCCTTCTCCTCCCCCTTCGCCTCGCCCGCCCCCCTCGGCTTCCCCCCCCCCGCCCCGCGGGGGCATTTGTGCCGCCGTTATTCGTTGCTGAAACAACTGCGGACGCAAGTGTCGGTCAAGTGGTTGATTCGTTTTTGCAAGGGTTGAAACACCGAGGTCTGTTTCCTTCAATGAAAGTGACCCCCCGCAAGAGCCGATGTAGAGGGAACTCGAGGGGAGGGCGGTTTATTGCAACATCGTTGATGGGTCTTGGATTTGTATTGGTCCTCCTCCTCCTCGTCCTTCTCCTCCTCCTCGTCCTTCTCCAAGTAGCGGTCAGGTCGGCACAGGAACCGGATCGAAAAAATCGTATCGTCGTCGTCGGCGGCGGCGGCGGAGGAGGAGGCGGAGGAGGAGGAAAAGGAGGAGGAGGAGGAGGAGGAGGAGGAGGAAGCGGGGTCGAAATCGAGGAGGGGAGGAGGGAGGAGCTGGGAGGGCGGGGAGGAGGAGAGGAGAGGAGGAGAGGAGGAGGAGGAGGGAGGAGGAGGAGGAGGAGGGGAGGACGAGAGGAGGAGGAGGAGGAGGAGGAGGAGGAGGAGCTCTGGATCCCCCGCAGGCGCGACTGCAGGCGCCCCCGCCGAGGCCGCCCACGCCCCAGCCGGGCCCGGCCGAGGCGGTACCGGCGGGTCCCCCGCCAGGGGCGCCGCCGCGGCCCGCCGCGACGCCCGCCTACGAGGCGTTCCTCCGGAAGGGATAAAACAACGGCCGTGTTTTCTCATATTTCCATCGAAGACGACGGAACTCCATCAACAACTACTACTACTACTACTACGGCGACGACGACGACGACTACGACTACGACTACGACTATGACTATTACTACAACAACAACAACAACAACAACAACTACTACTACTACTACTACTACTACTACTACTACTACTAGTACTACGACGACGACGACGACGACTACTACTAATACTACTACTACTACTACCACTACTACTACTACTACTACTACTACTACTACTACTACTACTACTACTACGACTACTACTACTACTACTACTACTACTACTACTACTACTACTACTGCGATTACGGCTATCACTACTACTACTACTACTACCACCACTACTACGACTACTACTACTACTACTACTACTACTACTACTACTACTACTACTACTACTACGACTACGACTACGACTACGACTACGACTACTACTACTACTACTACTACTACTACTACTACTACTACTACTACTACTACTACTACGACTACTACTACTACTACTACTACTACTACTACGTACTACGTCTACTACGTCTACTACTACTACTACTACTACTACTACTACTACTACTACTACTACTACTACTACTACTACTACTACTACTACTACTACTACTCCGTAGCCATTTGGGCTCAAGGCCATGCATTCCCAGCGGGTGCAAGTCACGAAGTGGCGCTGCGAGCACTCTGGGGGAGTGCTGGCGGGGCCAAAATTCCTTTCAACGGTTCAGTGCGATCCAGTCAGTTGCCCCAGTCCTCGCGCGCTATGGCCAGCCATGGGCGCAACGGACCCGAGGGGGCAGGAGTGGTGCTCCCCGGGCCCAAGCTGCCGCTCTGGCTCTGCTCCTGTTGGTGCGCATCCAATTGGGCAAGCAGGCTCAGGTGCAGAGAGTGCGACAGGCGGTGCTCCACCAAGGTTGAGGACGCTGCCAGGAAGGCGCACAAGGAGGCGTTCAAGGGCGGGCCCAAGCCGGGCAGCCACCCGCAGCCCCGCGGGGTCTGGGCGCGGCAGAAGCTGGCCCCGTTGGAGCATGACAAGCTCCAGCGCCAGGACAGCGAGCTGGCCGCCCTTCGGCAGCAGGTCGAGGCGCTCAAGGCGGACAGCGCCAAGGCCACGCTCACAGCCCTCAGTGACCTCAAGGAGGAGCTCCAGAAGCTCGGGGGAGGCGAGCAGGCCACGAGCTGCGCCAAAGCTGTGGTCCAAGTACTCAGAGCCGCCCAAGCCCAAGAGCCTTCCAGCCCTCGAAGGGCAGCGCAGGAAGCTCGATGGGGCAGCTCCAGAAGGCGCTCGGCAAGGTCGCAGAGCTCGAGGACCAGCGTGGCAAGCTCGACCTGCTGATCGGCGAGGCCAAAGACTCGGTCGCTGAGCTCAAGGGCAAGCTGCAGGCGGCCGACGCCGAGATCGAGTCCCGCCACGCCGCAGGCGTCCTCGGCGACGGGCTCAGGGGCTTGGCCAGGGTCCTCGAGCAGTTCAAGGCTACGGCAGTGGAGAACCAGGCAGTACTCCACGGACTCATCCAGTTGCAGGACGTCGTCAAGAAGGAGCTGGAGTCTCTGGAAGCTGCCGACGACGCTGCACCTGCTGCTGGTGCTGCTGGCGGCGGCGATGGGGATAGCCACGAGGATGTCCCTTGCAATGCTGAGCCAGGAGGAGAGTCCGTACCCGTCCCCGACGAGCTGGTCGACAGTCTCATGGAGGACGCCCCTGAAGGCGAGAGTCACGAGCAGCGGCGCAAGCACCTCATCGGGGCACAGTTCAAGAGGCCTCGGGTTTGATGGCCTGTGGCTCCACACGGTCAATGCGAACACCGAGAAGGGATATCGGGATTTCCTCCACTGGCTGGACGGCCTGCACAGTCTCGGCGTGGCAGGGCCGACGAGGCGGCCAGCTGCAGACATCACCTTCGCGCAGGAGACGCGGGTGCGTGAAGGCGGCAGGGAGGCAGTCCAGCGGTGGCATCGCAAACGTGGCTTCGACTTCGACCTGTCTGCAGGGCTCAGCACGGGTGAAGGGCCACTGGCTGTCTCAGGCGGGGTGGGCATCGGTGTGCGGCACCGGCTTGCGGTCGCCACAATCGGCACCAAGTTCAGGCAGTCCCACCGCGTACTCAGACGGGTGGTCAACATTGGCGACGGGCTCGCCATCGATCTCATGTCGGTCTACCTTCGCGACGGCGAGGGCATGAGCGAGGCCAACGCAAACGTCCTCTGGGACGTAGCGTCGCAGCTCAGAGTGGCGGCTCGGCAGTGGATTCTAGCTGGTGACTTCAACATGGACCCCATCCAGATCGCGGCGTGGGCGGCTACGGCTGGAGGACTCGCGCTGCATACAGGTACGGCGACCTGCAGGCCGGGGGCGCTCAGTGAGCTGGACTACGCGATCATCTCCGACGAGCTCCAGCACTTCGTGTTCAGCCACGGGCCAGTGGTCGAAGCCCCGATCGGGCCGCACAGCCCCGTTCTGTTGGAAGTTCGAGGGCTGCATGCTGACGCCACGGTGCAGTAGCTACACCGCGCTGCGCGGCTGCCGTTTGATCGGGCCATCGGCTGCACTCCCTGGGTCCCGCTGCCTGCCTGGACCTGGGAAGAGGGCACGGTTCCCCCTAGCCCGAGGGCTGCCATGCAGGAGTGGCTCAGGCATGCCGAGGGCTACCTGCTCCCGCTCTACGACCTGCACGGCGACGATGCTCAGAAGTTCGCAGGCAGGGCGGACGGAGTGCGCCTCGCCAAAGTCAATCGCCGACGCCAGCCGTCGCCGCTGGGCACAGCTCAGCTCGCAGGAAACCCGCGCCTGGGGCGGTCTGGTCAGCCTGCTGCAGCGGGCCGACCTGCTGGCGGCGCGAGGGAAGGACTCCCAGGGCCTGGCCAGCCTGGGCAGCCGCCTGCAGGCGATGCGCCTGGCCGACTACGACGGCAGTTGTGGCCCTGTGCCCGGGGGGAAGCTGGGCGCCGCAGCTACCTCCAGCGACGCGGCATTGAGGAGGAGGCTCATCGGGCACGCCAGGGCTCAGCACCAGGCCAGCCAGCGCAGCGACGCTGCAGCAGCCAGGAAGCAGTGGCAGGCCTGGGCCAAGGGCGCGGCCCCAGGCGGGGGGGAGCTGGCCCATCGGTTCACCAAGCCTGGGCCGCTGGCCAAGGCGACCCTCGTCACGGCTGACGAGGACGAGGGCGACGCGCTTCCCGTCAACGGCGACGAGGCAGTGCAGCACTGCCTCAAGGATTGGCCCCCGCTCTGGCTCGACCCTCGACGGCGAGGAGGGCTCGAGGAGGCGGCCAGCTGGGAGGCAACCGAGCCGCTGCCGCACCTTGAGGTGGACAGCCCCAGGTACCTGCTGAAGCGGTACGGGAGGTGGGCTGGCCTTGGATGGGACCAGCTCCACCCGAGGCAGCTGCTCCGCTTGGACGAGTATTTCTTTGTCAGGCTCCTCGAGGGGCTGGCCAGCTGGGAGGACGCGCCCGAGGCCCACCTGGACTGGCTCTCGGTCATCGTCTTCCGCGCCAAGGCCGACGGTGGCAGGGGGCCAATTGCGCTCACCTGCCTGCAGATTCGGCTCTGGTCGGCCATGCGAGGGCCCATCGTCAGGGAATGGGAGGCGAAGCACCATGAGGCATGGTACATCGGAGGCGAGCTCAACACGTGCGAGAGGGCTGGCTGGGCACACCAGACCCTAACAGCCCTGGCCTACGAGAAAGGCCTCAGCACGGGCACGGTCCTGGGCGACCTGCGGAAGTTCTACGAGAACATCAGCCACAAGGAGCTCTTGGTGGAGGCGAACTCTACGGGCTTCCCAGTCAAGCTCCTCAGGGCCTGTTGCGTCCGTACTCGGGCTACAGGGTCATCACGGTGGACGGGGCCTGCAGCGCGCCCTTTCGGGCTACGGGCACGGTGCGAGCAGGCTGTTCATGCGCTACGGGCATTGCCAAGCTCCTCCTCTTCAGGTCCTTCAAGAAGGTCGCGGCCTTCTACCCCAGCGTGCGGCTGGGCAGTGTCGTCGACGACTTCACGCTCCAGACGGTTGGCACCACGGGCATGGTGAAGGCTGTGCTAGGACCAGCCATGCGCATGCTGTTGGGCTGCTTTGACGAGAAGCGGGTGCCCGTCCATTTCGGGAAGCTATGCTACCTCACACCCGACGCAGAGGTTGCGAGACAGCTGGAGTCGGAGTGGCCCGCCGAGGACGGCAGGGCGCAGCGTGGCAGGTTGCTGGGGAACGACGTGCACGACGGGCGCTGGAGGCGCACAGCCATCGGGGCACAGCGCGTTGAGGATGCGCTGGCCAGGTCTCGGCGGCTGCAGATACTGAGGACGGCCGGCGCTAAGGTCGCCACGGTGCAGAGGGGCGGCCCCACGGCAGCCGCCACCCGGGGCTCAGCCACGACTGGCCTCGCCCCCTCGGTCCTACTTGGGCTACGTGTGGCTGCAGCGCGCGGTGAAGGGCCATTTGCGCCAGGTGCTTCAGTCGGCCTGAGGCTGGGGTGCTTCCCCAAAGGCATCGAGAGGGACCCCGCGGTGGTGAACGCGGGCCAGGTCGTGCTGCAGTTCGGCATGGCGCTCTGGCTGGGCTACCCCGCCCCGTTCGCCCTCAGCACGCTGCTGGAGAAGGCCAAGCAGCGGCTCGTGACGGCGAAGCGGCCACGGGCAACCTGCAGGGACCCCGTGGCAGCCTTTCTCCTCGCCATCAACAGGCTCGGCTGGTCCATCGAGGGCTGCAGGTATGTCACCACGGACCAGGGGTTGGATGTCGACCTCGCCAGGGTCTCGCCGTCCTTCAGCACGGAGCTAGCAGAGGGCGCGGCCAAGAGGTGGTCGGACCGCGACGCCACCTTCAGGCTCTACCCCCACCAGAGCTCGGAGCTTTTCTGGGGCTCGCTGCAGCGTCTGGGCAGGACCAAGGAGTCGCTCGGCTGGCAGCAGCACCAGCGGGCGGCACTCCACTCAGTCATTTCAGGCACCGTCCTTTCCCAGTCGCGGCTCTACAAGAGAGGCATGGCCTCATAGTGGGGATGCCTCATATGCAGGAGCGCTCCTGGCACAATCTGGCACGGGCTGCACGGCTGCGATGGCCACGCGGCCTATCGCAAGGACGAGGCCTCGCCCGAGCTCCTTCGGCACGCGGAGGTGGCACGGGCCGCAGGAGGCAATTGTGGCGAGATGTTCGGCAGGTGCCTCTTCCCGTCGCTCGACCAAGTGATCCCGAGGCGAGACCCCGATGGAGACCCAGTTCGGTGGTTCCAGCGTCCAGCCTCAGGGTATCTCACAGGCCTCGTCTTCACCGACGGCAGCGAGGTCGGCACGCGGTGGCCAGAGTTGCAGCGGGCGGGATGGTCGCTCGTGCAGTGCGACGGGCATGGGCGCATGGTCGCTGCAGCATGGGGTTGGGTCCCCCTCTCCATGGCGCCGCGGCAGGAAGCGCGGGACGGCGAGGACTACGCCTACCACATGGCGGCGTTCCTCTGCGAGGGCCACATCGACTTCCAGACAGACTGCTCAGGGACGGTGGCTTGCGCCCTGCGGGGGGCAGCATGGGCATGCCGCCCTGGGCCCCCGAGGGCCCGCATGTGGAACGCGGTATACGCCTCCTTCGACAGCTCACGGAGCTACACTGTCACCAAGGTGCTGGCCCACGCCACAGCTGCCGACGTGGAGGCGGATCGCACGACCTGGTGGCAGCGAGCAGGCAACAAGCTCGCTGACGAGGCAGCGAAGGAGGGCGCTAAGCTGGCGCTGGCAGACGACCAGCTGGACTTCGCCTACGGCCTCGATCTCATCGCCAGACAGGCGATGGTCTTCACGGGCAAGCTCCACGCGCGCATGGCGGATCGGAAGCAGATCGACCACGGCAGCGACGTCATCCTGGAGCTCGCGGAGCACGAGGAGAGCTACGAGGAGCCCGAGGCCAGTGGTGGCCACGCTGCCGAGGCCTCCTGGGTGGCTGCAGGAGCAGCGGTGGTGGCCCTCGCACCCTCGCAGCGGCGCGAGCCTCGGCGGAGGGCGATGAGCCCCCTGCGGCCCGTCGACCACGTACGCCGTGGTCGATCCGAGGCCACGCCATCGTCGAGAGGGCCATTACTGGGCCAGGCACGGACGGCTCCACCATGGTCCACTGCGTGAAGTGCTACGCCTATGCCCACCAGCGCATGATGGGCATCCTGAGGCCGTGCGGCTCGGGGGCAGGACGCGAGCCACAGACGGATCGGATTTGCAGAGGGCTCTTCCCTAGCGTGAAGGGCGGCCGCGGTGCATGGCGCCTCGGGGAGCAGCGCTTTCCCTCCGAGGCCTGGCAAGTGAAATTCGGCCAGAGGCTCGGGCCACCCGCCGCCCCCGAGGCCAGCAGGGCCACGGGCAGTGGGCAGCTGGGCCCAGCGCCACGTCTGCCCCGTTCGCGTGCGCTGCAGCGCTTTGGGGTCGGGCCAGAGCAGGAGGCAGATTTCCTTTCCTGGTCGGCCAGGCAGCGTGCTGCTCGGAGGTCCGAGGGAGACCCCGACGTGATCGAAGGGGAGTCCTCCGACTAA
>CAUYUJ010011101.1:157645-190650 GCA_963575745.1 Prorocentrum cordatum
CCGTTGTGGTGTCGAGGAAATGCCACGCCTGCCACGCCTTGGGAGCCTGCAGCGCATAGGGCCCCCACCCCCAGCGCACCCCCTGTGGCGTCGAGGAATTGCCATGCCTGCCACGCCCTGGGAGCCTGCAACGCATCGGGCCCCCACCCCCAGCGCACCCCCTGTGGCGGCGAGGAAATGCCATGCCTGCCACGCCCTGGGAGCCTGCAACGCATAGGGCCCCCACCCCCAGCGCACCCCCTGCGGCGTCGAGGGAATGCCCTGTGTGCTATGCTGTGCTGTGCTGTGCTGTGCTGCTTTGCTGTGCTGTGCTGAGCTGTGCTGTGCTGAGCACTGCTGTGCTGTGCTGTGCTCAGCTGTGCCGTGCTGAGCTGAGCTGAGCTGAGCTGAGCTGTGCTGAGCAGTGCTGTGAGGAGGAGGGGAAGAGTGAGGTGTGAGTTTCGCGGGTGCGGCGCGGCAGGGAAGAAAACCAGAATCCCACGGGAAACATCAGGACATCGCATATTTGGGGATGGCTGCCCCTTTTCCACGCGTGGCCTTGATCAGTCAGGCATCCCAGCTTCCCCTCAGATCCGGGCGTTGCTGCTTTTTCACAACGGGCGGTTTCGCCCGCTTTCGGGCCTGGGAGCCCTGAGAGGCCGATCAGACTCGGAAAATGGTGCAGGTAGATAGGGTCTAGGGCTCCCGTCGTGATTTTTCGCGGTGTTGCCATATCTGTGCAGCATCGGATCTTAGGGTTGTTCTAGCTTCCACAAACGGTCGAAGTGGCGAATCAAAACATCAATCCCTCTGCCGTATCACGCACGCATCGGCGAGGGATCTTCGTATCCAGGCTGTTCTCAGAAGGTCGTTCCACTCTTAGCTGAGCGTGCCGATCGCCGAGAATGCGGTGACGTTTTAACCCAGCCGGCCAATCGATTATCATCGCTCTTCGTTGTGGACGGGTACAGCCCCCAGGAGGGCAAGCGGATCTGCCCAAGGGGCGAGAAGAAATCCATCCGTGGGGCCTCGGACACCCATGTTGGCGCTGTTCGAGCGAGGCTGGCCGGCGAAAGCCGCCCAGGATGGGCCGCAGTGGCAAGGATGCAAGGGGGCCTATGGGACGGCTGCCCATCCTTACTGTGTTCACCGAGCGCGTCCCACTACTCGCAAAGTGCCCCCTCGCAAACGTCCGACAAAAAAGACGCGTGACTGCTTCGATGTAATGTATCGTAGATCCCCCGCGGCGGATCCAGGCCATTTGCGAGTAGTTACTTTACGAGTCGTGGGACGCGCTCGTCTATACGGTCAAGACTCGGAAATAAGGAACAGTTTGGGTTCGGAAGGGGCTCGATGTTCCCTAGGTCCTTCCATGGCTGCTCCTCCAGCCCTCCTCGGGAACGAAGCAGGCTTTTTTGGGCCTCAGAAGGGGCTTCGTTCCTTTTTTAGCGTTCCTTCTTTCAGCGGCCCGATTGGGCCGGAGGAGGAGGAGGAGGGGGGAGGAGGAGGAGGAGAGGAGGAGGAGGACGAAGGGGGAGGAGGAGGAGGAAAGGGGAGGAGGAGGAGGAGGAGGAGGAAAGGTGAGGAGGAGGAGGAGGAGGAGGAGGAGAAGGAGGAGGAGCGCCCAAGACCTCCGTGGGCATCCGCGCCCCGTGGGCCCCCGTCCGCCTGGGGCCGCGTGGCGTCCGCCGGGGCCACCACGCGCAGCAGAGCGCCGCCCAGGAGCGGGCCCCTATGTTCGGCGGCGCGCCCGGGGGGGAAGTGAGAAGGAGAAGGCCTTCTCAGAAGGCCGTCGGACTTCTCGAAAGCCCTCCCCGCCCTCTGAGAAGTTTTTTTCTGTCTTCGGGGGAGGCTCAGAACACTTCTCGGAAGGCCTGGGGACTTCCGAGCCTTCTGAGAATCAGGAGCGAAAGAAGGACGTACACGTACATGAATCCACGCTGGTTTCGAGAGTACGCATTGCGCAAATGTTCGTATCACGCGGCCAGTCTCGCGGATCGAGGGGCCGTGTTCATGTACATAGCTCGGCGCGTACGTCCTTTGTGGGCTCCCTAGAGAAGGCCCGCCCCTTCTCACTTCCCCCCCGCGCTCGCCGCCCATCTGCGCGCGCGCGCCCCGGGGCTGGCAGGGGGCGCGCGCCGCTGCTCCACGGGCCCAGGGCCCGCTCTGGCCGCGCGCGGCAGGCTCGGGTTCTAAGACGGGCGTGTCCCTCCACAAGGGGCATACGCAACAATAGTAGCGTCTGCCTCCTCCTCCCCCTCCTCCTCCTCCTCCCCCTCCTCCTCTGGGTGGGCGTTCGTGCACCGCGCGACGCTTCCCTTGGCAGTGCCGTGTCCTCCTCCTCCTCCTCCTCCTCCTCCTCCTCCTCCTCCTCTTCCTCCACCTCCTCCTCCTCCTCCTCCTCCTCCTCCTCCTCCTCCTCCTCCTTCCAGGAGGGCTACAAAAGAGCACGCGACTTAAAAACCTATCCCAGAGCTCTTCTACGTCTTGGTTTTAGGCTGTTTCTTTTCGTTTTTTATGTTTTTAGGTCTCCAGTGCTAAAACATAGCTCTCTGGAAGGTCAGGGTAGTAGCGTCTGGAGGGCATTTTTTGAATCTGCCCATTTGGGAGGCATTTTTGGTGTGTTTTTTCTCCTCGCCCAGAATCCCCCCGTAGGGGGGGCACGCCCGAGCGTCGTGCGGACCCGCGGCGACCCCGCCGCTGGCGTTGCGCGTTGAAGGCCGCCGGCGACCCGGAGGCGGTCGGCGTTGAGCGATGTGCCGTTTCGGAGACGGTCGAGCGATCCCCGCGGTGTCGGGAACCAGCGCCGGGGCCGACACGACATGAACCCGCGGTGGAGGAAGTCGAGGTCCCCGGGGGAGGGGGGGGGGGGCCGCGTGGCAGTGCCCTGCTGGCCCAGCACAGCAAGTCGCAGTCTCAAATCCCCAGTCCAAGACATCCGCCTTCTTGGCCGTATCTCCGACGATACGACGTTTCCAATCCCAGCGTTTTTCCTCGATATCGGCCTACGGGGCCCGTTATGGGGCCCCAGGGCTTTGCGAGTTGGATCCGGGGCGACACAAAATCTTCGGGGAATGGGTCGGGAGTCGGGACTTCTGGGGCCGAGAGTTTTCAAAAGCGCATCGGAGGATGCCTGGGCAGTCATAAATCGCAGTCTCCAGTCCCCAGTCCAAGACGTCTGCATAACTCCGCCTTCTTCTTTTGCGATCCCGGAAGCCAGCCCCCGACTTTGTGAATTTTGCCCAGCCATCCCGTGGTGTTGGGTCCTCATCTGGAAGAGACAGCACCCATTTGGAAGAGACATCACCCCGCGTCTCCCTCCCTCCCTCCCTCCTCCTCGCCCTCCTTCTCTTCCCCCTCCTCCCTCCTCCCCTGCGCTCCCCCGACGTCGCGTTTTTCCATGACGTGGACCTCCACGGTTCTGGACCCCTGGGGCCCCGGCGCTTCGTCCCGAGACGTTTGTGAACGGCCCCGTGGTTGGGCCGCACGGGCCCCCAGAGACCAAAGGTTGGTAACACCCGACGTTTTGTTTGTTCACGGCGCGAGGGGTTCTTGGGCAAACGTCTGGCGTTCGAGATGCCCGAGGGAATTGGTTTTCGAATTCGAAAAACTGGTTGCTTGAATTCAGAAACCAGTCTCCTGAATTCAAAAACTGGTTTTCCGAATTCGAAGACCGGCTTGTTGAATTCAAAACGTCGGGAGCCCTGGGGCTCTGGGCGGCCCGCCCGAGTTGCGCCTGCAGCGCCTGCAGCCTTGGCCTCGGCCCTGGATACCGTCGTGACGCCGCCCCGCGTCCACTGCCGGTTCGCCTCGGAACAGGCTGGCAACACCTGCGCGCTCATCCTGAAGCTCTTTCCGTGGTGAGTGCCCCTCGCCCCCGCCTGTTCTCTGCGGCCATCCTCGCCCTCCAGACACCATCCCGTGCCGTTGACGAATCACAAGCCTGCAGTATGCCGCGCGCCCCTTGCTACTAGACAGCGCGTGCGGAGCGCTGCTGCCCCGCGCTGCGACGGAAGAATTTGGGCAGCCAGTCGCAATCTCCAATTCCCAGCCTAAGACATCCGGCATCTCTCGTTCCCTGATCCCAGAAGCTCCAACACAGACCCTCGACGTCATGATTCTGTCATGGCATACCTGGACCCGTTTCCAGGAACCGACTGTTCATCCTGAGCAGTTGTGTCAGCGGTCGTGTGGCCTCGCAATGGCGCCCAGAGGCCAGAAATAGCAAACGTTGTCCTTCGCCTTTCTGTTCACAACGCGAGAGGGTCTGGGAACGCTTGATATGATGCTCGGGGGAAGGTGTCGGGCCGCGGACTGGGCAAACCATATATCGGAGGTCTAGGCAGCAAGTCGTGGTCCGCAATGCCCAGCCCAGGAAGTCCGCTTGCTCTGTTCCCCTGCGATCCGAGAAGCTCACGGGAGGTCCGTGTTGAAGACTCCGACAAGTGTCAAACGGCGCTGAGCCTGAAAAGGCGTGCAATTGAGCCCAGATTTCCTTAAAGTCTGGGTTTCCTGCCCATGCCCCCACCCCCGCCCGATCCATGCAAGCAGACTTGCCAGAACCTGTCGGAAAGACAGCCTCCACTCCTGATGTTCGAGATCTCCCGGGGGACCAAGTCCCCAATCTCCAGTCCCCAGCCCAAGACCCCCGTTTCTTTTTCCAGATTTGCGGTAGGATGTAATGTTTCCATCCGGGCGTTCTCCCTTTATTTCGGCCTGCAGGGACCGTTGTCGCCCCCAGGGGCCCTCCAAATTGGATCCGGGGAGCGAAACTGCCCCCGAGGAGGGCACCGGCTGTGGGGCCGCCCCTGGAAAACAGCAGACCCCCCTCCCCCAGATGTCTGGCGTCACCTGGCCCCGGCCCAGGACCTTTGCACCTTCTGTTTCCGCCACCCCAGACGGTCAAGATGCTGAAGTATAAGGACCGCCTCTGGCTCAGGAGAGGCCCAGGTTTTCGGGCCTCTCCTTACCAGCCTGGAACCTATCCTTATCCCTATGTTGGGCATCGCCTCGTCACGATAACGATCTTAGGGATTCCCTCAGTTTCTGAGAGTGCATCCCTAAGATTGTCATCGCCTTTTGGCGTGTCAATCTCAGGGATAGGGATAAGTTCGAGGCTGGTTAGTTCCTTAGGCCTGTGTCGTGGAGCCTGTTTGTGGCTCAGGCCCGCCCTGGCCAGAAGAGGCCCTCTCGTTCCTCGTCATGCGTTCCTGGTGATAAGTCGGGCCTGTCCCTCTACAGGGGGAAAATTTAAAAATATTCCAAAAATAGTCAGGGGACTATTTTTGGAGTATTTTCTGATCAATTTGGAGAATTTTGTCATGTCTTTTATTTGTCATCGAAAATCCCCCTGGAGGGGGGCACGACCGACTGAATCCTGGTGGCAGCAGCCCTGCTGACCCGTTTTGAAACGACGCGCGCGCCGTCTTCAAAACGCGTGTATTCACACGTTGCGTGTTGGCCCAACGTGTCGGCTCAGCGTGTTGGCCCACGTTTTGGCGAGCGCATCGCGCCCGACCTGCGTGTGCAGCCTGCGTGTTGATCTCTGCTTCAACACGCCACGGGTTACATGTTGCGTACCGGGCCAGCTACGGCTCAGACATTCCGGTCGGACATGTTTGGATAGCGTTTCGTTCCGCCGGTTCTGGCCCACCTCGCTTTCGAGCGACTCTCTATCCATTTCGCGGTCCCGAGGCGTCAGTGCCTCGCGATTCTCCGAGCCTCCAGCCACGCGAAGCGGAGCGACACGCTATCCTTTTGCAGGGGATATCGTGTCGCCAGGGCCGCCGCCGCGACACGCGAAGCAAAAGTCCCAGACCGCACATTGACCTTCGAGGTCCTGCTCCCTCCTCCCTGTGGCAGCTGAATTGACGATTTGTTGTACAGGCCACGGTTCATAGCATGAGTGTGCTTTTCGCAGGTCGGTTTTGATTCGCGATGTGGTTGTATCAACCCTGGCGCTTCTGAGCGGAACTGTTTTGGAGCCAGCTCGATGTCCCCCGCTGCAGGGGGGGGGCCTCCCGCGAGGTGGACCTCGACGACTCCAGCGACGAGCCGCCGGCGCCGCAAGAAGCGCCGCCCTCGCCGGCCGCGCGCCGCGCGACGCCCTCGCCACGCGACGCCCGCTCCGCGTCGGCCGACGAGCCGCGGGCCGCGTCGCAGTCGCCGGCCTCGCCACCGCGCCGCGCCTCGCGGACGTCGTCGTCTTAGAAGTGCATGCTGTCAAGCCCTGGTCCCATCATCGGCGTCTATGAGACGGCCCTGGGCGTTTACTATCAGCAGCCCTGCCCTGTTCGATTCCTTCCATGGGTGCGTTTGCTAAACAGCGTCTCGCTGGTCGGGGTGCTTCTTACGAGGGTGTTGTGCCTGCTCTCGATGCTGCTCACGCGATCGGCCATCACAGATCGCAGTGCTCGGGGGACCATGTGATCGCCGATCACGTGACCGGTTCGGCTCGATCACGCGATCGCCCGAGCTGGAATGCGCGATCGGTCCGTGGTCGGCGCGGCTGGCATCGCGATCGGGGCTGCGATCGGACCGCGTGACCGGGTGGCGTCACAGGTCGTCGCCGGGCGGCGGCAGCGAGCGCGCGGCCGCCCAGCCGGCGCGCGGCGGGCGCACCAGCTCCGCGTCGGGCGAGGCTCGGCGGCCCAAAAGCCCAGGTCTCCGACGAAGTGATGTTGTCAAGCTGGGCATATGATGAAGTCGGGCCTGTCCCTCTACAGGAGGAATATTCAGAAATAGTCACAAAATAGTCTGGGGACGATTCCTTTATTTGAGGGGTATGTTTTAAAAGAATGTTTTGGTTTCGCCCAAAAAAACCCTTGTAGGGGGACACGCCCGACTTAAGCATATAGTGTTGCAGCCTACTCTAGGCTTGATCACCAGAAAGAGCTTCGAGCGCCAAGGCAGCACCGAGACTGCAGGGCTTTTGCGCGTCGGGCCCTGGGAGGCGAAACTCGCTCGGCACTTCGCCAGCGTGTCGAGTAGACACTGTAACGATACTTTGCGGGGTGCTCGAACTTGTGTTGGGGATGCGTTTTTTTTGTCATCACGCTGGGAACAACATCAACCTGGGCGTTTTTCCTCGAGTTCGGCCCCCGGGGTCCGTCATCGGGCTCCTGGGGCCATCAGGCATTGACCGCGGGCGAAGGACTCACCCTGGAGGGATCGAGGCGCGGATGGAAAGACTGGCGAGGCTCGGCGGTTCGGGGACGGGGCCCCGAGGCGAGGCTCGGCGGTTCGAGGACTCCGAGGGGGAAGGAGTACATCACCAGCCTCGAACTTATCCCTATCCCTAAGACTGACACGCCAAAAGGCGATGACAATCTCAGGGATGCGGCCTCAACAAATAAGGGAATCCCTAATATTGGCATCGTGATGAGGAGATGCCCAGCATAGGGATAGGGATATGTTCCAGGCTGGTAAGTACAATTTCTTTTCGGTGCCCTTACTTCGTCTTCGCCTTCGGGGGGGGTGTTCCTGGGCGGCACTCGTCGCACCGGTTGGGTTCGCCTCGACATCCTGGTCCGGACGCGCCCCGGGGAGCAGCAATGTGGACGGCGATCAGTGGAGAGGAAGCACGTTGCCAAGTAATTGCTGGCTGCCTAAAGAATGATTAGAACATGTCTTACATCTTCAGAACGTGTAAATGTTCCAGATGCCTGCCCTTGCGTGAAGCATGTGCAACTTGCTTTTTCTATTAAACGTATGGTTAGAGCATGTGTCCTACATGTCAACACACATGTTTGATTCAAGGATCGAATGGTTAGGGTGTCCACCGTCGTGGCATCCGCAATGTGGACGACGATCAGTGGAGAGGAAGCATGTTGCCAAGTAATTTCTGGGTGCCTAAAGAATGATTAGAACATGTCTTACATCCGCAAGAGCAGCGGTACCTGTGCCTTTTTTGGCTTGTTCCCTCGCTTTTGCCCCTGGCGGGCCCTTCCAGGGGCAGCGTCGGGAGGGGATGCAGGCTCCGGGGGAGACGCCGCGACCCCCCGAGGGCTCACTCGTCGCCGAGGGGGGCCTGATGGCCCGCCCCGTCCAGGAGCGTGCAATTGAGCTATCGGGGGCATATCGACGACTCTCGGCGATGTATAGATCTATATATATATATATATATATATATATATATATGTATGTATGTGTAGATATGTGTGTATATCTATACAGATGAGGCGGTCCAAATATATAGCCTTGCCTTCGAGGGTCGGAGGAGCTGTCATCTCTTCCGCCGCGGAAGGCAGAGGAGGGGCGGCGGAAGGTTGGCGGAAGCAAAACGAGGCCGCCTCCGCTGGCGGAAGCTCGGCGGCGGAAGCGGGCGGAAGTTCGGGTGGAAGGCGGCGGAAGTAAAAGTGGCGCCCCCAAGAGATGAAAACGTTTTTGTTGTACAGGGTTTTCGGATTTGGACACGCACATATATATATATATATATGTATATATATACACATATACATGTATATATATATATAGATATACACATCTATCTATATACATATATATATATATATATGTATATGTAGGTCGCCGGTTCTAGCTCGAAGTTCCCCCCTGAGCTGATCCCCCCAGATGTTCGCCCTCAGGTTCAGGGGTGCGACCCCGAGTCGCCCAGATTTTTCTCGCGCCCTGCAGCAATCACGACACAAGGTAATTGCAAGCTGTCGGCCTCCAGGGATCTCACTGGGCCCCGGGACCGTCAACAGACACATCCACACGACATCGTCGGGAAGACAGTCATCGGGTTGGGAGGCTGGGGTTGGGCGAAATGGGGATACCACGGTGGTCGAAGGCATCGCGCATTTCATCCGAATGCTATTGCTCCTACATTCGGACCGAGGTGTAAGATCGAGGTCGGTTCGGGGAAGGTGCCCTAAGGACCTCTGTGTTCGTTGGATGCTCTTGTGCATCCTGGGGAGGGTTCCTATGTATATTCTGTGTGCTTTGGCCGGCGGCGGGTCTTATGTTCTTGAAGGGTGTTGCTCTGTCCTAGGTCCGACTGTACCCCCAGAGATCCGATGTCGTGATTGTTTCAATGCGCGGTCCCCGGAAGTCTCCACCCATTCCCCAGGGCTGGTCTTTCATCCTGAGTCGTTTTTTGACGACCCCGAGGCTTGGCGAGGGCCCCCAGAGGCCGAAAACTGTAAAAAACCTCCGTCGTGATTTTTGTTTCGATACGTTGGATCTCTGGGCACTCCTCCTGCCCCCCCCTGCCTCCCAACACAGTTTTCTGCCTCTGGGGGCCCTCGCCGGGCCTCGGGGCCGTCAAAAAACGATTCAGGATGAAAGACCGGTCCTGGGGAAGGGGTTGAGACTTCCGGGGACCGCGCATTGAAACAATCACGACATCGAATCTCTGGGTCCAAACCTCTGTTTCATCTTATATTGAGGGGCAGGGCCCTATGGGGAGGACAGGAAGGCCCCCAAAACCCCAGGGTCTCAAAGATATCCCCGGCTTGTCCGGGTCCGATGTTGGCTTGGCCCTGGTCTCGTCGTATGCGGAGGGGTGGGACCTATTATTGTGGAAGTCGATTAATGGAGAGGAAGCATGCTGCCAAATACTTTCCAGCTGTCTAAAAGATGTGTCACACATGTTTTAAAGATGTTGAAAGCAGGTTTTAAACATTTTTAGAACATGTTTTAACATCTTAAACACATATTTGACTCAATGTTCGGATTGCTCGGGTGTCCACTGTCGTGGCATCCACAAACCTACTACAGGAAGGAGCGGAAGGTGCCCCAGAGTTTTTGGCATCTGGGGGTCTCGCCGGGCCCTGGGACCGTCAAAAGGAACCACCGGCAGGCCGGCCACAACGAGGGGAGCTGTGGTCCTTTTACCCCCCCTGGGGGAGTCCTCGATTTCGGCACCCCTCTCGAGAGAGCGTCGCTGCGATGGGTCCCCCCAGGGGGGCAAGGACCACAGCTCCCCCAGCTACGGCTGGTCGGAGCGGACGGCGGGCCCCTTGGGCGGGGGCGACTCGCCCCAGAGCAGCTCTCTCGCAGCGTGCCCCGCGCACCTCTGTGGCACGGCCGCGGCGCCCGGCACGTCCTCCGTGGAGCCCCCCACATAGGATCTCAGAGAGGTCTGCTCCTCCTCCTCCTCCTCCTCCTCCTCCTCCTCCTCCTCCTCCTCCTCCTCCTCCTCCTGGCTTGTCCCGGTGCGATGTTGGCCTGGCCCCGGTCTCATCTTAGGCTGAGGGGCCCCCAGACGAGGCGGTGACCACACCGTGCGGTGAGTCGGTGGGGATTCGGGGTCACCGCACGGTTTTGGGACTCGGGTCGCTCTCCGAGGACGTCTCGGGCGACAGGGGCCTCCCAAGACCGTGTGGTGACGGACCGTGCGGCGGTGAGGTCTTCGGGGATGTCGAGGTCACCGCACGGTGTGTCACCGCACCGTTTCGGGACTAGGCTGAGGGGCGGGGCCTTATACGAGTAAGTATAGGAAGGGGCCCCACAGCTTCCGTACACTCTATGGTTTGTCCCGGTGCGATGCTGGCCCGGCCTTGGCGTCATCTTCTGCTGGGGGTTGGGGAAGACAGAGGAGAAAAAGGTGCCCATGCCGCTACCCTCCGCCCATTTTCCCTTTTTGGGCCTCCTCGGAGGCCCTCGTCGCCCCCGTTGGATTCGCTTCAAATTGTTGGTCAGAGCGCACCCTGGGAGAGGTCCGGGGAGTAGCGGTATCGCTACCTTCCCAGACCCCCGACGTCATGATTTGTTCATTACGTCGACCCCTGGAGGTCTCGACCCATTCCCATGGACCGATTTTCCATCCAGAGTAGTTTTTCGAAAGTCTCGAGGGCCGGTACCCAGAGGCCGAAAATAGCCAAAAACCTCCCGTCATGATTTTTTCATTACCCGAGGGGATCTGGGTTTTGGTCTCCCCAGGAAGGTCGGGCCGGACGAACGGGGGGGATTTGGAAAGGGGGGGTTACGAAATTTGCTGCATGCAGCTGGTTTCGGCCCCACCGAGGGGCCCATTCCTCGATACATAGCCGCCTCCGGCGCCGGGAGGCGCCGGGAAAATCAGCTACGGGAGCTGATTCTCAAACGCCCCTTTGCTATCCCCCCCTCTCGCCCGACCCGAAACCACCGCTATGTGTGCGCGCCGGCCCCGCAAGGGCGGCGCGCACTCTCGGAACATCTTGTATAGGTGAGCTCCGCGGCGGGCGCCTTATACCGCTCGGAGAGCGAATAAGATCTTGTCGGCATTGCACGTCCGTGTCGGACGTGCGCCGACGACATCAGCTCCCAGAATGTAGCAGCATGTCCTTCAGCGTCCAAACCTTGGGCCTCACATCGTCCTATCCGCCGACGGGGTAGTCCCAGGGGACCTCGGTACCCCAATGGCAGGTGCAGGGCTTGATCCGTCATCGGCTGTGCAACTGGAACGGGGGGCACTTGCACATTGGAGGACGAGGGGCAGAAGGCGGATCCAGGTGGAGGAGACTGAGGACGAACATCGAGGAAGTGCAAACAGGGATTGGCGACGCATGGATTGGCGACGGGCCCCTTCTCAGTACTGGATCGGCGTGGTTTTTTTTTATCGGCGCGGTCCGCGGCCAGACCAGGCGGCGTGGGCCTCCTGTTCCGGGGTGGCCCTTCCCCGATCCGTGGGCTCCTGGCGCCCGCGCGCCAGGAGTCCACGGGTCCCCAGTCCGTGCTGGCGTGCGCCCGAGAGAAGGACCCGGACCCCCGACGCAGTGATCTGTGCACCACGTCGGCCCCCAGAGGCCTCCACCACCCCTTCCCCAGGACCGGCTCCTCATCCTGACTCGTTTTTTGACGGCCCCGCGAGGCCCAGCCAGGGCCCCTGGAGGCCGAGCATCGCGAGAAGAGCCTCCCGTCGCGACGTCCTCACAACGCGAGGAGGGGTCTGGGCAGGAGGGTTTGGGGCAGCAGGAGGATCCCGGGGGAGCTGGGGGAGGGGCCCGGTGAGCCGCCGAGGCCCAAAGGTCCGACGTCGTGATTTTTTCAGTGCGCGGCCCCCGGATGTCTCGACCCAGTCCCCAGGACCAGCTCTTCATCCTGAGTCCTTTTTTGACGGCCCCGAGGCCCGGCGAGGTCCCCTGCAGGGGCCGAACTCGGCGACAAACCTCCGTATTTGATTTTTTTTATCACTGCGCTTATGATGCCCCACCTATTTTAGCCTTGATCACCAGGAAGACTTTCGAGCGCCCCAGAAACGTACCGAAACTCAAGGGTTTTCACGTGTCGGGCCCTGGGGGACACTCGCCCGACACTGTTTCGGCACTCTTTTGACACTCTTTTGGCTCTCGACTGTGCTCGAGATTGTTTCTGGGATGTGGTCCTTAAGTAGGATGGGAACAGCATAACACCACGCGTTGGATCTCTGAGGAGGTCGCTGCCGCCCCGCGACCGACCAGCCCGCCCCCAGCGGCCGCGCCGCGGCCCGCGGCGCCGCGCGCGGCCGCGGAGGGGCCGCGGCGCCGCGTGGCGCTGGCGGCGCGCGGCGGGCGGCCGCGCGGCAGCCCGAGCCCGGCGGCGCCCGGCGGCGGGCGGCGCGCAGCCCCGAGCCCGTGGGTGCGTCGCCGAGCCCGTGGGCGCGCCGGGCTCTAGTCCTCCTGGATGGGGTCGGGGTAGATGGGGTCGGAGGATCGCGCCGCATCGCCGATACATCGCCGATGAGCTCGATGTGGAGCCTGATTTGCTTCACGTCGACGTCGCCAATGCATCGTCGGCGTCGACGATACATCGCCAGTGCATCGCCGATGCATCGCCGATGCATCGTCGATGTATCGGCGATGCGGCGCGATCCTCCGACCCCATCTACTCCGACCCCATCTGGGAGGCCTCTACGGGCGGAGGGTCGCCGGACGGGGCTTCTCGGACGAGGATCAGTCCATATAGGGGCCCCCCTCGAGCATCATGAAAGTACACCCTGGATCAGAACCCAATCAGGTGGATGGTTTTTTCTGCTGAGGAGCTCGACCGGGAGCCCGGGAAGCCAGGACCCACCGAGATCGGCCCGGAACCAGTAACCGGGAGCCCGGGAACCCAGAAGCGGGAACCCGGGAACCCAGCCTGCTGCCAACATTGGCGGGACCCTGACCTTCCAGAGAGCTATTTTTTAGCATTGGAGACCTAAAAACCTAAAAAACGAGACGAAACAGCCTAAAACCAAGACGTAGAATAGCTCTGGGATAGGTTTTTAAGTCGCGTGCTATTTTTTTGCCCTCCTGGAAGGTCAGGGGAACTTTTCGCCAAATCTTCAACCTTCCGCGAGCACCCCTTCGGTGCAAGCACCGATTGGGGAAACAACTTGACTGGAGGTTTGCCGCCAGCTTCGGCCTCTGGGGGGCCGCGCGGGGCCTCGGGGCCGTCCACAAAACGATTCGGGATGGAAAGCGGGTCTCCTGGGAAAGGGGTCCAGACTGCCGGGGGTCGACGTCATGGAAAAGTCATGTCGTCGGAAATCATGACGTTGGGGGTCGAGATCTGGGATCCGTTCCAGAGCGTCCCGGCACGCTCCCAGCCGAAGGAGAAAAAGCGCCACATGAACATGATGTTTGGCGCTCCGCGCGGAGCTCCTGGACCCGCGCTGGGCCCCCCCGGCGGCACCTCCGGCGCCGACCCTGACGCGCTCCGCGCGCCAGGGAGGGGGGCCCAGCGCGGATCCAAGAAAGCCGCGCGGAGCGCCGCAAGTTTATGTTCATGGCGTTTTTCTGTTTATATATGGACCGCTCCCAGAGCGTTCCGGGACGCTCTGAGGAGGCCGCGGAGCCCGAGACAGCTTCCAGAGCCGCCAGACCTCAGAGATTCTCGATTTGTCCTCACCCGAATGTATCCTTGTCTGGGCTTCGTCTTAGATCGATGTTCTTCGGCGACGCGTAAGAGTGACCATTCGCCAGAGTGACCATTGTGGGGGCGGGCCCACCTAAGGGTCCCCCCAGGACTTACTGGCGCGCCTGGATGCGGCCTCCCCGCGGCGCCCGCAAGCCGCGCAGGCCTTAGGGTTAAGTCGGACCTGTCCCTCTACAGGAGCAATTTTCAAGAATAGTCAAACAATAATCAGGGATGATTTTCTGACCGTCGTTAAGCATTTTGGAGTCTGTTTTGATTGTTTGTGACTTATAGTCTCAAGTCCGCCTGCATTGGGGACATGTCCGACCTGACCTTGGGGGGTCACTCTGGCGCGCAGCCGAGGGTCGAGGCTTTCGGGTGCTCTTCCGTCCGATCTCGGCGGCCCTCGTCGAGAGCTCCTCGTCGAGAGCCCCTCGTCGAGAGCCCCTCGTCGAGAGCCCTCCGGGAGCCCTCCAGCAGCTGCCTCTCGTCGAGAGAGCCCTCCGGGAGTGGTGCCCCGTGGGATCTCGGCGGCCCCCGGGCGGCCGCCGGGGAGGCCGGAGCGAGAGCCGTGCGGCGCGCCCGGAGGCCCCCCCCCCCCGAGGCGCCGAGCCCGTCGGAGCCGCGGGGGCGGCGCGCCCGGAAGAGGCACAGGCCTGGACGTCGCCCTCGCGGAGGAGGAGGAGGAGGAGGAGGAGGAGGAGGAGGAGGGGGAGGAGGAGGAGGAGGAGGAGGAGGAGGAGGAAGAGGAGGAGGAGGAGGAGGAGGAGGAGGAGGAGGAGGAGGAGGGAGGAGGAGAAGGAGGAGGAGGAGGAGGAGGAGGAGGAGGAGCAGCAGGAGCAGGAGCAGGAGCAGGAGCAGGAGCAGGAACAGGAGCAGCAGGACCAGGAGCGCGCGCGGTGGCCTGGACGTCGCCGGCCATCTGCTGTCCAGGGCCCGCTCCGACCCGATCGACCCAGAGATCCAGCGCGTAGCGAAACAATCACGACGGAGGTGATTCGCAGAGTTCGGCCCCTATGGGGGCCCTCGCCGGGTCCTCAGGGCCGTCGAAGAACGACCCGGGATGAAGGACCCGCCCAAGGGAATGGGTCGAGACTTCAGAGGACCTCGTATGGAAGAAGTCACGACGTCGGATCTCGGGGTCCAGGGCCCGTTCCGACCTGGTCGATGCGATTGGGAATCGAATCGGTCAGCCACGCGCAGATGGGAGATGCGGGGGCAGGGGGAGGGGGGGAAGGCTCCTCGGAAGCACGCCTGCTTCTTACAGAAGGCGCGGGCCTCGTCTTTCGAGGTAGGGCTGGCGCCTTCTCAGAAGCAGCCTCCTTCTAAGAAGCCGTCTCCCTTCCCCCATAGTTACCCCTCTCTGCGCGCCGCCAATGTCGGCCAGCTCGATCGGATTCGATCTGGACATCCCGACGATCCGATGTGCGCATGGCGCAGTTGTGCATCCTGGCGCAGCCGATCCGAGTCGATTTCGACTCCGTGCCGATGCGGGGCCCCGATCCGACGCGCAGTCCAACTCAGTTCGATGTGCCGACTCGATGTGGATTGGTCTTGCCATTGTTAGGACCCGCGTGCAGAGATCCGATGTCGTGCGTGCTCCAATGTGGGGGCCCAGAAGTCGCGAGCCTTTCCCCTGTTTTCTGACGGAGCCGGCGCCCAGCGAGGCCCCCCAGAGGCCAAACATGTCAGCCATCGTGGGCCCCAAACAGTGGCGTCTTGCAATCTACGCGGTGCCATCTAGGTCGTGCAATCCATGTGTTGCAACGAATGTAGGTGGTGCAATCCATGCGGCGCAAAGCAATGTAATGCGATGCACATCAATGAAAAGCCACGTAACACAGTTCAAAGCAGATCGAAGCAATGCGAAGCAATGTTAATGCGTGGCAGAGCCGTGAAACGCAGTGCAAGGCGATGCAAATCTGCCACGTGCAGAGGGGGGTGGGGGGAGGGGGAAGGCTTCTTAGAAGCACCCCTGCTTCTCAGAAGGCGCGTGCCTTACCTATAGATGTAGGGCCGGCGCCTTCTCTAAGAAGCGGCCTCCTTTTGAGACTCTGAGAGAAGTCCTCCCCCCCCTCCACCCTCTGGTGCGCACCGCCACGCAGAGCAATGGAAAGCAGAGCAAAAAGCAGCGCAGAGCGACGCAAAGCAACGCACAGAAATGCAAAGCAATGCAACGCCATGCACAGCAGCGCGGCGCCAGGCCGTGACGAGCCGCCCGCACCGCCGCGGGGGCCCCGCGGCGACGGTAGCGCCTGGCGGCCACGGGCGGCCACGAGCCGGCCGGACCGCCACCGGGGCCCAGCGGCGACGACGGGCGGCGACGGGCGGCGACGAGCCGGCTGGACAGCGACCCTCGGGCCGGGCGAAAGGGGGGGATTGGGAAACGGGGGGTTACGAAATTTGCTGCATGCAGCTGGTTTCGGCCCCACCGAGGGGCCCACGCCTCGATACATGGGCGCCTCCCGGCGCCGGGAGGCGCCGGGAGAATCAGCTACGTGAGCTGCTTCTAACCCCCCCCTTTCGCCCGACCCGATACCCGGGCCCAGCCCCCTTCGAACACAGTGCAGAAGCCATGCAAGCATTGTTTGGGGAACTACGCAAACAGGCCTTCTCACAGGTGCCGCTCGAAGTCGATCGGGGGTCCCTGCAATCCCCGAGATCCGACGGCGCGAGAACCTGCAACGCCGTGAATCATCACGACCGGAGCCCTAGACCTCATCCTTCAGGTGCATTGCTCGAGTCATATCGATATGTGACGGCCCTGGCTCCCGAAAGAGCAGGCGCAGACGCCGGGCGCGAAAGCGTGCAACACCCAGGTCTCAGTGACACTGTTGCTTGAGTCGTCCCGGCAGGTTCTTCTCAACCTTCTCGGGGGTTGACAGAACCCCCAACAGTGACACGTCGATCAGTGAACTGTCCGTTTTCGGTTCTCGAGAGGGCGCCGTGGCCGCTCTTTTCCAGGCTTGCGCCCGCCAGGTTTGGGCCTCGGGTCGCTTTCACTAAACCACGTTTTACTAGAGGGGGGTCTGTCCATCCCCGACCTTCATCCTTCAACACGGTACCATCCCACACCGGTGCGCGCTCCCGCGCTTTGCGTGGCGCGCGCGCGGTGTCCGCGCGCAGCAGACGCTGTCCACGGTGCGCGGCCCCCGCGCGTCGCCCCGCAGGCGGAATGGGTCGCCGCGGGGCCGCGGCGAGGAGTTGGCGGCGGAGGTGGTCGGCGGCGCACCCTCGGGGGAGGGGGGGCGGGGGGCGTGAGCGATGTAAATCGCCGCTAAAATGACTTAGAGGATGTGGGATTATACTTAAGTCGGGCGTGTCCCCCCACAGGGGAATTTCGACGACAAATTCAAATTATCGCAGCAAAGCAACATAACAGCGATGTGTGGAATCATATCTGGAAGCGCTCCCCTTAAGATTCCGATGAGAATCCAGTTGTAGAATTCTGCTGTTCTCGCATTCGTAGTCGCATTCGCGATGACAGTCGCAGTGGCAACGGCAGTCGCAGTCACAGCCTCAGCCTCAGCCTGCCTCAGCCTCAGCCTCAGCCTGCCTCAGCCAGCCTGCCTCAGCCTGCCTCAGCCTGCAGCCTCAGCCTCAGCCTGCCTTCAGCCTCAGCCTCAGTCTGCCTTCAGCCTCGGCCTCAGCCTCAGCCTGCCTCAGCCTCAGCCTGCCTCAGCCTCAGCCTCAGCCTCAGCCTGCCTCAGCCTCAGCCTGCCTCAGCCTCAGCCTCAGCCTGCCTCAGCCTCAGCCTCAGCCTGCTTCAGCCTCAGCCTCAGCCTGCCTCAGCCTCAGCCTCAGCCTCAGCCTGCCTCAGCCTCAGCCTGCCTCAGCCTCAGCCTCAGCCTCAGCCTGCCTCAGCATCAGCCTGCAGCCTCAGCCTGCAGCCTCAGCCTCAGCCTCAGCCTCAGCCTCAGCCTGCAGCATCAGCCCTCAGCCTGCCTCAGCCTCAGCCTGCTTCAGCCTCAGCCTCAGTCTGCCTTCAGCCTCGGCCTCAGCCTCAGCCTGCCTCAGCCTCACCCTGCATCAGCCTCAGCCTCAGCCTCGGCCTGCCTCAGCATCAGCCTGCCTCAGCCTCAGCCTCAGCCTGCCTCAGCCTCAGCCTCAGCCTGCTTCAGCCTCAGCCTCAGCCTGCCTCAGCATTCAAGATGTGGCCCAGGAATGGAGTTCTGGGAACTCGAAGAACACGAAGTGGCCTACAGCTGGCTCCGGGCATTCAAAATCATGCCCAGGAATGGAGTTATGGGACCTCGAAGACCACGAAGTGCTTTACTGTTTGCTAAAAAAGGAGTCCCCAGATTCCCGGGGCACCCGTCCGGCATCTGCCCAGACCCCCCTGGGGAGTCATGATGCTCTCTTTTGAGACCACTAGAAACCTATCAGTCTTCGCTGTTATGTAAAAAAATGTCCAAACATACTCCAAAAATAGTCTGGCGACTGTTTTTTGGTGCATGTTTGGTGCATGTTTGGAGTATCTTTTATTTTTCGTCCAAAATCCCCCTGTAGGGGGACACGCCCGACATAAGATTCTGCGGAAATGTTGACGTGGGGAGATCTGGCCGAGCCTAGCTTATGGGTGGGCTAAAACTGCCCCAAGTGGCGCAGAGGTGTTTGGCAGCTCTGCGGAGTGGGCTCCGCCCACTTGGCTCAGATCCTTGTGGCTCGTAAGCTGTTTAGGGCACCTGGAACCCACCTATAGGCTAGGTCGGGCCAGACATAGCCCACAATATAATCCACTGAAAACCCCGCATCTCCTTAGCAACCCAGCGGTGATCCAAGTACGGGCGAGGGTCGGGCCGGACAGACGGAGGGGGTGGGGCTTGCCCTCCTCTCGTGGTAACCTGTCAGCCCTCCAGGAGGGGCCCCCAGCGGGCCCCGGGACCGTCAAGAACGACTCGGGATGGAGGGCCGGTGCCAGGGAAGGGGAGGGGCCCATGCTGCGAGGAGACTGCGACCCTGAGATCCGATGTCGTGATTTTTTCAATGCGGGGTCCCCGGCAGTCTCGACCCATTCCCGAGGACCGGTTTTTCCTCCTGAGTCGTTTTTTGACGGTCCCGAGGCCCGGCGATTGCCCCTAGGGGCCGAACTTTAAAGCGAGAAACCTCGGTCTTGACTTTTTCAGGGCGCTGGATCTCTGAGGACGTGGAAGCTCTGAGGGGACAGGGGAGGGGCGAACACCGACGAGGCACGCGGCCGGTTTCGGCCCCGCCGCCAGGCGCGCATTCCTGGACCCGCGGGCCCCACCCCAGCGCCTGGGGGCGCCTGGGATATCGAGCGCGTGAGCTTCGGGAGGGAGACTTGGCATCGCTCGGACGTGTGCATTTTCTTTCGGCGAGGACCATCGAGGAGCATCCTTGATAATTTGGCGAACAAGCCATGCGCGAAACCTAAAAAAACACAGGGAATGGACGTCCGAGCGATGGCCAGGAGAGGGAGAGAGTATCAATGACACGCTGGCGTTGGTAGCCGGCCAGCGTGCTACTCCGCAGTAACACGCCGATGGGTTCCGCACGCGGCGCGTCCATGACATTGTTCAGGGGGAGAGAAAGCACAGACACAAATGATCGTCGGTTCCAAGGAAAGTGTCGGAAACTATGGGAGGGGAAAAGACGAAACTTTAGAAAATATTTGCAAATATGGGGAATCGTGGAGTTTCTTGTCTATTTGATTGTGTGCCCCTGGGCCCCCTTCAATTATTTTTGCCCAGAGCTGATTCTTAGGCTTACGCCACACCGCCGACCCCTTGGGGAATTGGCGGTTGATGTGTGTTGCTCATGAGGGCCTCTTGTGCGCTTTTGGGGGGATTTTCGGAGCTCGTTGCCTCATGGGGGCCTTTTCGGGGCCTGGTTGGCTGACTTTCAATATTCGCCGTGCACGCATGGAAAATGGGGTGGCAACCCGCGTATAGAAACGGAGGGCATCTGTCAAAACACCCAACGAATGATTATCGAATGGCGTGCCTGGGTTGCAGGTTTGAGGCCACTCGGATGGCCGTGGGAGGCAACTCGGGGGCGTCGTGGACGCAGTTGTTGAACCTTTTGAGGGCCTCCTGGGGGCCTCTTGGGGGCTTGATGCGGCCATCTTGGGGCTCCCTGGGGGACCGTTGGGGCTCCTTGGGGCATCCCGCAGGCGTCTTTGGGTGGATGACTCGAAATGTCCGTTCGGGTTCCCCCTATTGGCCCCCTCTTGGGGCTGTCTTGGGGCCCTTCTGGGCCGTCTTGGGGGTTTCTTGGGCCGTCTCGGGGCCGTCTTGGGTCGTCTTGGAGCCCTCTTGGGGGCATCTTGGCCCGTCTTGGGGCGATCTTCACGGCCTCTCGGGCCGCCTAGGACGTTGTTTGCCCTCGGGAGTGGGACGATGTCTGCTTCTGAGGCCCTCTTGGGGCGCCTCTTGGGGGCTTCTTTGGGCGTCTTGAAAGCCTTTTGGATTTTCGGGAGGCCAGTTGGAACATTGATTCTGCGACTCGGGGCCTTCTTGGACCGTCTTGGAGATGTATTGGGGTCCTCCTGGCCCGTTTTGAGGGCGTCGATGCCACGCTGGCAGAATTACTGCAGCAGAGTAACCCCCCCCCCTGGCCGGCCCAAGTAATCGACCGGATCGGGCTCCCGGGGAATGGGTTTGGGGAGGGGAGGAAGCATCTCACACGCCGATGAACCCCAAGGGGTCGGCGGATTTGGTCGTGTGCCCCTGGGCCCCTTTCAGTTGTTGTTGCTCAGAGCTGATTCGACAACCTCCCCTCTGCACGAACGAAATGAGTACGGAAAGAATGGTACGATGCCCAACAGCAGTTCCTGTTCATTTTGAACAGGACTCGCTGTCCGCGCCGCCGCGGCCTGTGTCCATTTGAGGCATAAGGCCGCCTGCCCAACACCGGCCGCTGTCGGTTTGGGACAGCATTTGCTGTTGGGCATTGTACCCATTCTTTCCGTGCTCATTTCGGGCGTCCAAATCCCCGTTACGACCCCCCCCCGCACTCTCGTGGGCGAAGAAAAACGTATCCGTTTCCGCTGCCTCGCGGGCCTGGCCCCCGGGCCTCGCCCGCTCCCGCGGGTGCGGGGCGCCCCTTGTCTGTTAAGTCGGGCCTGTCCCTCTACAGGGGGGAAGATTCAAAGGTAGTCAAACAACAAAAGTCCGGGGACCATTTGTTGAATGCGTTTTTTGATAGCATTCTTGGAGTATTTGTTGTTGCGTATCTTTCATTTTTCGTCGAAAATCCCCCTGTATGGGGGACACGCCCGACTTCATCCTTGTCGCGCATGTCCCGTATCCGCGGGCGTCGGGGCCTCCCCGGCGGGGTCGGCGGAGGCAGGGTCGGAGGGTCGCAGGCGCCTCGCCGGTGCATCGCCGGATGCGGGCCGATGCGGGGCTCGATGGCCTCCAGGCCGATGGTGAGGGGCCTGTTTTCCTCCACCACCACCACCGTACGTTGGAGGGGGAGGGGGTCCTCCTCCTCCTCCTCCTCCTCCTCCTGCTCCTCCTCCTCCTCCTCCTCCTCGTCCTCCTCCTTCCCCCCCTATCCAACTTATGGTAGTGGTGGTGGACAACAGGCCCATCAGATGGCGCGCCGATGCCTCGCCGACGTCGCCGATGCAGCGCCGATGCGGCGCGATCCCCTGACCGCATGTGCTCGGACCCCGTCTAGGATCGAAAGCTGGGCGGGGGCTGCTAAAAACCGTGGCTGCTAAAACGGCCCTCCCGGAAGGAAAAAACAACTTCCCGGAATGAGGCGCGGCACGCGAAACAGTCAACGGGCTTCTTCCCGGAAGGACGAAGACAATTTCCCGGAGGTCGATTTCTTAGCAGCCACGGATTTAGCAGCCCTTGCCAGGCTTCCGATAGAGGGAACCGCTGCTTGTCACTGAGACGTGTGAAGATGAGGGCGATGGGCCCAGACGTGCGACGTCCTGGCTTGCTCAGGACGGCGTCCCTGGAAGTCCCGACCCTTTCCCCCGGACCAGTTCTTCATCCTGAATCGTTCAGGAGGAGAAAAAACACACAGACACAATTAATCGTCGATTTCCCAGAAAATATTAGAAAATATGGGCAGTGGGGGGAAAGACAGAAACCCAGAAACTATAGGAAGATATAGGGGAATCCTTTTATTTGTGTGTATTTATTTGTGTGTGTCCCAGGGCCCCTTCAATCGTTTTTGACGGTCCCGAGCTCCGGCGAGGGCCCCATGGGGGCCGAACTCTGCGAAACACCTCCGTGTCTCGATGTTTCCAATACGCTGGAGCTCTGGTGATGGAAGGGAAGATGGGAGCCCAGAAAGCGTGCAACGATGCCGAGTAATTGGCTCTGCGACTCTGTGCACCGTTTCCTGTGTGCCCCCGGGGCTCCTGGAGGCCTTCCCCCCCGCGAGAGTGCACGGCCCGCCGCGGGCTCTCGCGGCGCGGAGGGGCCCTTCCTGCCAGAGTTGAGTCGGGCCTGCCCCTCTACAGGGGGAATCTTCAAAAACAGTTTTTTTAGTTTTTGTTTGTGTATATATATATATAAATAAAAAAATCGGGGGACGATGTTTGCACTATTTGGGATCTTTGTGGAGCATGTATTCGTCCAACATGTTACGTGTTGGGGTATGTTTTGGCGTATCTTTTATTTGTCGTCCAAGAGCTGCCTGTCGCGGGGACATGCCCGACCTCCCTCCCAGAGGCCTCCGGGCCCTCGCCAAGAGCCCAGGCCCTCCAGGAGGGCTCGGCCACGCGCAGCGGGGGGGGGGGTCGGGTCCAGTCAGGCACTTGGCGTCGCTCGGACGTGTGCATTTTTTCTCGGCGAGGACCCTGGAGGAGCATCCTGGACCATCGAGCAAAAAAAACACGCACGAAACCGAAAAATGCACGGGAAATGGACGTCCGAGCGACGGCAAGGGCATGCCCCTGCACAGGAGAAATACTCAAGAAGAGTACAGGACCTAGTGGGCCCTGGAAACGACGGGGCCGTTTTTGTTACTGGGGCCGTTTTGCTGTTTTTTTTGCCGGTTCCGACGCCGTTTTTCACCGGCTCCGTCGCCGTTCTTTTCTGAGCCGTTTTTGTTGCCGTTCCGGTCGCCGTTTGTTTGCCGTTCCATTTTCAAGGAACACTTTTCCGGAAACGGTGAAAAAACGGCCCTGCCGTTTCCAGGGCCCACTAGGACACAGGATGATTCTGGTGACGATTGTCTGTGCTGTTCGGACTATACAGTCGGGGCCCTGCAGAAGGAACCCTTTTCGTTGGGGAGAGGCTCCGTGTTCCTTGATTGTTTCGCAGCTTGCCTCAGGGTTTCCTTATGGTTTCGATGGGAAATCGAAGTTTAACTTATGGAAAAAAGGGGCCTCGTTCCTTATTTAGGGTTCCTTAGGTCAACGCCCCGACTGTATATGTTTGATTAGTTGTGCGGCGATGTGTTGCGTTTCTTCCAACATCCGCCCGTTGGAGGGCATGCCAGACCTGAGGCTAGGGGCAGAGGGGAGGCCTCTTCAGAAGCACCCCTAGTTTTTTTAGCAGGCGCGGGCCGTATCTGCAGATGGGGTGGCCGGCGCCTTCAAGGAAGCGGCCAGCTGCCTGCTACGAAGAGTTCCCCCCCTCCCCCATACCGTGAAAGCCTTGAGTAAGGAACACTTACTTTTGAAAAGGGACTCGGTCGTTCCTTAGATTTGCATGCGTTCCGCTAAAAAGGGCTCGGCCGTTCCTTCTGGCTTCATGGGCTTACTTGGAAAAAAAGGGGCTTCGTTCCTTATTTATGGTTCCTTAGGTCAAGACCCTCACTGTACCCCCTCCACTTGCCAGCGGTTATGTGACTCATTGAAGAAGGGCTTCCTGAAGGTGGCCATCCCCGTCGCATACAGAGCCTGTTCCTAAGTTGGGTGAACACATGTTGGGAGTAGATTGACACGCGTGACATTCAGGAGGGTAAAACACACACACTGACACACAATTAATCGTCGGCTTTCAGAAAAGATAAGAAAATATGGGAAGTGGGGGGGAAGACAAAAATTTAGAAAATATAATAAATTATGGGGAATCCTGTCATTTGTGTCTATTCATTTGTGTGCCCCAGGGCCCCTTCAGACATGTCGAGTCGAGTCGAGGTCCAACCTCGAGTCGAGGTTTTGGGGCAGCCCTGCGAGTGCTGGAGGACTGGAGGGCTGCTCCTCCACACCCTGGGGGGTCAGGGAGGGCCCCCGCCCCACCCGGGGCCTTCCCGTGCTCAAGGCCGCGCCGGCGGCGGCCCATCCCTTTTTCTGCGCGCCGCGCGAGGTGGAAGAGGAAAAAAGGACCAGGCTCAGGGGCAACGTTCGGGGGGGGGGACAGGCCCCGGGGGGCACTCATCTTCGGCGATCGCAATTCTGGATTGGGGGGGAGTGGATCAGCGACGGGTCCCGTTTTTTACGGGAGATCGCGAGTTTCCGCCGCCGAGCGAGGCGGCACCGGCCGCATGAGAGCAGCTCCCCCAGTCCATGGATCGCTAATCCGTGCACTGCGCGCCCCCGACCATCGACGCCGAATCGCCCACTCACCGCCGACGGGGGCCCGATCGCCCGCCTCGCCCAGCAACGTGCGGACTCGCGCCAGGGGCTTGCCGCCGATCTTGTCGGCGATGCGCCGTCGGCTCCAAGACGCCGCGGTCTTCGTCAAGACGTGGACCCGAGGTCTCGACCCATCCCCCGGGACCGTGAGCCGCCGAGGGCCCCCAGGGGCCGAAAACTGCCCACAGCCTCCAGTCGCCATTTTGCTCACGACGGGGGTCAGGGGATATAGACACCCTCCCCCCGACGTTCCCCTCGCAGGCGGAGGCGGAGGCGGGGTCACAGTGGCGAGCAAGTGCGCGAGAGGAGGAGTGCGAGGCTTAGCCGCCTTGATGCTCCGGTGTTGAAGCGCAACGCGTGCCGCTTCCAACCCGTCCCACTTGAACACGGTGTGTTGGTTCGGCGCGTGTTGGCTCACTGTTCTGGGGAACAAGCACTTCTTCAGATCGGCGCTGGGCCCCCTGGCGGGGCCTCCGGCGCGACCCGCGCCGCACTCCGCGCGGACCTCCCGGCTTCTGTGCTTCCGCCAATGTTTGCTCCTGTCACGTTTTGACGAACGCATCGCGCCAGACCTACGTGTTCTACAGTCGGGGCGTTGAAGAAAAACCCTTTTTTGTTGGGGAGGGGCTCGGTGTTCCTTAGTTGTGTTGCAGCTCGCCTCAGGTGATCCTCGGGCCTTTGATGGGAAATCGAAGCTTAACTCATGGAACAAAGGGGCCTCGTTCCTTAATGGAGGATGACGATTAATAAATGACCGGGGGTCGTGTTCACGCGGCGGCGCCCGGGATGACGATTAGAAAAAACTGGCCGCGGGCTGGAAACTATCTTTTTGTATCGCTCTCCTCCAGTCCGAAAATGGTGCAGAAATAGCAGAAAACTATCCATGTTTAATCGCTCTCTCCCTTTTTTATGAATCGTCATCCCGCATTACTTGGGGTTTCTTAGGTCAACGCCCCAACGGTGTCCACGTGTGCAGCTCCGTGTCAGCTCACTGCGCGGGTGGCGTGCTGTGCGCTGGAGGAAGAGGGAGGAGGAGGAGGAGGAGGAGGAGGAGGAGGAGGAGGAGGAGAAGGAGGAGGAGGAGGAGGAGAGGAGGAGGAGGGGAGGAGGAATAGGGGAGGAGGAGGAGGAGGAGGAGGAGAGGGAGGAGGAGGAGGAGGCATCGAGGCAGCTAAGGTGCGAGGACGAGGGCAGAGCGGCGGAGGCGAGCGACGACGTGGCGCCCGCCGCCCGGCGGTCCGACGAGGAGCCGGGCCGGGCAGATTGTCAGCGCGGCCTGTTCGCCCAGGTCCCCTCCTCCTCCTCCTCCTCCTCCTCCTCCTCCTCCTCCTCCTCCTCCTCCTCCTCCTCCTCCTCCTCCTCCTCCTCCTCCTCCTCCTCCTCCCCCGGCGGTCCGACGAGGATCCAGGCCGGGCAAATTGTCAGCGCGGCCGGTTCGCCCAGATCCCCTCGCGTTGACTCAATACAGGCGGCCACCAGAAAGAACTTCGAGCACCAAAACGGTACCGAAACTCAAGGGTTTTCACGTGTCGGGCCCTTGGAGTTTTTTTGTTGGTCGGCGGGTCGGGAGCGGGCCCCTTCCGGTTAAGAGCTAGGCGGGGCGCGCGAAGCCCTAATTGGGGAGACAGGGCGCGGGCGGGCAGGGCCTCAGGCGGCCGGAGGGTTGCACAGGACAAGGTACGCCATGGACTGGAGCAGGGGGCGTGGTCCCAGAGGGAGAGAGGCGTCGACTCAATACAGGCGACCCGGATTAGTAGGTCGACCCTGCCGGATCAAGGGTGCCCTCGTGTCCTGTGTCTTGCGACCCATGCCTCCTGCATTTCTGTGGCAACGTGGCCCTCGGAAGGGTCTAATTGTGTCCTCTCGCGTGTCCTCTCCAATCAAGTCCGACTGTATACGTATACCGTATACCCCCAGTGTCCAGGGCAGGGGGCCTCAAGGGCGAACCCTGGATCTGCATGCCTGTGGCAGGGCACTTGGGTCCCTCCAAGACGCGCCTGGAGGCGCCCAAAAACCACCGTGATGGCCCAAGACGGATCCGAATCGTTGAAGAACCGCTCCAAGACGCCCAAGATGGCTCCAAGACTTGGCAAGGGACCGCCCAAGACGCACCGAGAGGCCTCCAAGAGCACTCCAAAGAGTGCCCCAACAAGCAAGAATTGCTTCACTCTTTAAGGAAAACGTGCGTTTGTAGCATATACGGCTTCTCTGCCTTCACGGCGTTGAGGACGGCCCATGGACCCCCAAGACCGCCCCAAGACAGCCCAAGAAGCGCCTCAAGAAGGCCCAATCGTCGCCCAACCGAGCCCAGGAGGAGCCCAAAGACGGCCCCCAAAGAGGCCCAAGAGCGGGAGCCCGAACAAATCCGTGGCCATTTTGGCTCAAGGGGCCCCTAGTTGGGCTCGAGCCGTCGGGCCCGCCGGCAGCGAGGGGCGCAATGGACTCCATCCCCTGCGGCCGCAGAGCCCACGAAGCCGAAGCATCCCTCGGAAAGGGCGTTCTGGCTGACGACGGCGCCCGACCCGCAGCGCGGAGATGCGCCCGTGCCCGAGGAGGACGAGGAGCGCCGGTTGTCTCAGAGCGTGAATTACCTACCCCGCTTTCGCTTCCAGGCAAAACCAAGTCATACCACGCGCCTCGTCGACAGGCGGCCTGACCAGTACGGGCCGTAGCTTGGCATCGTTTGGTATCTCTTGGAAGCGAGGGTGGTCAAAAGCGAGGTAGGTTTATTTTCCGTCTATTGTCGAAGCTTTCGTTCACCATGGATCCTGTCGTGAGCAACGGCTCGTCGCCGGTCGTCGCCATCGATGTAGGGTCAGCGCTTAGGGGTGGCGGCCGCATCTTCAGGAAGCAGCATACCGCGGCCAAGTACGCCACAGACGCGAGCAAGATTGACGACTTCTGGTCGTATAGCAGGCACGGCAACGACACCGCCCGCACGATTACGCAACTGCTGCACTACAACGGACTCCAGTCCGCCGCGGTGGGAATCCTCACTGCCGTCGTCGGCGCTTGCCTGATGCCGCTGGACTGGGTGCCAGGCAGCACGTTTGCAGGCATCCTCGTTATGCTCCTGTCGACCTGCGTGGCCTTCGTCCTGGTGCTGATCTCCGTGATTCATAGGCGCGTGTTCCTCGATTTCGCGTGCATTCCTCAAGACGACGAGGAGGCCCAAAAAACAGGGGCATCCTGAGCCTCGGCCACACCCTGAAATGTTCGGATTGCATGGTCTTGCTTTGGGACCAGACATACTGGACTAGGCTCTGGTGCGTGTTCGAGTGTGCAGCCTACTTGAAATTGCAACTCGATGGTGATGCCTCCAAGAGGATGAAGGTGTTACCGGTGCCCAACGGCATGCTGCCGTGGGGAACGTTCTTGACCATCTCGGTGATGATACTCTGCATGAAAATGTCAGCGAGCTTTTCCGGGGAGAGGCTCACAGACATATCGTTGCAAGATGCGGTGATCAGCACCTCGGCCAACACGGTCTCCGTGACCTTGTCTGTCCTCTGTCTGGCGTACGGGGGCCTCCGATACGTAAGTTTGCTGAAGGACCAGCGCATCCAGTTACAGAACTTCTCCCTGAAGGGGTCGAACTGCTTCTGCTGCGCGGTCGGGCACGTTAACCCGAAGAGCGGCGAGAGCATGGGCTGCGACAGAGTCCTGATCGAGGCGTCCGTAGTCGCTTGGTTCGGATGCATCGAGGCCTTCGAGAGCTATGTCCGCGACACCACGCACGATCTCGTCCGCGCCCGTTCGTTCCTGCCGTACAGATACTGCGTCATGGGGGCCATGCCGTGGTTCCTCTGCTCCATCGGCGAAGCAATCTGGCTTTGGAGGTCTGGCGACGTGTTCTCCGCCCTGATCTACCTCAGGCTGGGGGCCAGCGGAACATTCGTGTACGTGCCCCTGTTTACCCGCGTCGTCTTCTACTCCTTCGACATTTTTCGGCCGAGGTCCGCGATAGGGTCTCCGCTGTTCCGCGCGATATTGGGTTGCACTGCGTTCTGCGGGTCGCTCCAGTTGATCTTCTCTGCCTCCCATTGGTTTCCATACCTTTTCGTGGATTATGTCCTGTGGACAGCGGTGAACAGCATCTTCTACACCGGCATAACGGCCATACTCTATCTGTGCGACATCTGAGGGCGCCACCATACATCTCTTTCTACGTCATAGATTAAGCTCTGTACGCAGCTCATTCCGGAGGGAGGGGGTGGTGGATGGATCTCGAGTGGGGGGGGAGGGGGGGGGACTGGTCCTGCCTATATTCCACTCTCCAGAGGGTGGGATGAATCGTATTCCTTCAAGTCGATGTTCTTCTCACCATAGTCTCCAGAGTGTGGGATGAATCGTACTCCTTCAAGTCGATGTTCTTCTCACCATAGCCAGTCCCGCGTCCGATGACCCTCGTAGACCTAAAGTCAACAGGTGCGCGTTGCCTCGTCGCATGGACGCTGGCACTTTTTGCCCCGTGCCGACGTGGCACCTCGCTCCTGCAATTGGTGAGGGCCATTAGGATCGCGGTCTCTCTCTCTCTCTGCCTCTTTCTTGCTGCCTCCTCGTCATCGTCGTCTCCCTCCTGTCGTCCCCCCCGTCCCCCCTTCCCCCTGCCGAGCTCCAGCTCTGCGGCCGCTCGTAGGATACGGCCGCACGTCGCCAGGACGCATCAGGAAGCTGGCCCAGATTTCTCCAATCATCACTCTCTGGATGAGAACCATGTTCGGATGCAGGGCACCACGGTCCAGGGAGGTCGCATTCTTCCAGCTGCAGGCCACCTTTCCCGTGGAGCGGGGAGGAAGCAGCGACCTTTCCCGTGGAGCGGCAGACGCGGCGAGTCCGTGGGGCTCTTCTCGCACGGCCCGAGCGGGGTCGCCTGCGCTGCTGAGGGCTGGCCCTCGCTCTGCCGAGTGCTCGAGGGCTGTCGACCCGTCCCGCCACCGTGCTGGGCTCTGCGCCAGGGGCTATCGCTGTGTGCATGCCGGCGCCCCCCAGAATGTCGCCTGGTGGCGCCCCCGGTTGGAATTTGCGGAGCGTTCGCCATCAGTGGAGCTCGGAACAGATGGAACTTCCGCGGTGGGAAACAAACTGGCCCAAAGGGAGGCCGTCTTGCGGGCGAGCGCCGCTTGCAGACAGCTCAAAAGTGTGTCCGCAGAGTCTGGTCGCTGCTGATCCTCCCGCGCCCGTCCCATCTCACCCCTTGCCTCTTCCATGAGTTTTCGGCGGCGGTCATTCTTCAGCGTGCCAGTCGGTTTCTCACTCGCGCCTAGGCGTGTTAGGCTGACAAGCAGGGCTACTGAGTGTTCAGTGGTGGAGATTCTTCAGCGGGCCGTTCGGCATGCTACCTGCGCTCGAGCGTAGCAGCTTGCTGGGCGCCTTGCAGGCGTCGCGCAGAGAGAAAAAGAAAGAGCGGGAGCCCGAACAAAGAAGTCGAGCTTTCCGCCCCAAGATGCTCCGAGGAGACCTCCGAACGCCCCAAGAGGCCCCCAAGAGCCCTCCAAGACGCCCCAAGAAGCTTCAAAACGGAGCCCAAGAGGCTTCAAACAATTGCCTCCAAAGCGCCCCTGAGCATCCTTACACGACATCCCAACAAACACCCAACACACTTATGACCCACATCCCAGGCATACTGGCGACTGGGCCGACGATTCTCTGGAATTCGCACGAGGAGGAAAACATGAGGGAACGGAGGCTGCGGCGACATGAGGGGTAGAAAGAGAAGGAGCGTCAGGAGGAGGGGAGCTTCAGAGGACGTGTCGAATGGGAGTTGCACCCTCCAGTCGGTGTGTCAATTCCTCCGTTCCTCCTTCCATCTTGATTCCGACCTATCTTGCCTCCTTCCTCTCATATCTTCCTCCGATCTGCCTACATGTCACGCCCCCTGTTCCTGAATCCGCCCGTCTCGTCCGTCCTGCCTCCTGGCTGCCTTAGTCCTCCGCTCTGCTTCCACTCATCTCTTTCCTTCTCCATCTGCACCTTCTCGCCTGCATGGACGAGGGGGCAAGAGGAAGCAGGACGGGAGACGGCAGCCACAAAAGGATGAGTAAGGTAAGCAGGGCAGGTGGAGAGCGAGGAGTCAAGCATGATCCAGAGCGTGAGTTACCTACCCTGGTTTCGCTTCCAGGCAAAACCAAGTCATACCACGCGCCTCCTCGTTCAGCGGCCTGACCAGTGCAGGCCATAGTTTGGCATCGCTTGGTATCTGTTGGAAGCGAGGGTGGTCAAAAGCGAGGTAGGTTTGTTTGCCCCCCTAATGCTCCAGTATGGACTTCCCAACACCTGGAGCCACCTAGATGCAGAGCGCGCGCGGAGCGGGCCCGAATGTGTTTAGTGTGTATTGCATTATACAATTAAGTCGGGCTTGTCCCTCTACAGGAGGAATATTCAAGAATAGTCGAAAAATAGTCTGGGGGGCGATTGTTTTGACTATGTTTGAGCATGTTTGGAGTACTTTTTAGTATTTTTATTTTTCGTCCAAAAGACGCCTGTAGGGGGACATGCCCGACCTAATACTACAACCATCGTTAAAATCAACTTCAAACATATCTTACGTGGCTGAACTGTTTGTGGGGAGATACTGGACAGAGTAGCGATGACTGCGAGGTACTTGTATGCGCCGCCCCTCCAATGTCGGTCATCGTCGAACTTCCGAGTCGTTCCCGGTCAGACCACCGTTGCCCTGGCCCCGACATTGGAGGGGCGTCTATCGATATTGAAGGGCGCGCCGACATCGCAAGGGCGGGTTCGCCATGTTTGAGGTTGATTGTGACGAGGGTAGTCGTGTGGACCCGTGGATTTCATCCACGGAGTTGGGCGGATCGAGGTTTGGTGGCGCACGCCGGGAGTGTGCGAGGCTGTCAGCTACTGCCGCAGCTCTTTTGAAGCTTGTTCGAGCGCTCTCCCACCGAAAGCGCCCAACGCACGAATGCGGGGGCCGATGTTCGAGCGTCGCGAAAGCAAGGGATTGCAGACTCCATGCCGGAGCAGCGTTGGAAGATTCGCGCCGGGATCGCGGCGGACGAGGGAGCGGGCCGGGGCAAACGCGGCGCCATCTCGAGCCGCGTCGGAGGCGTCGGATCGGCGCCGTTGCAAAGTAAGGCTCGCGGTTTTGGGATGTTCCAAACGCGAAACTCCGGACCAAGATGCCGCTGCACATCTTGCCAGCAACATCGCATCTTTTACTCGCCGCCGACCCCGCGAAGCGACCAGGCATCGTCGTCATCGTCGTTGCCCTCGTCGTCGTCGTCCAAAAGGCAAGCATCCAGGGAGTCAAACAATCTGCTCCTCTGCAGACGCGAGCGGCCTCTCGCTGCTCGTCCGCCCCCCTCTCTCGGACACAGTTTTCAACCCTCCAGGGGGCCGCTGACGAGGCCCTGGGGGGCTCTTTTGGGTCTCGCGGGGGCCTCTCGGGGCCCACAATGGCCGTGCGGGGCGCCTCTTGGACCCTCTTGGGGCCATCTTGGGCCATGTTGGGCGCCTCCTGGGGCGCCTTGGTACCCTGGGCTGTCTTGAGCTGCGCTCGGGCCCCACTTGGGGTCCCCTGGGCTTGTCTTGGGCGCCTCTTGGGCCGTTTTGGGGCCGTCCTGAGCCATCTTGGGGCCCTCTTGGGGCGATCTTGGAGGCACCTTGGGGCCGTCTTGGACGCTCCGGCACAAGCACGAATCTGCAAGCAATGTCGTTCTTCCATAAGGATTGTGTCGATGTTTGCTTGATGGAACCCTCTTTTGGGTCGTCTTGGAGCTCTCTGGAAGCGTTTGGGGGGCTTCACGGGCGCCGAGGGTGATTTTGGGAACCGTTTTCTGTCTTTTGGAACGCTTCTTGAGGAGCTGACAGCGATTCTGGAGGCTTCCTGGGCCGCTGTTGGGCCTCGCGGAACTGGATGATTTGTGGGGGCCATCTTTGACTGTGAGAGGGCCCTCTGGAGGCCGCTGCGGGGCCGCTTTGGCGCCTAGGGGACCGGGGGACCCCCAAACCCGCCGAGCGCGTTCCACTACTCGCAAAGTTCCGACTCGCAAACGTCCGAGAAAAAAACATCTGTCTGCTCTGACGTGACTTATCCTAGATCCTCCGCGGGGGATCCAGGCCATTTGCGAGTAGTTACTTTGCGAGTAGTGGAACAAACTCGTCTACAAACCCGCCAGGCACCTCTCGGATTCGTCTGGCCTGATTTTATGTGTTCGGCAGCGCCTGCGATCGCAGGCGCGAGGGTCGGCACCGGCGGGGCGCGCTGGGTGCGGGGCGCGCCGGCGGGCGCGGGGCACGCGGGCAAATGGAAAAGAAGAGGGCGGCCGCAGGCAAAAAAAACAGCGTCGGATAGTTTCGGGGTCCTTGCTAGCACCCGGGGGCCCTCACCGGGCCCAAGGCAGTTTTTGTTTTTTTGTGCTCGGCTTTGGCAGGCTTGCCCATATCGGTCGTTGAAAGTATGCATGTTTTGGGGGGTCCCAGATTCCAATCTGCTTGAAGCGCCTTCCCACTTCAATGATCGAGTGGCTTCACCCTTATCCGTCCTCTTTCGGGGGCGGGCGGACACCCAATCTATTTTCAACGCCTTCCTACTTTATGTTGCTGCCTACTTCCGACCGATGGGTACTTGCATGAAGGAGGGGAGGGGGTTATGGCGAGGCCCGCAAGGAGATCTGCACTTCACGCAAGTCTGAACTCACGTGCGCACCTTTCCGGCCCAGCTCTGTTTGAGAAGGAGGCGGAGGGGGAGGGCGGGGCG
>CAUYUJ010011101.1:190750-305955 GCA_963575745.1 Prorocentrum cordatum
CATTGCACGCGGAAATCCAACAAAGTACATCTGCGCCCCGAAATGTAATGCACGCCACGAATGTAGTGCAACCCCGCAAATATATTGTTATGATGTTCCAACCTACTTTAGCCTCAACCACCAGAAATAACTTCGAGCACCAAAACGGTACCGAAATTCAAGGGTTTTCACGTGTCGGGCCCTTGGAGGAGACACTCGTCCGACACTATTTCGACACTGCCTCGGCACTCTTTCGACAGTTTTCCAGTTGCTCGACATTACTTCTGAGATGCGTGGTCCGCAAGTACGAGGGGCGCAGCATAAACATATTGCACCAAATCTACAGTCGGCCCAGATTAGTAGCCCAGATTAGTAGGTCGACCCTGCCAAAGCAAGGGTACCCTTGTGTCCTGTGTCTCGCGACCCATGCTTCCTACATTCCTGCGGCAATGTGGCCCCCGGAAGGGCCCTGTGTCCTCTCGCGTGTCCCGTCCACTGACGTTCGACTGTATTGCACCACCCCCCTTGTCGCTGGACCCCCTGCTGAGCCAACCCGAACGACGCGCGGGGGGGGGGCAGGGCGCGAGGGGGAGGGAGGAGGAGGAGGAGGAGGAGGAGGAGGAGGAGGAGGAGGAGGAGGAGAGGGAAACGAGGAGGAGGGAGGAGGAGGGAGGATGAGGAGGAGGAGGAGGAGGAGGAGGAGGAGAGGAGGGATGAGGAGGTATGAGGAAGTGATGAGGAGGAGGAGGAGGAGGAGGAGGAGGAGGAGGAGGGGAGGAGGAAGGACGGAGGATTGAGGAGTGGATGAGGAGTTGGAGGAGGAGGAGGAGGAGGAGGAGGAGGAGGAGGAGGAGGAGGGGAGGAGGAAGGATGAGGAGGCGGAGGAGAGGAGGAGAGGAGGGAATGGAGGAGGAGAGGGAGGAGGAGGGAGGACGAGGAGGAGGAGGAGGCGGAGGAAATGGCGGAGGAAAGGAGGACCTCTGCGAGGAAGCCTCGCCGCGGCGGGGCGCGAGGCCTGCGTGCCGCGAATGCGCCGCGCAGCGCGCGGGCGGCGAGCAGCGCGGGCGCCGGGGGCGCCCGAGACGGGGCCGCGCGGGCGGCGGCGGAGCGCCGGAGCCAGCGGAGGGCGCGGAGCCGGGCGGCGCGAGCCGCACGGTCGCCGCAGCCACGCGCAGAAGCCTGGTATCGCTCGGGCGACTGCGCACTCGTTCTCGGCTGGGGATCATTTGACGAACCGACAACACACACACACACCCATACCCATATGTATATAGGGGTGTCGGGGAGGGCTATGGGTGCGTGTTGTCGGATGGGGGTCCCCGCTCGAACAGGAGCGTTCCCCAGGGTCCGACAACCCGCACCCATACCCATAGCCAGTCTTCCTCTCAACGACCCCCCTATGGGTATGGGTGCGTGTTGCTCGTTCGTCATCATTGAGGAGCATCCTGGATCATCCTGCGAAAAAACCGCGCGCGGGCCGCGCGGGCGCCGGCGCCAGTGGAGAGGGCCTCCAAGATCGCCCAAGATACCTCAAGACGGCTCAAGAGTAGCCTCCAACGCGCATCCAAAAGGCCTCAAGACGGCCCCAAGACGGTTTCAAGTGCCCTCCGAGCCCTCCAAGGACCCCCCCAAGAGGCCAAAAGGGGTTCAAAATTTAAGGGAAATCTGAGGCAGCGACGACGGCGAGCGATCGTATATGAGAGCGAAAATTGCGTAACGTCGATCGCACGCCTTCGTCTAGGGGAACGCAAAATGACACAAACACAAAAACTCGCAGGTCCGCGCGGACTTCTCGGATCGGCTCTGGGTCCCCCCGGGCAGCGCCTCCAGCGCCGCCCCTGGCGCGCTCGCGCGCCAGGGAGGGGGGTCCAGCGCGGAACCGAGAAATCCTTGCGGATCTCCGAGGTTTTCAGTTTCTGTCACTCTTCGTTCCCGTGGACGAGGGCGAGCGATCGACGGACGGACAGGCGGACGACGACGACGACGACCCAGAGCCACGGGCAGACGGACGGCTCGCCAGGGGCAGCGTTGCCCCTGGAGTTCAGTCGGGCCTGTCCCTCTACAGGGGGAAATTCAAAAATAGTCAGAAAATAGTGTGGGGACGTTTTTTTGCATCTTTGTTGACCGTTTGGGTTTTTTTGTTTGAGTATGTTTTATTTTTCGTCGAAAATCCCCCTGTAGGCAGGGGGACGCGCCCGACTTCACCCCAGAGCCCCCCGCATGGCATGGCAAGATCGCGACGGGAGGCTTTATGGGGCAGGTGTCGGCCTCTCTCCAGTGGCCCTCGCTGGGCCCGGGGGCCGCCAGCAAGACCACTCGGGATGAGACGCCGATCCCGTGAAAGGGGGCGAGGCTTCTGGGGTTTAGGTCGGGCGTGTCCCTCTCCAGGAGGAAAATGCAAAAATAGTCAAAAAAAATAGTCAGGGGACTTTTTTTCAAAAAATGTTCAAAAAAATAACGCCGATCCCGTGAAATGGGGCGAGACTTCTGGGGTTTAGGTCGGGCGTGTCTCTCTCCAAGAGGAAAATCCAAACATCGTCAGAAAATAGTCTGGGGACGATTTGTTCTACTATTTCTGCCTGTGTTTTATTATGTTTGGACAATTTGTTAGGGGTCCTCCAAGATCCGCCTGTAGGAGGACATGCCCGACCTAAGGCGAGGCTTCTGGGGGTCCACGTCACGAACAAAAAGCATGACGCCAGGGGTCTGGGCATTCGGGTTGCCTTCTGAGCCCGTTCGGCGTCTGAGCTTGTTTCGACGCCGGCCCGACTCAAGATCGACCCCATGCGGTCGCCGAACGGGCTCAACTCCCACGAACCCGTCGGAACTGAGCCAGTCCGGCTGCTCAATCGGCAGCCAAACCTGCTCAGACGCCGAGCGGGCTCAGAAGGGAGCCTTGGGGGTACTGTCAAGTCGGGCCTGTCCCTCAAGGGTAGTGGGGGATCCCCGACATGACGAGAGGTTTTTGCAAAGTGCTCGGCCTCTTGGGGCCCTCCTCAGGCCCCCGGGCCGTCAAGTTCGACCTGGCGATGAAGACGGGGCCCCCAGGAAGGAGTCCAAACCCATGGGGGTCCACGTCCTCTGGGGGCGATGTGTCGGAGGGGGGAGGGGCACACGTCGAGGCACACACCCACGGGGGCGTCAGAAAACCTCAAACTTCGAACCCCCTATAGGAGGAGGAGGAGGAGGAGGAGGAGGAGGAGGAGGAGGAGGAGGAGGAGGAAAAAAACAAACAGCACAACCATACAAACTGTCGGAGGTCCGCGCGGCTTCCTTGGATCGGAGCGCGCCAGCGGCGGCGCCGGAGGCGCCGCCGGGGGGCCCAGCGCCGACCCAAGAAATCCGCACGGACCTACGACAGGTTACGTTTCTGTTGCTTGTTCCTTTTCTGTGAGGGAGGCATCCTCCAGATTTCGTAATAAAAGGGAGGGTGTCTGGACCCTCCAAGACAAGCCATTTCAGACCCCCCCCGTGGGAGAACCCTCCAAAACATCGTCCCCAGACCCCCCCAGGCCCTCCAAGATAGCCTGGAAGAGACCCCCCCGAAATGAGACCCCCCTCCCTTTATTACGAAATCTGGAGTAGGCAGTTCGAAGTTCAAGCTTCTGTGTTGCGTGGCTTTCCAGCCTCTGGATGCTCTCCAGCAGCTACGCCTCTCCGAGGGGGGTGTGCGGGGCTGCCCGGATCGTCCCGAACGGCCGCCAGAGACCCGAGGACGCGGATCACTTCGGGGGGGGCTCCGTGGGGGGCAGGTATCGACCCCCAACCAGTAGCTCACTCGTCGTCGACGGCCCGCCCGGGAACGTGCGGATTCGCCATCGGGGGCATGTCGCCGATCTTTCGACGATGCATTGCCGATTCTGTCTCGGTGTTCCTCCCCGCCACAGCCGGTCCCCCTTAGCGCTCCCCCGCAGAATTCCGGGGAGGGAGAGAGGGAGGGAGGGAGGGAGGAGGAGGAGGAGATGCAAGAAGAGAAGATGGAGGAGATGGAGTAAGTATGAGTACGACCATTTCACAGAGTCATACAAGTGGGACCCGTCATAGTTATGAGTTGAAGACGTTGAGATTGATGCCACTTGTTAACAGCGGCCTTGGAGGCCGAGCCTCTACAACAAGTGCAACATCTTTCAGGGTCATGGAGACAGTGGGAGGAAGAGAAGAGGGAGAGAGCAGCAGCAGCAGGGGGACGACGAGGAGCAGGGAGAGATGATGCTCTTTGACCAGGGGCAACACCAATTTCCGCATCCATCGCATCCAACGTCGACCGCAATAGCCTGAGTTTGACCAGCCTCGCTCTCCTCTTGGAGGAGCACCTGTTGCCGCGCACACTCGGGAACGCGAGCTGCGTCGGCGGCTGCACCTGCAATGACATCAACTACCGGATGTTATGGGTTGGCCCACCTGGGCGGCGCACTTTTGACGATGCGCGACCCATCAAGGTGAGAGTGGACGAACAAAACTGTGGCACGCTGAGGGAGGAAAAGCATCGAACATGCCGCGGCCCCAGAAGAGCTGCACGACATTGTGAACCCAACACTGGTCTTCTGAGAAGACAGCGTCACCTGGGGCAGAGCCCCCCTCCATCTCCTCAACCTCGTCCTTGCTTTCGCCTTGACACTCCTCTACAGCATCCTTGATGTCGCCCTCCTCAACTACCACCGCCACCACCACCACCTCGACCTCAACCTCATTCTTGCTCACGCCCCCTGCATCCACCCTTACCTCCTGGTGGGATCCGCCTGTCCAGGTGCCCCCACCCCTTCCTCCCTCCAGGTTGGATCCGCCCGTGCCCGTGCCTCCACCCCTTCCTCGCTCCCGGTGGGGTCCGCCAGTGCGGGTGCCCCCACTCTCTCCGTGCTCCTGGTGGAATCCGCCCGCGCGGGTGCCCCCGCCTCCTTCGCCGCCGCCTCTTCCTCCTCCTCCTTCCTCCTCCTCCTCCTCCTCCTCCTCCTCCTCCTCCTCCTCCTCCCCCTCCTCCTGGTCGTCGCCCTGGGTGGGATCCGCCCGTGCGGGTGCCCCCACCCCTTCCTCCTCTGCTGCGGCGGGGTCTGGCCCCAGGGAGGAGCTCCCATCCTCACGGGCCTCCCCTTACCAGTGCTGCGCGCTCTGCCGGAGGCAGGGGAGCGCTTGGGTTCTGCCGCGACGGGTGCTCGGCGAACCCCGAGGCCAAGCCGTCACCGGGCGTCTCCTCAGCTGCGTCGTCCCCCTGCGTGCCGTCACCTCCTCCGCCTCCCCTTCATCTTCTTCTTAATACGTATACTATTATGTTTCCTCCTCTTCTTATTACTACAAGTATTAGTTGCTTGTTCTTCTTCTACGTCTTATGATTATTGTTATTCCTATCCCTTGGTGGGGTCCGCCTGTGCGGGTGCCCCCACCCCCGTCCTCGTCCTCCTCTACCTCCTCCGTCTCCGTCCAAAGGTCAAAAAATACTCCTAAAATAGTCCCCAGAATACGGTATCTTCAATTTTTCGTCAAAAATCCCCCTGTAGGGGGACAGGCCCGACTTAACAGTGGCCCGGTGGGCCATGCTTCGGACTGCGCGCGCGCCACCTCCTTGACGTCGCGAATGCACGCCCATCCTCGACGGAGCGAGGTCCTGGGCTCAAGCCTGCAGCGCGGGGCAGAGTTCTGCACACAGCAGAGCCAGGCGAGCTCAGTCTTTTTGCGCGCCCGCTGCCTCGCCCGGCCAAGTGCCAACGACAGCATCGCCTCGCGCGACCGACGGCCCCAACCAATTGAAACGCTGAGATGCTGGAGCAGGCTGCAGTACGAGTTCACGTCGGAGCCAGCGTGCAGCCCCTCACCACGATGATGGCGACTCGCTGCTGCCAGTACCGACGTTGCAAGAGGTCCACGAAGTCTGCGAGGAAGCCGCTGTGCGAGTCAAGAGATTCCACTCCGGTGCATATAGGGTCGTCAAACCTCCATTCACCACCTTCAAACTCGTGGGGCGCTGGATCACCCACGTTGTGGCGGACGGGACAGACCAGCCAGCCCCAATAGGATGTCAAATGACTGCTGACGTCCGCCCCAGCACGTGCTTCCTGCTGCGGACCACTGGAACTCCCTCAAGCAGCTCAACCACCGATCGCCATACACGACATACACCGGCACGAATACCTGAATGATCACGCCAAGTCGCAAGCCACATGTCAAGGCACTGCGCGGGCAACTTCGCACCTGGGCCCTGCCGGGGCGCCCTCGGCGCGAGAGAAGTGCCGCGTGGCACCTTCCCCGCGCATGGGCCGCGCAAGCCGGCCCCAGCCGACGCCGCGCGAACGCGCCAGTCTTTGCCTGGACGCGCCGTGGACTTGGGGTCCGTGCCGTACGCACCCGCGGCTCGAGAGCCTTGCGCCCCCTGGCGGCTCGGGGCGCTGTAAGTTGAGGAGGGAAAAAAAACACACAGACACAATGAATCGTCGATTCCCCAGAAAATATGGGAAGTGGGGGGGAAGACAAGAACCCAGAAGATATGGGAAACTATGGGGAATATGTTTTTATTGGTGTGTATCTATTTGTGCGTCCTGGGGCCCCTTCATAAGTACCGCTTTCGGGCCTTGGCACGCTCTCCACCTTCATGCTCACGAGCTCGTGCTCGGCGCCCCCCCTCGTGGCCCTCGTGGGCCGGGCAAGCCTCGCGCCCCAGCTGCGGCCGGCGCCCAAGAGGCCGGCCTGGGTCTGCGCGAAGACCTGGTGGTCACCGGTAGCCTGAAGTCAGGCCCGTCCCCCTACAGGGGGCATTTTCGACGAAAAATAAAAAGTACCCAAACATATGCACAAAATAGTCCAAAAATAGTCTGGGGACTATTTTTCAATCTTTTTTACTTTTTGGGGGTATTTTGAGGGTATCTTTTATTTTTCGTCGAAAATCCCCCTGTAGGGGGACACGCCCGACATAATGGTAGCCTGCCCGCCACAGTGAGCGAGCTGCCCATCTCGCGACTGCCAGCTGCGAGCACATCACAAGCAGCTTCGGTGAAACCTTCAATGTTTGCTCTCCACCGAAGGCACACCCGTGTGTCCAATCTGCACGGCTTCTGCTGCTGCCGCAAGCTGGGACGCGAGCCCTTCTCCGGTCGAGAGAGGTCGTCGATCCTGACACGATTGCTGGCCAACGGCGGAAGAGCGCGGACGTCCGCCCACACCGCGCGCCCGATCGCAGGCCCTGCGCGCTGCTGAGCGCAGGCGAGGTGACCCCGAGCTGGCCGAGAGAAACCTGGGCGACGCGCATTGGAGAAGCTCCAAGTTGCAATGCTGCTGGCGGGGGGGATGGCATCCGCAGCACCTCCGTCGGATCGAGTCGTAGAAGCCGTCGATGGCGACGTGGCCGTGGCCTAATGGAAGATGACGATTAATAAATGACCGGGGGTCGTGTTCACGCGGCGGCGCCCGGGATGACGATTAGAAAAAACCAGCCGCGGGCTGGGAAACTATTTTTTAAAATCGTTCTCCTCCAGTCAGAAAGTTGTGCAGAAATAACAGAAAAGTATTTGTTTAATCGTTCCCCCCCATTTTTTATGAATCGTCATCCCGCATTACGTTCACCTCGAGGTCAGCGCAGACGCCTGATCTGCCCGAAGGTGCGCCTCTCTCAGGCTGGAGCTGCCACGGACTGCAGCACCCCACCCCTCCACACGTTCGCAGCAGACCGCTGCTTGACAAGAGGCTCTCTGATCAAGGACCAGGGCCAGCCGAGGAGGGGCACAAGTCCATTAATACGATCGCGTTGGACTGTCTTAGGAAGCATCCTCCCCAAGATGAGCAGCAACTGTCCTGGCAAGCACAAGCACTGGTCGCTCGCCTCGAACACTAAGGTCAGTTCCGCCAGCGCCACGTCGAGGAGACGCTCCGGATCGACTGGCGACAGGACGTCAGCGCCCAGCCCCGTGCAGGCCTTCATCTGCCTCAAAGCGTCCATGATGTCGGCGACGCAAATGCGGGGTAAAGGCTATTTCCGCGAAGCTTTCTCACCCTTGTAATACACGCCAGGAGGACGAGAAGAATAATAAGAAGACGGACCAGATGGAGGAAGAGGACATGGAGGAGGAGGAAACATAATGGGTGGAGGAGGAGGAGGAAGAGAAGGATGAGGCCATCGAGGAGGAGGAGGAGGAGATGAAGGAGGAGGAGGCGGTGGAGGAGGAGGAGATGGAGGAGGAGGAGGAGGAGGAGGACCACGGGGTGAAAGAGGAGGAGGAGGAGAAGAAGATGGAGGAGGAGGAGGAGACCCCCCCCCTGACGTGCCCCTTCAGGTCGGCGCGGAGGGGCGCCTCGAGGAGAAGCGGCGCGAGGCGCTCGCCAGGCTCTCCCCACGGAGCCCTCCGTGAAGCAGACAGGCCTTGAGGAAGACGCGCCAGGCCTTCCGCCAGGCACAGGGCCGTTGTTGATTGATTGCTTCGCCGATCGGCGCAGGCCCCCACGGCCCCCCCTGCCCAGAGATCCAACGTATTGAAAAAAACAAGACGGAGTTTTTTCGCAAAGTTCGGCCCCTAGGGGCCCTCGCCAGGCCTCGGGACCGTCGAAAAACGACTCAGGATTAGAAACCGGTCCTGGGGAATGGGTCGAGACTTTCGGGGACCGCGCACTGAAAAAAACACGACATCGGATCTCTGGGTCCCCCACCCCCATAGGCCAGGTCTTGGTTGCTCTTGGCGGCTGCAGTTGGCGACTGGTCATGACCCCCCCACCTCCCCGACGCGTGCGTGCGCGACGGGCAAGGAGCAGATCGGGACTGAGCGCCGGCCCAGATTCAGGCGCCCCGCCTCCCCCACCTTTCGCGCCAAACATCCGGCCCTGGGGAATGAGTCGGGGCTTCTGGGGGCCCCGCAGGAAAAATATCAGGACATCGCATGTCTGGGTTGCTGACGTGTGCCCCGTTGAAGAACTGCTGCTCGAAATTTAACAACGTTTTCGGGTTCCTGTTGCCCTCCCAGGGCCCCGGGACCGCCCAAACCCGACTCGGGATGAAGAACCGGTCCCTTGGAAGGGGCCCAGACCGCTGGTGGTCCACGTCCTCTGGGGGCAGTGTTCGGGGGGCGCTGGGCACACGTCGAAGAACAGACCCACGAGGACGCCCAACGACCTCGAGCTTCGAACCGCGCACTTCAGGGGGAAAGGACATGCCGGCCTCACGCCAGCGGAGGAACCTGTGCACGACAGCCGCGGTGCCCGGCCCGGCGCGCCCTCCTGGGCACAACAGGGAGGCGGCCTGGCCAGCCACAGCGAAGGCGGTGACACAAAGACCCCGGTAGTCAGGAGCGAAAGGAGGGCGCACACGTACGTGAGTCCTCCTCCTCCTCCTCCTCCTCCTCCTCCTCCTCCTCCTCGTCCTCGTCGTCCTCCTCTTCCTCCTCCTCCTCCTCCTCCTCCTCCTCCTCCTCCTCCTCCTCCTCCTCCTCCACGCTGGCTTCGAGGTTACGCGTCGCGCGCGGAGGCCCGTGGCACGAGGCTGGCCTCGCGGACGGGGAGGCCGCGAGGATGTGCGCGGCCGGGCGCGCGAGCACATGCTCTGTGGGCTCCCCGTCGGGGGGCGCTTGGCATCGCTCGGACGTGTGCATTTTTCCTTCGGCGAGGACCATCGAGGAGCATCCTTGATCATTTCGCGAAAAAGCCACGCACGAAACCGACAAACAAAAACACAGGGAATGGACGTCCGAGCGATGGCCAGGGCGAGGTCCAGGTCAGGGGTGACCTTTCGCCGGAGTGACCTTTGGTGAGGGCCCAAATGGGTCCCCCAATCGCCGAACGCGCTGCGCTATCAGCGGCTTGCGCGCTTGGGTTTGGCTCCCCCGCGCCCCCCCAAAAGCTGCGCACCAAAGGTCACTCTCACCCCGGGTCGCTCTTGCGTATAGCCGACCTGTCGGGGAGCGAGGTCCAGGTCAGGGGTCCCGCTCGTGGCCGAGACTCGCCGAGACCAGAGTTCAGTCGGGCCTGTCCCTCTACAGGAGGAAGATTCAAAGATAGTCTAAAACAACTAGTTTGGGGACTATTTGTTTAGTATGGTTTGACCATTTGGGGGTGTATGTTTGGACTATCTTTTATGTTCTTTCCAGAATCCCCCTTGTAGGAGGACAGGCCCGACTTCAGACTAGAAGCACATCCCTTCCATTCCTGAGTAGGCCGTTCTTCACGGTAGCGCGGCCGTTGGCTGTAGCGCGCCGACCCCTTCGGTTGGCGACGCCCCCGCATCGCCCGAAGCCGCGGGGGGGCGGCCGCGGGAGTGCCTCGAGGGTCAGGGGCTCGTCGAGGGAGGGGCTCGTCGCGGAAGGCGTCTGTGAGGCCGCGCCCGAGGGGCCCCAGGGATGGCGCAAGTCCGCGAGACAGCGGCATGGGATACGGTGGGGGCCCCTGCCAAGAGACACCCTGGCTTGCCTCCAGGGTACCCTGGGTGTCTTGGGTTTCGGTGTTTTTTTGCTCCGGAAAGCGGGACGCTCCCACACCAACCTTCCAATGGATGTCCTGGGGTCTCAGAGCTTTTGGGTTCCTTGTGGAAGGTTTCTTGTGGACTGGCCTCCGCTGCAGACTGTCGGAGGTCTGCACTCGTCGGCACGTCGCGCGCAGACCACAGAAAGAGTATGCTCACGCGTTTGTCCTCTTCCCCAAGCAGCGCTTGCTGTTTCTGTGTGCTTCTTCTGCGACCCTGGCGCCGGCCCCGCCACGCCCCCGGGCTGCTCTGAGCGGGCCCGGCTCCTCCGAGTCTCCTTCCCGGGCCTGCGCCTTGTCGTTCACCTCCCTCCCGCTGCATGGTGGCTGAACTCGCCTGACGCGCCACGTCTTGCTGTACTCGCCAGCGCAGTCCCTCTGCCTAGCCGCCGACGCAGAAGTGCGCTTGTTCCGCGATGGCTTGGCATTTCCGGGTGTTTAGCTGCTGGGCGCCCGTGTGCGCCCGCGCCTCGCGGCCGCCTCGGGCGCCGGCTGGCCGTTCGTCGGCTGGTGGGTGTCCGTGGGCGCCTCGTGGGAGCCTCGTGCGGTGACCGGCGCTTTTCGTGCGCGCACAGTTCGCACCGCACAGGTTACCCCACGACGTTTGCACCCCTCACATTGCACCCCAACCTCGCCTCGTCGTCGCGCCGCGGCGGAGGTGGGAGCGTCTTCAGCGCGCGGTGGCTGCCCGCGACGGGGGTCGACGTGGGGCTGTCGGCGGGGGTGACGCCCCCCCGACGCTGACCAAGAAGCTCGGAGTAGTTACTCTGCGCAGGTTGCACACGGCTTGCGCCGCATATGTTGCACAGCATAGACTTGCGGTGCGTAGGTTGCACCTCACAGCCTGCAGAGCGGGAATTCCCCTTCTTTTTATATTGAAAACTCGACCCACCCACCCTGGGATTATCGACGCCCCTTTTCGTATTGCTATGTACATACGATGCTGCCCCATCGTCCATCCGAAATATGAACTCGTACCATCCCAGCCAGGCCGATATCGCCCCCACACCCTCTGCAAAACATATGATGCGCACGTTTGTTTATCGAACATCAAGAGTTTTCAAGGTTCCCTTGCAAAACACTCAACGAACTGCACACGCGCGCGTCGTCGCGCGCATGTCGAAATCCTTCAATTACATTCGCCTTCGTAAGGAATTGACAATCAAGTGTCCAACATATATATATATATACATATATATACAAAAACACAGGGCTCCGCAACACGGAGTTCCCAAAAGCGATGCAGAAAACCATTGGTTGTTCAACATGTTGATAACATGCTACCAAACGGGCTTATCCCGCGCGCGCAAATCGAAATCGTTCGAACGCGTTTGCGCGCGTGCTGGGGTGGCACGACCCGTGTCAAATAATACCATGTGGGCCACTATCGCGCGTCTGCCGCGCGCGCATTTCGAACTCCTTCCAACACCTTGTATCACCGACGCGAAGGCGCCGTCATCGTCGTCAGCGTGATCAGCATCGGCGCCGTCACTGGCTGCCCCGTCGTCGTAGTCAGCATCGTCACCAGCATCGCTACTATCATCATCGTCTCTACCGTTGTCGACGTTGCCATGATACCGCGCCCGCCCAAGTCGACGTCTCGCACTGAAGTGCCCGCTGGGATGTGCCGAGCGGTCAACGCCACCGCGTTCGCGCCGGTCGCGCCAAACTAGCTGGTCGCTGCGCGCGCGTGCTTGGGTTGGCGCGGCCGCAGAGATGCGCTAGCCAGCGCCGAGCATGCACCGCAATCGCCACCGCATGGGTTTTGCAAACCAATTGCGGGTGGGTGGGTGGGATGGTTGCAAGGGCATGGGATGGTCAATTCGTTTGTAAAAATCAATGACGCCCCATAGCCTTCACCTAACGGTTTGCACCACATAGCTAGCACCACCTCGACGGCATTCCACAGACTGCACCACAGAATGGGGCACAGACTGCACCCCAAAACGCGCACAGACTGCACCCCACAGCGCACATCCCATAGATTGGATTGGACCGGCTACGCCACATCTCTATTGCGTCCTGCTTTGTACCTTGCACCACGTACCTAGGGTGCACATCGGGAGTGCGATAGCCCATTCCGGGTCGCCCACGTTGGCAACTCAATGTTGTTATCCTAGTAGAAACCCGCGCCCGCTCTCCAGCCAGGAGGGCGTGTAACCGTGCATGGGTGTGAGTGATACCCCGGGTGGTCAACTCGAACCGTGTCACCTGTACCCTAGTGGTCAAGTCGAACCGTGTCACCTGTATAACGTGACCGCACCCCGCCGCACGGTAGGCTTACGTATATGTAGAATGCAACGTTGTGTTTACTTCTCTTAGCCTTGAGCTCATGGGGCGCGCTATGTCGCCCTTGTTCCCGCAACAGACACTGAGGGAGCCATCCGTGTTTTTGATCGGTTCGGCCATTGTCAGGTTTGGCCTCGCAAGGGCCCAGGACGACCCTGGGCAGGCACGGTCGCGGTGTACTGGTGCCTTCCCATACCTCAAACGTCGCGGTTTTTGCTCAAAACGTGGACCCCCAGAGGTCTGGACCCCTTCCGTGGGACCAGCTTGTCATCCCGAGTCGTTGTTTTGACAGTCTTGCGGCCCCGTGGGGGCCGCAAGATGTTGAGATTTGCCCACAACCTTCCGCCGTCGTGATTTTTGCAGTAGCGCGCTGTGGTTGATGGGTTCTGCACAGGTTCGGCGCCCACCGGCGTATCACCCTGGAGCCCAGCGCCGCGCTCCGCAGCAGCGGTGCCGCGCCGGCGCCGCCGGAGGCGGCCGAGGGTGCGGACGCGGCGAAGGACGCGGCCGTGGCGCGCTGTCGCGAGGCGGCGCTGGCAGCGTTCCGCAAGAGCGGGCGGATCAGCAGTAAAAAGCTCAGCGGGACCTTCGAAGAACAGGAGATTCAGTATCGTTTCACCGATCCCCATCTCCTTCCCCATGCCGATCCCCACCATCCCACCACCCCAGTTGGGAATATGCTCTTCGAAACTCGAAGGGAGCAGCCTACATCCCCATCTAAGGGGCTAAATCGGCCGGTGGGGCCCAGGCCACGCCCGTGGGGATAGGGATCCGTTGAACGATGCTGGAAGATTGCGCACTTTCAGAGGATGCTCCCGGAAGTTGTTGGATCTGCGCTGGGCCCCCCCCCCCGGGCGGCGCCTCTGGCGCGGCCCCTGGCGCGCCCCGCGCTCCAGGAAGGGGAATCCAGAGCCGATCCGAGAAATCAACATGGACCTCCGACACGTTATGTTCATGCAGTCTGTCCTTCCTACCGATGCTGTCCTCTCGCTCCTCCCTGTCGCGGGCCTCCAGCGGAGAAATCAACGCGGATCCCCGAAGCGTTCTGCTTATGCAGTCTGTTTTTCGTCTGGACCGGGGGCTCGGCGGGCTGCTGCCGCTGTTGCTGGCCTCTCGCTCCTCCCTGTCGGGGGCCTCCAGCGGGAATGTCGCTGGGGTGTCATCAAGCTCCCCTCCCTATTTCTTTTTTAACCGTGGGCATCGACCGCGGTGCCAAGGGCAGCACTGAGCTGCCGTGGACTGCCCGGGTGGTGCAGCTTCTAGGAGCTAAAAAGCCAGGAAGTTTGCGCCAAGAGCTTTGCAGGTCCAGGCTCCCCTCCTTAGCTGCCCTGGTCGGGGGGGGTCTCACTGGGGAGGCTGGGCCGTGAACATGTACTCTCATTGGCGCCCGTGCTTTAATGCTTGCGAATGCTCGTTTGTATGAAGCCAGCTGAGTGCCGTCACTATCTGACCGCTGTCTGTGGCGAATCAGGTCGCAATTCAAATGCCCTGATACGCCCGTGGTTGAAACGCAACGCGTGCCGTGCTCAGAGCGTCGGTGTGCACACGCTGCGTCTTGGCTCGACGCGTTGGCCCACGCGTGGGCGAACGTGTGGCGCCAGGCCTGCGCGTTCGCTCAGCGTGCTTACCAGCCTCGGACGTACCCCTATCCCTAAGATTGACACGCCACAAGGCGATGACAATCTTAGGGACTCGCCCTCCAAAAATAAGGAAATCCCTAAGATTGGCATCGTGATGAGGAGGCGCCCAGCATAGGGATAGGGATATGTTCCAGGCTGGTAAACGTGTTGAGCTCCGTGTCACTACGCTACGTGTTGCGTGTTGCGCATCGGGGCAGCGAAGCTCCCCTCTGATGGCCCTGAGCTCTGCCCGGACCCGGGGACCATGACAGAACGACCCTGGACGGAAAAACAGCCCCTTGGGGAAGGGTCGGGACATCAGGGGCCCCGCACTGGAAAGAGCAGAAAGGGCACCAGATATCTGGGGACGCCCACCCAGACGAGTCGATTCAGTAGTTTGCACCGCTTGGCTCGATACTGGCATTCGCAGCGCGCTGGTGCAGTCCCCCGTCGGTCGGCAATCGACGGGTGTGCTGACGGATGCCGCCAGTTGATGTTAAACGTCCACCTGTTTTTCCGTCCAGGTGTACTCGGAATACTGTGTCGCGCGCCCCTTTCGCTTTCATTGAAATGTATGTTGGTAAAATGGATGTTGTCCACCTTCGAGAAAAGGGTCAGCAACTCCCTCAGATCTCAATCCTGAGACCCCCTGGCCTAGATCTTCGCCCCATGTGTATCATTCCATTGCTAGGTGTTGGAAATCGTGTGCATATGTGTGCATTCTGCTATTCGACGGCCGTCAGTCTTTCCTCCGTCCCGCGCTGCAGCGTAGCTTCGCTTTGTGATATGCAGTGCTCGTTGATGATATCATCACAGTAGCTGCCGAGTGTGAAAGAGAGAGAGAGAGAGAGAACAAAAAAAACGAAACCTCGATCTTCGATCCTCGAACACATCGATCACCCAACCTGGATCCTCGAAAATCGGGCCGAAAATCGACATTCGAGCATTGCTTTCCGATCCCCGATGCCCGAACGGTTCGGGTTTTGAGGTCCGTACCGAACCTCGATACCCGATCTCCGATCCCCCGAAATGTTTGGCAATCGAGGCTCAGGCCGAGTCTCACCCTGGAGCCTCGGTCCCCAAACCTCGGAGGATTCGGGCACCCCCCGAACGCTCTCGACTTGGCGCAGCTGCTGCAAAGCATCCCGCGGCGATAGGACCGCCGAGAGTCAACGACGATGCTAGAACTCGACAGAGATACACTGACGCACATACATACATGCACACACGAGCGGACGCAAACACACACACACACACACATACACACACACACACACACACACACTGCGTTGGGGCGTCGGGGCCACGCGCGCAGCGGCACAGCGGAGTCAGAGCCAAGCAAAGATATACATGTATATATCTATATACATATATATATATATATATATATGTGTGTGTATGTGAGGGGGCGAGGTAGCGAACATGCACACACACATTCAGGCGGTCGCAGATATGGATCAAGGGGGCGTGGATTCGCGACGGGTCCCGCTTCCATGGGAAACCGCGGATTTCGGCCGCCGAGCGAGGCAGCACCGGCCGCATCCTGGGGAGGGCACCTCCCCCGATCCATGGATTTGGCGACGGCGCGCCAAAAAAGCATGGATCGCTAATCCATGCTTGCGCGCCCCCGACACGCGCGCGACAAAGAACGACGACGACGACGACGACGACGAGCAGCAGCGGGAGGTCGCCCGAGCCGCTGCCGCCCCCACCGCGGCGGCCGCCCGGCGGCTCCTGGCGGCGGCGGGCCCGGGCGCAGCCCGGCGCGACCGCGGCAGCGGACGAGCCGCGCGCCGTCGGCACCGACGGCCCCCGCCCCGGGCGGCGGCGGCGGGCGGCGGCGGTCAGTATCGTTTAGATGACCCCCATCCCCATCCCCATCCCCTTCGTCGAAGAAGAAAGAGCACCATGAACATGAGTTTCTGGCGCTCCGCGCGGAGTTCTTGGATCCGCGCTGAGCGTTCCTTCTTCTCCTTCGAGACCCCCACCAAATTGCCCCCCCAGTTGGGGACACACCCCTCGAAACCCGAAGGGAACGGCCTTGTATCCCCATCTGGGGGTCAATCGGCCAGTGGGGCCCAACCCACGCAGGTGGGGATGGGGATCGGTCAAGCGATGCTCAGGCGGCGACCGCGACGGCGGCGGCGGCGGCGTGGAAGGCGGCGAGGACGACGAGGGCGGCAGCACACGGCAGGGGCAGCGACGACGACGACGAGGACGACGACGCTGGCGGCGTCGGCGACAGCGACAAGGACAGCGGCGTCGGGGGCTTTCTCTACTCAGAAGGCGGACCCAGACTCCCGGGCGGGGGACAGCCCCAGCCTCTCGGGTGGGGCACTGCAGCCCTGGCCATCCCTCCTCCTCGAAATTCGAGAAGCGACGACGACGACGACGACCGCCGCAGGCAGGGGCCCCGACGGCGACAGTGACGGTGGACGCTGCTGCGGCGGCGGCGACGACAGCAACGAGGGCGACGACGAAAACAACAACGATGACAAGAGCGACACGACGGACGGCGAGGACTACGGCAGCGACGAGGACTTCGACGGCGACCACGGCGGCGGCGGCGACGGCGGCGATGGTTATGATGATTGAGTGATTGTCAATGGTGATGGTGATGACGACGGTGGCGTTGATGATGGTGATGATGGTGATGCTGATAGTGGAGATGGTGAAGTCTTTTCAGCGCCGAAGCGCAAAAACGCGTCGTGAACAGAAAGGCCAGATCACACGGGAACGCGCCCAGCCCGTGGCTAGTCTAGCTTGCTCATCGCTTACAGCCATCTTGTTGACGGAATACAGAAGGCAGCACAATGCGACGACAATTACATGCAGCGATTTGGCATTCCAGAAATGTTATGCCGGTTTCGTTAGACGTCTTGGCAATCACCCGGCGCATATAGCGTTAAAACGAGTCCGCCGTTATCTCAAATTAAAGGCGTGGCTACGGCGTTATAGTCGCATTGCCCCCCACATGGCCTCCAATCCTAAAACAGAATCAGCATCACATTCAATTCAATCCCATCATAGTCTGGCATTGCACAGAGCGTCACAGCACACTACATGACAACGCAAGCACCTAGCGATGTACAATGTCACACACACACACACTATCAGAACCGCACCGCGGAACAAGTCACATGCTGTTTTGTAGCATAGCACAGCGCAGTTCATCATCTCATACATTGGTACGACATGCCATCACCTGACACAGCAGAATGTGATTGTCCATGCCGCGAAGAAGCACTGTAGTTGAATCCCTGAACCATGGCATCATAGAACGTCATCCATCATGGAACTTCGAAGCTCGAAGGAGCCCATGACGACGAGGTCGGCGGACGCGGCGATGGCGACCACGACGACGACGACGACGACGACGACGACGACGACGACGACGACGACGACGACGACGGAGAGAACGACGACGACGACGACGACGACGACGACGACGACGACGACGACGACTACGACGACGACGACTACGACGACGACGACGACGACGACGACGACGACGACGACGACGACGACGACGACGACGACGACGACGACGGCGGCGGCGACGGCGGCGACAGCGGCGGCCACGACGACGACTGCGACGACTGCGACGATGATGACGGCGACGACGACAATGACAGCGACGACGACTGCGGCGGCGGCGGCGACGACGACGACGACGGCGGCGACTGCGCCGGCGGCGGTGGCGGCGACCGCCGCCAGGCCCCGCGCCGCTAGCCCTGCCCGAGAGCCCCAGCCCCGGGCAGGCGCCGCCCGTCGAGGACCCGGCGGAGGACTGGGCGCCCGCCTGGCGGCCATGGCCGCCGCCGACGAGGCCTCCGCCGTTCAGGCAGGCCCCTCACAGATCCACGAGGACCCTCACAGAGGACCCTCACAGATCGAGCACCCAACAGACGAGGACCCTCACAGACGAGGACCCTCACAGACGAGGACCCTCACAGACGAGGACCCTCACAGACGAGGACCCTCACAGACGAGGACCCTCACAGATCGATGCGGCTCGAAAAGTAGGGCGGAACGGTGGGGTCCGGGGCGCCAGTGGTGATGTCCTGCAAGGATCCATCGGTGTCGGCGACGTCGGATCTCAGGGTCGGCCACGTGTCGGAGTGGCCCTTCGCTGGAGTGGCCTATGAGTGCGGGCTCACAGGGTCCCTCCAGCATTGGTGGGCGCGCCTGGAGTTGGCCCCCCGCGGAAGGGGGACCTGCGACTGCATGTTTTTTGAATCCGGGCGTTTTTCTTCGATTTCGGGTGGACTCCGTGTCGCCCAGCTCTGTGCTCCAGGCCTCCGCGTGCAGCTCTCTGACCACTGTCGAGTGGATCGGCGCCGACTGTGAATCTGCGATGCCGCCGCCCCGGCGTTGTGAAGAGGCTACCACGCCTCGCCGCGGCTACACGCCGCCTCAGCACCTTGCGCCCTGGTTTTTCTCGGAAAGGTGGTCAACGTCGTCGCCGTGGTAGCTGAGACCCCCCCCCCCCGGATAGTCCCAGCTGTCCTCAACAGGCCCGCCGAGCATATAGCCTGGGGCGATCTCAACACCCTGGCGCTGCCTCCGGCGGATCCCCTGGGGCGCGGAGCGCCCAAGGGATGGGGTGGTTTTGATTGTTCGTGATTCGACCCGAAGCCTTACAGCTTGCACCCCAGACGGTGGAGAAAGGAGGAACATAGGATGATGAGCAAGGTGGGAGAGGGTCACGACCTCCTCGCGCTGCGCTGCAAAGCCACTACGTGGTTGGTAGATTGTTTCCTCATGTCCGATCTCTGGCGATTCGGGGGCATCGATGGGGGGGTCACGATGGGGGGCTACGATGCGGGGATAGGGACATGGACAGGGATACGGGTAGGGAAAGGGGCACAGTGCCAGGGATGAAGGGATCTGTGATTAAGGATGGGGATGGGGACGGAGACGGGGAATATGGATAGGGATAGGGATAGGGATACGGATGCAGGCAGAGGGATAGCGATGGGACAGGAACAGGAACAGAGATGGGCATGTGCATGTGGATAGTGATACGGACAGGGATAGGAATAGGAACAGGGATACGGATACGTTTCTTAGCCTGTGTAGCGCACGGCGGGACGCCAAGCTTCAAAAGAGCAAGCTTAAATCCTGCGATTTAGGCTTCACCTTAGCTGCCCGAGCTTGAGCTTAGGCTTCCGCGTGAGAGCCGATCGTGGTCTGAGGAGGTTCCTGGGCTGAAGCGCACATGCTGGCGGCCGCCACACGAAAACCGATGTTGTGTTGCCTTGCAGTCTATTTTGCGCTGCAGTTTTGTTGCGCCTTGCAGATGACTTTGCGCTGCAGTGGCCCTGCGCGAGCTTGCGATTAGGCCTCCGCGTGAGAGCCAGGCGTGGTCTGGGGAGGTCCAGGGAGGGTTGCAGCGCACATGCCGGCGACCACCACACGAAATCGGTTTGCTTCGCATCGCACTCGTGTTTGCTTTGCAGCTTTTCTCTGGTTAGCTCCTCCTCCTCCTCCTCCTCCTCCTCCTCCTCCTCCTCCTCAGGCCGCTTCTTTTGGATTTCGTTTGGGTGGCGTTGCTCGAGACTCAGCTTGGGATCCGGCGTAAGAGCCAATGCGCGTGGTTTGGGAAGGTCCAGTAAGGGCTGGAAGCCGGGAACCTTGGCTGAGAGGGTCGCGCCCCTGGTTCTGGCCCCTCCCGCCCTGGCGCGACACGCCAATCGTACCAGTTCCCGGGCGTCAAGGTCCCGAGTCTTTCCCAGTCTCCCGCCCCGTTGATCGGAGCGACGCACTGTCCGCTCGCAGGGCATGGCGTCCGCCGCGACACGCTGAGCTAAGATTCCCGACCGCACTCCTCCTCCTCCTCCTCCTCCTCATCCTCATCCTCATCCTCCGCCTCCTCCTTCCTCCTCCGCCTCCGCCTCCATCTCCGCCTCCGCCTCCGCCTCCGCCTCCGCCTCCTCAGAGTTCAGTGGTTCGGCGGCGGCTTCGTCGACTCTCGGGACCCATTATTCTTCGATCATCCATCCTCCGCCGCCTTCTCCGCCTCCGCCTCCGCCTTCTCCTCCTCCCCCTTCTTCTCCTCCTCCTCCTCCTCCTCCTCCGCCTCCTCCTCCTCCTCCATCTTCTCCTCCTCCTCCTCCTCCTCCTCAAGCCGTGTCGAAGCGTCCTGGCTCGCCTATAGGCCCACAAAAACATGTTCTAAGAACCCTTTGTGGTATTCACGAAATGTTGTTTTAACATTTCTGGCCGAGACTGTGTTATTTTAACATGTCGGGTTAATGTTATAAGAATTTTGCTTTTGTTATTAGAACCTTTGGGGGTTCTAAGAGCATGTCGAAGTAGGCCTATAGAAATGCCGGGACGGTCGGTCCCTGCTCAGTCCTCCTCCTCCTCCTCCTCCTCCTCCGTATCATCATCCGAATCTTCTTGCTCATCCCCCTTATCCATCTAGTGTACTCTCATTCTTCCCATCCTTTTCCGCCTCGTCCTCCTCCTCCTCATCCTCATTCTCGTCGTTCTCCTAGTCGTCCTCGCCCTTATCCTCATCCTCGTCCTCCTCCTTCTCCTCCTCCTCCTCGGTCTCCTCCTCCTCCTGCTCCTCCTCCTCCGCCGCCCCTCCGCCTCAACCTCCGCCTCCGCCTGCTCTGAGTCCACTGGTTCGGCGGCGGTTTCGTCGACCGTCGGGACCCTTTATTCCTCGATCCTCCATCCTCCGCCGCCTTCTCCGCCTCCGCCTCCGCCGCCTCCTCCTGCCGCCGCTGCGGGCCGCGCGCGGTCTGTCCGCGTAGCCCTTCCGCGCGCGACTCCTCCTCCTCCGCCGCCTCCTCCTCCTCCTCCTCCTCCTCCTCCTCCTCCTCCTCCTCCTCCTCCTCCTCCTCTCCTCCTCCCCTTCTTCCCCTCCTCCTCCTCCTCCGCCTCCTCCTCCTCCTCCTCCTCCTCTCCTCCTCCTCCTCCTCCTCCTCCCTCCTCCTCCTCCCCCTCCTCCTCCTCCTCCTCCTCCTCCTCCTCCTCCTCCTCCTCCTGCGGGTTGCGGGTGGGCCTCCGACAGTGGCCGCCTCGGCGCTCCGCCCTGCCGTCTTCGCTCGGGCTCTCGCTCGCGCTCTCCGCCGTCATCGTCGACGTCCTCGTCCTCGTCGTCGTCGTTGTCCTCTTTCGTCGTCCTCGTCGTCCTCGTCGTCTTCCTCGTCGTCTTCCTCGTCGTCGTCGTCGTCCGCAACGACTTGCCGTATCTCGGGGTGCCAGCCAGGCTGGCCGAGGCCGCACCCGGTTCTCGCGCCTCAGGGACAGCCCCGCGGGCCAGGCGTGGATCGCATCTCCGGCGCGCCCCCCGCTCTGCGGTTGATCGGACGCTTCGGCAGTTTACAGAAAGTGGTTGCGCTGTTTCCCATGACGCCGTCGACGGCGATGGTGAGGATGACGAGGAATTGTGTGTGTGGGGGGGAGTACGGGAGGGACGGGAGGAGGGGAAAGCGGGAGGGAGAGGAGTCGAGAGAGCACTCTGGGCCCCTCCCCTGAGGACGACTTGGAGCAGATGTCCCGAGCGAGACCGCATTATTCCGGCGAAACCTGCGGACCCGCCTGATGCACCAGAAAAGATGCGACCTTCGAGGAGACAAGCGATGCCGCCCAGGCCTGCAAGATGTGCCTCCCGTGCACGGTCGGCTCAAAATGATGCCGATCCTGCATGGGCGAGTAGTTTGAGGCCGTGCGCAAGAGAGGTTGCTTGGCCAGAAGCGCCATGGACCTCTTTTGCGCAGGCACGTTTTGCCTCTCCCATGGGGCCGATTCTGAAGATGCTCCTGGGGAGAGCGGCAGCTTCGGGCTCTTCTGGCAGAGCTGCCCAAGCTAGCGAATCAGCCAGATTCGCCAGAAACGGTGCCAGCACGCATTCCTGGCGCCTCCCCTGGGGCCGATGTTGAAAGCATGTCCAGGGCGAGCGAAACATGGCAAGGTACTTCTGTAGCTGCGAGGCGACACTCAACGCATTTCGACAGATCATCGTCAATACATCCCGCCACCATGCGTGGGCCCTAGGTCCGAGGTGTGATGTAAGCATCTCGGGGTGACCACGGATGCCTCTCGGGGGCAGCTTAGCTTGGAGGCCCAGTGGGGGTTCCCGTTTGGGGGCCGCCTTGGAGCGTCGGAAGCTCGGAAAGGTCAGATCCATAAACATGTTGAATATAGTGTTAGGAAGGTCTGTAATTTTGGCCTCGTGGGGGCCGCTTGGGCAGGCCTTGGGGCGTCTCGAAAGCTTATTGGGTGACAGGTGTGCCGACATGGGCGGGGGAGGGGCGTTGTACGAACCTTCTGGGCCTGTAGGTGGTGCTCCTTGTGGACACGATCCATGTGACGGGGTGTGCCGCAATGGCCGAGGGGGGGGGGCTGCGCAGTGCGAGCCCTGCCTTTGGGGCCGTGGGCGGAGATCCTCGTGAGCCACGATCACGATCCGTGTTCGAGGTGTGCCGAAGTATGCGGAATGGCGTCCTTGCGGGCCACGATCCGTGGGAGAGGCGTGCCGAAGTGAGCGGGGCGATGTTATGAAGCTCCCCTGTTGCGGGGCACGGTCCGCGTGAGGAGCGTGCCACCTTGCGAACCTCGGCTCTGGAGATGTAATCAAGTGGGTCTCCCCATGGGACGCGATGCCTGTGAGGGGAGTGCTGGCCTGGGCGGGGGGAACCTCAGCCAAGCCTGTCTAAGGGGCCGCAGGTGGAGCTCCCTGAGGTGCACGATCCTTGTGACAATACATGTCCTCCGATGCCAAACATTGTAGGCTACAACTGTAGCTTGCTGGAACCTGAGCCCGCGCGAAGCGCGCGCGTGGCTCAAAACATGTCCCAAGACATGTATATATATATGTGTAATCGTACACATGTATCGACCCACATGTACCCACATGTATCTATACATGTGTATATCTATATATCTATGTATACACACACGTGCACATACACGGAAAAAGGCGCAAGAGGCCTGCAGATTGGCAGATCCTTGCCAACGCGCTGCGGGCTCCACGAGCCGACAGCTGGTGTGGCGGCTGGACCTGGCGGGCGCCGACGCTCAGGCGGGGTTGGACCTTGCCGCGGGTTCACCGTCAGTCTGGGCAGCCCAGGCGCAAGCCCGCGATTCGTGAAATTCTGCGGACCGCCCCTGGGATCACCAGCCTCGAACTGACCCCCATCCCTCAGATTGACACGCCGCAAGGCGATGCCAGTCTTAGGGGCGCACCCTCAGAAACTGAGGGAACCCCTGAGATCGCCATCGTGATGAAGCGATGCCCCACATAGGGATAGGGACATGTTCTCAGAGCCCCGAACCATCAGGGGTAATTCGGGTCAGGGCTAACTCGGGTTCGCTTTTCGGGATTCCGAACCCGAGTTACCCCGGGCCCGAGTTACCCTGGATAACTCGGGCGCCCAGCGCCCCAATTCATCAGGGGTAACTCTGGTCAGGGCTAACTCGGGTTCGTTGTTCGGGAATACAAGCCCGAGTCCCCCCTGACCCGAGTTACCCCGGATAACTCGGGCGCCCAGCGCCCCAATTCATCAGGGGTAACTCTGGTCAGGGCTTACTCGGGTTCGTTGTTCGGGAATACAAACCCGAGTTCCCCCGGACCCGAGTTACCCCGGACAACTCGGGCGCCCAGCGCCCCAATTCATCAGGGGTAACTCGGGTCAGGGCTAATTCGGGTTCGTTGTTCGGGAATCCAAGCCCGAGTTACCCCAGACCCGAGTTACCCCGGATAATTCAGGGACGCACCCTCAGAAACCGAGGGAACCCCTTAAGATCGCCATCGCGATGAGGCGATGCCCCACATAGGGATAGGGACATGTTCTGGGCTGGTAATGGTCAGCGGGCGAAGAACGGTATAACATATTTTTTTTCGCTGTCGGGGGCGCCTTTCCCTGGGCGGCTGGAAAGTTTATACCCCTACGGTGCCACCGTAAGGGTATAAACTTTCCAGCCGCCCAGGGACAGGCGCCCCCGACAGCGAAAAAGTTTATGTTATACCGTTCTTCGCCCGTTAGAATGGGAGTCCAGCTCCGACGAGGCCGCCTTGCCCAGGCAGCGCGCCTCGACTCTGTGTTGGCGGGCCTCTGCCAACGGCGGGGCGGCGGGCGGCCGCGGGAGCCGCCTCGTGCGCGCCGCCCGCGCTGCCGGGGGCTCCTCCTCCTCCTCCTCCTCCTCCTCCTCCTCCTCCTCCTCCTCCTCCTCCTCCTCCTCCTCCCTCCTCCCTCCCTCCTCCCTCCTCCCTCCTCCCTCCTCCCTCCTCCTCCTCCTCCTCCTCCTCCTCCTCCTCCTCCTCCTCCTCCTCCTCTCTCTCCCTCCCTCCTCCTCTCCTCCTCCTCCTCCTCCTCCTCCCTCTCCTCCCTCCTCATTCTCCTCCTCCCCTCCTCCTCCTCCTCCTCCTCCTCCTCCTCCTCCTCCTCCTCCTCCTCCTCCTCCTCCTCCTCCCCCCCCTCCAGGGAGCGAGGAGGGAAGAGGGAAGGGGGAGCTGGGAGGGGTTGGGGGGGGGAGGGCGGCAGAGGAGCCAGGGGGGAAGCGACCCTGACCTTCCAGAAAGCTATGTTTTAGCACTGGAGACTTAAAAAACCTAAAACACGAGACGAAACAGCCTAAAAAAACAAGAGGTAGAACAGCTCTGGGATAGGTTTTTAAGCGGCGTGCTATTTTTTAGCCCTCCTGGAAGGTCAGGAGAGGAGGGACAGAGAACACAGCGAGAGAGAAGGGAGGGCCAGCGAGGAGGGACAGAGAGCACGACACGAGCGAGGGGGAAAACGAGGAGGGACAGGGAACATGACAAAAGAGCAGAGAAGCTCGAAGAGAGACCCTGGAAACGGCAGGGCCGTTTTTTCACCGGTTCCGAAAAAGTGTCCCTCGAAAATGGAGACGGCAAAAAAAACGGCGACCGGAGACGGCCACAAAAACGGTTCCAGGATTGGAACCGGAGCGGGAACCCGTAAAAGAACGGCGACGGAACCGGTAAAACAACAGCGTTGGAACCGGCAAGAAAACGGCAAAACGGAACCGGCAAAAAAAAACGGCCTTGTCGTTTCCAGGGCCCACTAAGGTGGGGAGGGAGGGCGGTAGAGGAGCCAGAGGGAAAGCGAGGAGGGACAGAGAACATGACAAACGAGCAGAGAAGCTCGAAGAGAGAGAGAGGAGCAGGAAGGGGAGGAGGGACCAGCGACGCAGACGGAGAGAGGAGGGAGGAAGGAGGCGTGAAAGGGGAGGAGAGGGCTGCAACGTGACCCGGGAGAAACCAGGAGTGCGGAAAAAGACGCCAGGAGTGGCGAGGGAGTCAAGAGACGGCGACAAGTTGGCCTAAGCCCAGCGAAAAATGGTGCCAAACCCAAATTGCATCGCAAAGGGCTCACTGAGTCATTACCATTGTCCTGCGCTTAGAACCTAATCGCGCGCGCAGCTCGCGCATGGTTCTTGTGTGCATATACATACCTGCACGGTCACCCTTCGGGTGATAAGGAGGTTCCGGGGGGAGGAACCAACGTCTCACTCAATTGGTACCACTATCGATCTCACGATCGATGTCATCATCGATCTCACTACGAGACACCGACGGGACACCGACGGCGGGACACCGTCAGGGGGATACCGACGGGACACCGACGGCGCATCACTATCGATCTCATTGTCGCTCTCGTTCGGTCGATCTCACTATCAATGTCACTTTCAACCTCACAACCGACCTCGCTATCGATTTCACGATCGATCTCACTATCGATCTCACTATCGACCTCACTGACGATGAGTGTGACAGTGAGGTCGATAGTGAGATCCTCCTGTCCCCTCCGTCATGGGAACAGAACTATGCGAAGCCCCACGCTTTGCCGTCCTAGGCCTCCTTGCAAAAAGGCATTGTGTGGACAGGGTCCGATATGGGGAGTTCTGAGGTTGGCCGTCTCAGGCCTGTGCGTGGTGCACATGGGAAAGGCTCGAAGAGCGCCGTCAGCGCAGGCAATAGCCGCAGTTCTGCTTCACGACTGTGGCCGATTGGCGGCTGCTGCATGCTATTACGATTTACCCCTTTTACGAAGCAAGGTCAGCGAGCTGCAGCCCAGAGCAGCAGTCTCTCGTTGCAGCTTGCTCGCAGTAGTTTGTTTTTGGGTACGCGGGCGCGCGAAGCAAGTCGAACGCCGAGCACGCTAGGGCGAAACCTCGCAGTAGTTTTGCGTAACAGTGGATTGCGTAGTGAGAAAAACGATCCACCTCACTGTCGATCTCACGATCGATTGCGGGACACCGACGGGGCACAGGCGGGACATCGACGGGACAACGACGGAACACCGCCGGGACATTGGCGGGACACCCGCATGACACCCCCAGCCACCGCCGGACAACCCTGTCTGTCGAGGCGCCACCTCAGTGCTAGACCTCTCTGTCTACAGGCGGGACAGCCGCGCGAACAGCCGCGGGACGACCACGGGACATCCACGGGACACCACCTGCGGAGCATCCACCGGAACAACCACGGGACGATCGCAGGAACGCCGCAGGGCAGCCGCTGGACAAACGCAGGGACAGCCACGGGGCAGCCACGGAGCAGGCGCGAAGCGGCAGATGCGGGTGGGGTGAAAGAACAGCAAAATCCAGCGGCACACAAAGAAAAACGCACAATCACACAGTTGGCACATCCAGTAACAACTATGTTTTCTTGCAGGTACACCACGGCAATCCCCTACACCAAGATGGCCCCCAGGAACCACAGAATCGCTTGTCTCGAATACGGATGTCGAGTACGCCTCTAGACTTCTTGAAGCAAGGTGTCTTACCCTATGTGCCTGCTGCATCGATCAAGGGCGCACTCGAGGGCGCGAAGTTGTTCGCGCTTCGCGGCCTGGCTCCGATTCCTCCTCATCCTCTCCCTTCTGGGCGGCGGCGCGAGAGCGCGAAGTCTGGCGTCCTGGACCTATTCGCTCGATCTTCGAGCCGAACCTCGGCCATCGACCCTCGAGCTGAACTTCGGCTAGCTGCGCGCGAAGCGCGAAGTCAGGCGCCCTCAATCGCTCGATGGACCGCTCGATCCTCGACCCTCGAGCTTGGGTGCGCTGCAGCTGCAGCGGGCGGGGCGCCCCCCGAGGCCGCTGGTCGCCGCCGCTGGAGCACTGCCTTGCCATGCTCGACGAGCAGCCCTGCGGGCGCCTGTCACCGCCTGCGCCCCAGCGGCCACGCATCCGGGGGCGTTCTCGAGGGCAGCGCTAGGACTCGAGGTCTGAGCCCAACGGTGGCTTTCCACTTGGTGAGATTCCTCCCCACGGAGAAACCAAGCAACCATCACCCATTGGTATTGCCAGAAAAAGAGGAAGTGCTTCGAGACTCGAGGCACAAGGCTCGAGGCTCGAGGTTCGAGATTCGAGGGTCGAGGCTCGCGAGGTTCGAGGCTCGAGGTTCGAGGCCGCTGGGGCTGTCTGGCGTCTTCGGTGGTATGCTTCGGCTCTCCGGCCTCGGGGCGCGCTCCGGCGGGGCCGCGCCTGGGGCGGCCCCGGGGCTGCCCGGAGATGCCCTCACAATGGCCGCAAAGGGGATGCTGCTGCTGATGATGATGATGAAGATGATGATGATGATGAAGATGATGAAGATGAAGATGAAGATGACGACGAAGATGACGACGAAGATGATGCTGAAGATGTAGATGATGACGACGACGATGACGATGATGCTGATGACGACAATGCTGATGATGATGATGAGGATGATGCTGATGATGATGACGACGACAATGACGATGATGATGCTGGTGACGACGATGCTGATGATGATGATGCTGATGCTGATGCTGATGATGATGATGATGGTGATGATGATGATGACAACGATACTGATGATGTTGATGCTGCTGATGATGATGATGATGATGATGGTGATGGTGGTGGTGATGGTGATGATGATGATGATGATGCTGATGATGATGATGATGACGATGATGATGATGGAGATGATGATGATGATGATGATGATGATGATGATGATGATGATGATGATGATGATGATGATGATGATGATGATGATGATGATGATGATGATGATGCATCGACCCCGAGTCGCTCATTCATCGTCGACCGAGACCCGAGAGCCCTCCCCGGCCAGCAGCGCTCGGGCTTGCTGCTGGAGGCCCTCGCCGACCTGGCGGGGATGCCTCACCGATGCCGGCCCGATGCTTCCCCCCCCCCCCCCCAGAGCTGGCCCCCCCCAGACGTTGCCCGCCGTCGGCGCCGCGCAAGAGTGTCGGAGGCTGCCAGAGGGGTTCGTTGGACAAGGCTGGTTTCGCTGGACTCGAGGTCCCTCCAGCCCGACCTCGGGCACTCCTGGGGCGCCCCAGCAGCCGTCGAGGCCGCCCTTCTGGAACCAGGCCTTCTCGCCGCCCTCGAGGGTGGGGTCCGGAGGGATGCGGGTCCTGGAGCTCCTGCTGCCGTGCTCGGGCCCGCTCCCCCGGGGCCCTCCCCGGGCCACGGGGCCGAGGCACGAGGCGACGCGAGGGTCTCGCCACAAAACGCGGGCGCTGTTGGAACATCCCGAGATCTCGGGGCGCTGTGCTCTGGGCCTCCGGATGGGCTGGAGGATCGCGCGGCGCACTGCCGCTGCATCGGCAATGCGGCTCGATGCGGAGCCAGAGTTTCTCCACGCCGATGGCGCCCATGCATCGGCGATGCTTTTCAGGAGAGGAAAAACCACACAGACACAAGTAATCCTCGATTCCCCAGAAATTATGAGAAAATATGGGAAGCGGGGGGGGAGACAGAAACCCAGAAAATATGGGAACATACGGGGAATAGTTTTATTTGCGTGTATTTGTTTGTGTGTCCTGGGGCCCCTTCAGCATTGGCGATGCGGCGCCATCGGCCCTGTCTGCTCGAGCCTCGTCAATCGAGGCGGCCGCCGTGCAGCTCTTTCGCGCTGGGGGTGCTGGCCCAGGCTCGGGCCCCGGGGCCCTCGGAGAGCGACGCGGGTCCAGCAGGGCCGCAGACGAGTGGGGGTCTGAGGCTCCAGCTGCGACCTGTGCACGAGGCCTCCATCCCCAGAGATCCAACACATTGAAAAAATCAGAGACGGAGGTTTTTCGCAAATTCGGCCCCTAGGGGCCCTCGCCAGGCCTGGGGACCGTCGAAAAACGACTCAGGATGAAAAACCGGTCCTGGGGAATGGGTCGAGACTTGTGGGGACCGCGCATTGAACAAATCACGACATCGGATCTCTGGGTCTGTTCGCGGCGTCGGATCTCAGGGAAGGCCTCGGGGTCTAAAGCCCGTTCCCTCAGCGCTGCTTCTTTCACAGAGATTTCGGCGGATATGCTTCGCCTGCGGCGGACGCTGGCGGTAGTCAAGCGGCGGCCGGCCCTCGGGCGGAAGATCGGCGGAAGGAGGCGAGAGTGAAGGCGAGACGTCGACTTTCGGCGGCCAGCTGTTGCAGGCGCACGACAGGCCTCAAGCTTGCTCCGCTCAAGTGCCTAAGCCAAGAGACCACTAACGCTGTGAACTCAGCAGCAGCAACCTGCCCTCTTCCCAAAACATGCCTCGGCGGCGAGCGAGGGGGGGAAGTGAGATGGAGAAGGCCCTCTCAGAAGGTGGCGGTGCTTCTCAGAAGCACTCCGTACTTCTGGGAAGTATTATGTGTCTTCAGGGGAGTCCAAAACCCCCGAAGTCGTGTTTTTTCACAACGTGTACCCCTAGAGGTCTCGACCCCTTCCCCGGGACGGGTTTTTCGTCCTGAGTCGCTTTTTTGACGGTCCCGAGGCCCGGTAAGGGCCCTCGGAGGCCAAGAATAGAGAAAAACCTACCGTCGTGCTGTTTTCACAACGCGAGGGGGGTCTGGGGTGAAACAAAAAATTCAGAAGGCTGGGAGGCGTCCGAACCTTCTGAGAAAGCCCGCTCCCTCGCATTTCCCCCCTCTGGGCTAGCCGCCGAGTCAGTAGGACTGGGGGGCCCAGAATCGGCCCAGAGCCAGCGCGCAGGTAGCCGCAGCACCGCGGGGCCAAGGGGAGCCAGGACTTAGGAGCGAAAGAAGGACGCACACGTACAGTGGAGACCCATGCCAAGAAACACCCTGCTTGCCTCCAGAGTGCCCTGGATTTCTTGGGTTTCGATGGCTTTGCTGTGGAAAGCGAGACGCTCCCACACCAAAAATGAATGGACGTCCTGCGGTCTCAGGGTTGGGTTTCTTGTGGAAGGTTTCTTGTGGACCGGCCTCCATTGTGCATGAAGCCACGTCGGCTTCGAGAGTGCGCACTGCGCGACTCTCGAAGCCGACGTGGCTTCGAGAGTCGCGCAGTACAGGAAAACGTACATACGTACAGATATACATACATACATGTACACACATACACCCATACATGCAAACGCGCATAACTGCATACCTACCTACCTACCTACCTACCTACCTACGTACATACATACATACGTACGTACGTACATACATACATACATGCATACCTACACGCGTACATACACACATACATACATTTATGCATACATTTATACATGCATACATGCATGCACACATACATACATGCATGCATACATACATACATACATGCATGCATGCATGCATACATGCATACATACATGCACGCATGCATCCACACATACACACATACATACACATATGCATGCACATATACATACATGCATGCACACACCTACATCCATACATACATACATACATACATACATACATACATACATACATACATGCATGCACACACCTACATACATACATACATACATGCATGCATACAGACATACATACAACTAAACATACATACACACATACATACATACATACATGCATTCATGTACACATACATACATACACACATACATACATAAATACATACATACATACATATATACATACATACATACATACATACATGCATACATCCTTACACCTTATACACTCACGTACGTACATACATACATACATACATACATACATACATACATGCACACATACATACATACATACATACATACATACATACATACATACATACATGCATACATACATGCATGCATGCATGCATGCATATATACATGCATGCATGCATGCATACACACATGCATGCATGCATACATACATACATACATACATATATATATATATACATACGTATATGTATATATGGGGCGCTGCACAACAGGCCTGGCCTTCGAGGCATCGAGAGGCTGACATCTCTCCTTCGGCGGAAGGCGGCGGAAGCGGCGGAAGCTGGCGGAAGCAAGACGGCGGCGGCTCTGCCAGCGCAAGCTGGCGGAAGACAGGCGGAAGCAAAAAGTTACCCCCCTTGGAGATGGCATTTTTCTTTGGTTCCGTATTCCTGGAGCGAGCCATACACCGGAATCGAGCCGAAATCAGACCTGCCAGAAGTAGTCTCCCGATTCGGGTTCTGGCACGGCTGCCCTCTCTGCGGTCCTCTCCTCCTACTTGTTGTCCTTTCCGAGGCAACGACAGCGGGGGTTCTGGCGCCAGGAGGGGGGAGCATCGACCTCCAATCGCCCATTCCTCGCCGATCTGGGCGCTCCTCTTCTCCTCTTCCTCCGCCCGCTGACCAGTGCGTTGTAAAGTAAAAGCGTTAGCCGCAAATCTCCCCAACATACCCGAAGGTTTAACGTCAGTGTTCGTTTTCTATGCTCCCATGCTGGCCTGGGTCTGCCTCAGCCGACGCGGGGGATTCACGCAGACAGGCACGCAGCGCGCCTCCATGCCGCGTAATGTTATGTATGTTCCTCTTCCTCCTCCTCGGGATCCCCCGTCGCCTCCTCCCTCCTCCATCCTGGGTTTCAACTTTCACGTTTTCAAAGGTTTCTTTGGGCCTGCGCTTCGCGCAACAAAAGCACATCGACAATCGGGTTCTAGGTGCCCGATCTCGCACAGGAACATGAGGGCCCCCCCATCGGGGACCCATCGCCAGCCTATCCGCGATGCATCGACGATTCCAATACAGTAGATTCCCGTCGTGTCGACCGGCGGCCCCAGCGCCGGCGTTTAAGGTTGAACGCCGACCATGGTCCAGAATCGGCGCATCGTTGAACGCTCCGGCGTTTCCGAAACGGCCCATCGTTCAAGGTCGAACGGGCCCCGCGGTGCCAGGAACCATCGCCAAAGCCGAAGTTGACACGACACGAACCCGCGGTACATTTGCCCTCCCAGAGCCAGGCGCCCCCGTCGCCCCCGTCGCCCCTCCTCCTCCCCACAAAGAGCACACCCAGGAACAGACATGCAGGTATAGCATCGCGCGCCTTCAGCCAGGGACACCTTCCCAGAATCTCAAAGTCGCGTTTTGTACAACATGCCGCCCGCCCCCCTCCCAGAGGTTTGCACCCCTTCCCTGGGAACGATTCTGTTGCCAACCCGAGCCTCCCTCTGCGGCCCCAGGGCACGGGCCCCTGGAAGCGATCACGGAAGAATGCGGGAAAGACCCTCCGTTTCTTTTCCCACGGCGCGGGAAGGCTTGGAATTCGATCCGCGCTGGATTTGGGTCGGGCCTCTGGCGGACGATGGGGACGATCTGGGAGCCCCCCGCGCGCTTCTGGCGAGGCGCAGCTGCTGGGAAACATCCCGAGGCGGGAAATCTCCAAGAACCGACAAGCATGTCCAAACCCCACCCAAGGGCGTCCCTCCGTTGAGGTCTGGCCTATGGCAGCCCCGACCCAGGGCGCCTGATTCCTCGGGCGCCGGGCTGCTCCGGCCTACCACCGTGCGCCCAGCCTTGCTCGGCCCGCCTCCCTCCCAGACCCCCGACGCCACGATCTCTTCCACGCGCGGGCCCCCTCCTCCTCCTCCTCCTCCTCCTCCTCGTCGTCCTCCTCCTCCTGCTCCTCCTCCTGCTCCTCCTCCTCCTCCTCCTCCGAGGTCTCGACCCATCTTCTGAGACCGGCCTTTGACCCCGAGTCGGTCTTTGACGGTGTGGGGGCACGGCGAGGGCCCCCCGAGGCTCTTTTCGGGCTCGGGGCCAGAGCCGGGTCGTGGTTTCGTCTGTCAGCCACGTGCAGGGGGGGGGAAAGGCTTCTTGGAGGCCCCCCTGCTTCGTATCGACAGATGCAAGGCCGGCGCCTTCTGAGAAGGACCCTCCTTCCACCAAGCAGCCTTCCCTCTCCCCCCCACCCCCACTTTGTGCGCGCCGTCAATTCTGAGGCGACTCGAGAGGGTCTGGCTCCCTCCCTCCCGCCTCGCCCCGCCTCCGCGTGTTCCTCGTCGTGCCGCAGGGCTTCCCTGACTTCGGACCCCGCCGTACTTTGATCGTCCGAGTCGATGGGCTCGCATGATCGCGCCGCATCGCCGATGCATCGGCGATGTGGCTCGATGTGGAGCCCGATTTGTCCACGCCAACGTCGCCGATGCATCGCCGACGTCGGCAGTGCTTCGCTGGTGCATCCCCGATGCATCGGCGATGCATCGGCAATGCGTCGGCGATGCGGCGCGATCCTTCGATACCATCTGTCGGAAATGCACCCCCAACGATGCGCAAAGGTAGGGCGGAAACAAGGTCCTCAGAAAGGTCGGGCGAGTGAGCGGAGACAGTGACGACAAAGCAGGGTGGACATCGGCATCGAAGGAGTTTTGTTGAAATGACTCCTCATCGATGCTCTCAATTCGTATCTCTCTCTATCTCTCTCCCTCTGTCTCTCTCTCTCTCTCTTTCTCTCCCTCTCTCTCTCTCTCTTTCCTTGCTCCAGCTTGCAATGATTTCCCATGGCCGCTTGCACGGACGAAACATGAATTGTTCTTCATCATGGCAGCGGAGCTCTGAGATTATCGGTTTCTGCGATCCACGGCAACACGTTCGCGGTCAGCCCCGCGGAGCCCGCCGGCAGCGGACGCATCCTCGGCCAAGGCCGCGGGCAGCCCCGCGGCCGAGCCCCAGGTTTCCGGCAGGCTTCTGGAAATTCTGGGGTACAGAAACCGGATCTCGGAACAGTTCGTTTTTTGGGCTGCGGGGCGGCCAGAGGCCGCGGACTATGCGAGTAAGCAAAGGAGGCGCGGCCAACGTTCCCCGGGAAAGCGCTGACGGGCGCTGTGCTCAAGAAGCTGGACAGCGGCGCTGGGCTCACCGAGGAGGTATCGACCTTCTGCCACGCGTGGGCGATGGAACCCCTAGACCAAGAGCCCGCAGAGATCCACGAGGAGGCCATAGATGATCGTGAGCGCAACAAAGGCGCAGGTGCGCGAGCTTGAGATTTTTTCCGCGTGCTGAAGGTCGCTGCTGGGAGCGACGACCATCTCGAGCACTACTTGTCACGCCTGCGAGGACGGCGATGGCAAAGGTGCTAGTGAGGCCCGCGGCAGTGGAGGCTCCGCTCCTCGCAAAGAGAAGCAGCAGCCTCGGACGGAGCTCACCGCAGCATGAGCCTCTCGGCCGGCGCAAGCGGCGCAGAGCAGACCGAGAGCAGTGAGCAGGACGACGAGGCGCGGAGACCAGCTCCAAGGCCAGTGGACGCTGAGGTTTTGAACAAGCTCAACGAGGTCAGCGGGAACAAATCACACTGCGCTATGTTCAGCCTCGTGTTTCGGGCGCACATACGAGCAATATTACCGAGAATGCTGACGTCGCTTCGGCACGCAAAGAAGTTGCAGCAACCCGTCGAGCGCGCTGACCTGACCCTCGGCGGCGAAAACCTGGACAAGTAGCTGTGCGATTGTCGGCGCTATGACGGTGGAGCGGTCGAGGGCACTGCGCGCGCTAATGAAGGTGAAGGACGCAAGCGGGAACGAGGGGCTCAAGTTGTGGAGCCTCGTGGCGCAGAGCAACAAGCGGAATAAGTACGAGACCGGGCGGATGGTGCAGTGCCGGGCTGTTTCCGGCTACGCCGCTGAAGACAGACGTCTGGGTAGGATTTGGCAAGTTTGGCAATTCTGTCAGAGAGTACCAAAAGGGGCCAGGAAAGACATTAGACGACGAGACGAAGGTTGGCGTTATTGTCCGCGCGTCAGCTAACAGTGGTTCAGACCAGCGGGGCCCGTCGAAACGCTTCGTTCTGAATGGCACCGAATCGAAACTCACGACCAGATCAAGCAGCAGCGTCGGGACATCGCTGCGACACATCGGTTTCTCAGTTGGTCTGCGGGCGGCCTGCGCGCCGCCTCTGTAAACATGCCCGAAGGGAGGCGGGCGCGACGAAGCGGCGGAAGAGGCGGCGACTGTAAGTTGCAGCGCCCGCGGGAAGCCCGGCCACGAGGCCGCCGAACACCGAAGCGGCCCGGCGGCTGCGGCGAAGGCTATGGCAGTCAGCAAGGCAAAGCCAAAGGCCACAGCAAAGCGCTTCGCCAAGAGTTTTCCCGGACAGTCGCGGCTACTGCGGCGAGCCAGGCCACGTGGCCGCCGATTGCCGCCAAAAGAAAAATGTAAACAAACCAAGAACACACACACACATACACACATACACACACACACACACACACGCACCCCCCAAAAAAAACGCAGCAGCGCGTCGGACAGGCGCCAGGGAGCCGAGCAAGAAACCTTGTCGAGCAGAGATTTCCCATCTCGAACAGCAGCTGGCGGCGCTTTTCGCCGCAGGCGCAGAGCCTCTCTGGGTCGTCTCCTGGGCGGGCGGGGCCCTCAGAAGTGGGGGGTTTGGGAATCTGGGCGACCGGGGTCAGCAAGGAAGTTATCAGTCCTCCCGCATTCCCGGTCAGACCCGCAAGTCGCGCAAGGCTCAGATAGCGGCGGCGGCATAACCGCGCGGCCAAAAGACCTGGCCCTGGAAGACCCGACCAAGGACTCGCCAGAGTCCCGCCGCGGCGTGAATGCGATGGCGCCAGGGGCACCGTCGCGCCGTTTGTGCCGAACCTGGGAAGCAGGGCGAGCGAACTAAGCTCAACCTCGAGGGTGGTCGTGGGGGCGCCAATGCAAAGATCGCCTTCGTCCGCGAGCCTTCTGCTGGAGCTGCGTCATCTAGAAGGCGAGGTCACCATGTCTGCGTCGCCGACGGTCGCCGGCGGGCCCGTCGCCGGGAGTCGGGCGAGGTCCCGGAGATGCATCGCAGAAAGGCAGGCGTGGGATCGACGCAAGGGTCGTCACGCCGCCAGACAGGCGGGCCGGTCAGGCCGCGAACCCTTCAGAGGAGGCAATCTCAAGCGGCCCGACGGTCGGGGGCAGCTCCGCGGCCTGTCCGGCAGCGTCAACAGCGGGGCCCCGCGCGTCACAATCATTCTTGACAGGCGGCCCAGCGGGCGGCCGCGCGAACGCGCTCGCGCCAGCCCGGGCGCGGAGGGCGCTAGCGGGCAGCGTCGCTGGCCCCGCGGCGGGCGGGAACGCTCGTCTCTTGTCTCGCGCGGCCAACGCTGGGAGCGGGGCCACTCGCGCGCCCCGCCCCCTCCCGCCCCCCGTCGGCGGAGGAGGTCGCCCGGCGCGGCGATGAGAGTTGGCGTGGGTCGCGCGCGGCAGGTCGCGGGAAGGCCGACGCCCATTCCAGAGTAGGAACCGACGATCTTAATTAGAATGCCGCGCGTCTCCTGCGGCCACCGCAGCACGCGGGGCGCGGGCGGCGAGCGGGGCGCGGGCAGCGACGAGGGGCGGGATTTGGAGCGAGCGGCGCTCACTTTAGCGCGCGCGCTGCCGGGTCAGGCGCTCAACGACGCGCGCTGTCATGCGCGGGGGGGTAGACGAATGGGCCGCCCAAATCACGGCGCGCGCGACCTCGGCGAGAGCGGCCCGCAGCATTGCGCCTACAACTCAGACGGAGAACGCGCCACCAAAACAGCGAAGACAGCAGCCGCCAAGGAGCCTCGATCAAAAGGCGGAGAGGCACTCTTTGTCAAGGCGGAGGAGTGCGAGTCGCAGCGGAACGACGTGGTAGAAAGGGCCATCTGGGACGTGGAATACATGGCGGGCTCGCTTGTCCGCGCGGCGCAGGGGTCGCGGCGTAAAATCAAAATTATGTTAGAGCGCCCGCGTCTGCGCAGCGGAGCCCGCTGCGCAAATCACCCACTGATGGCAGGATGTCTCGAAGGATGACCGCGCCGCGTGCGAGTTGAACAATGGCAGGCCCCACCGTCGTCAACGCCCAGCATTTCCAAGGGCAGCGGCTCCTTCGAGGGTTGCAGGGTAGCGGCAGAGACGCAAGCTTGAGAACCGATGGGGTACCGTCGCATGCCTTGAATTGGCAGCGCGTTCAAACATGGCCCTAATCGGACTTTCACCGGGAGTCCGACATGTAAGCGGCGACGGAAGGTCGCCGCCGACCTGGGGCGAGAACTCCGAGCTTGCGACGGCCATCAAATGGCATCTGCGGAGCTACTCGGAGGGCGTCGGCACGAAAGAGCCGAAGGCGCACCCGCGAAGGCAGCGCCGGAACTGGTCGAGCCTGAGTCCGAACTACCACCGCACCTGCCACCACCACCACCACCACCACCACTCGCGTCACCTCGGGCCCCGAGGCCGCACGCATCCGAAAAGATATAGAATTGTCCCAGTTCGGGCGCGCTGGAGGGCGTCGCAGCCCCCCGGCAGCAGCCGTCGGTCACGCGCCAAGAGCACGCGCGCCGTTGCGTTGGAAATGGATCGAAGGCGGCGCGGCTCAAGACGCCGACAGGGCGCCCGCCCCGAGAAGGCAGAGGCGCGCGCGGAAGCGACAGGCGCGCCCAGGGCGAGAGAGGCGCCGGTCGGGGCCCCGAAGCCCAGAGAGGCCCTGGAGCCCAAGGGTGCAACGGAGGAGCCTTCCCGCGGACGGCGCCTGAGCAGGGGCAGGGAGGCGCTGTTTCGCGGCCGCCCACGCCGCCCATCAGCATGCCTGCCCGGGCACCGTCGCCAGTAGTTCCGCGGCAGCCTGCGCCGGTCGCGGGAGGGGGGCCTGAAGCTGCGGCAGCCGCTTCTGAGGCGCAAGCTTCGGCCGCAGCAGGGCCGTCTTCAGCCCCGAAGCCCAGCGGCGCCGAGGTTGTGCTGGCTGGGTCAGAGCCACGGGTGGTTCGAGACGGCGACGGGACGGAATCCCTGACCATTTTCGGGCCCCAGGGAAGCGGACATTCCGATTCCTGGCTCGTCCGGCGACGGCGAGGACGTCGCCGGGGCCAAAATGGACCAGGGGACGGGCGCCGCAGCGGGCCCGCCCATAGAGCTCAAGGGGCGACCCGCTTCCGGGCAACAGCTTGGACGCAGCTGCGTGCGATGTGTTTTGCGAGAAGAAGCTCGCCGCGCAGACGGGCGCGTCTGGCCCGCGCCTAGGCTGCGCGCGCGACTCCGCAGCGGAGCGGGGCACGGAGGTCCCCGAGCAGCAGCGGCGACGAAATTCAGGAGAAAATGTGGCCGCGTCCGCTGGCGGCGCGGAGGCGACGCAGGCGAGCGCGCATAGGGCGCGCGCCGGGCAGACAGCAGGCAGCAGCTTCAGATGCGCCGTCAAGCGTCGCGCGCAAGGCTTGTCAGGGCGGCCAGACGCCATCTTGGCGCGCGCAGATATTGGTTTGACGGGGCAGGCCATCACCGCCAAGGGGGGGCGGGCGCGGGCCGGCGGCGCAGGAGGCCAGCTGGCCCACCAACTGCGAGCGCGTCGCCGAGGAGCTTGCTAGGCGCAAGTGTAGGAACGGACCTGGTTCCAAGGCGGCAGGGACGAGGGCGCGCGCTCCCGCGCCAGCAGGCGCAGTGCCGCGCTGTCTCCAGCGGCACCTCCAGGTAACCTCAGAGGGTTTTTAGTTTCACAGTGGAGACCCATGCCAAGAAACACTCTGGTTGTCTCCAGGGTGCCCTGGGTGTCTTGGGTTTGGATGGTTTTGCTATAGGAAGCGTGACGTTCCCACGCCGAGAATCACTGGGCGTCCTGGGGCCTCAGGGTCGGGTTTTTTGTAAATGATTTCTTGCGGTCGAGCTCCTGTCGTAGACCCTCCCCCATTTTCTCTCGGCGGAGAATGGGGCTGGCCCTACAGCCGCCTCGCCGCGGCGGAATTAATGTTCCCTCTGTCGTTGGGCGGCCCGCGTAATGTCGGTGGCTTAGAATGGGTCTCTGGGCAACCCTGCATGACGGATTAATGCTTAGCACGTTCGTAAGAGGATTGCAGCACATATATATATATATAGACGATCTATATTTCGCCGAGGGCGTGGCTCGCCGTCTCTTCCTTCATCTCGTCGCGTCTGTCAAAGATCGCACCATGCGCGCGCGCGCCTTCACGATGCGCGCGCGCATTCCCAGCGTGGGCGCCAATATTTTCCATGAGCGCTCCTGAGGCATGATGACTAGTAGTCGTCGTAGTCGCAGTCGCAGTCGCAATCGCAGTCGCAGCTGTCAGCGTCGCCGGTGCGCGGCGGGCGCCGCGGGGAAACATAATTTGTTTCTCTCACCGGAGGAGCACCATTCCGCGAATGGGGCCGCCGACAAAAAAAAAACACGAATAAATCAAAACGCCTGATTGAGAGGAATCTGCAGACCTTTCCGGTTAGACAGGGGGTTGTCGTTGTTCCCATTGGAGTCCGGGGCCGCCGGCCACGACCCCGTCGAGCACCCAGAAAAGGATTTTGCACGGTTCTACGACGACGTTTCCAGCCAGGATTCACCGAGATCGTTGGCGAGGAATGCGAGAGTCGCTGAGGCAGTCTTCTTACGCGGTTCTCCAGAGCACGAGGAAGTGCCAGCGTCGCGCGCGAGAAGCAAGATCATGGCATCTGTTCGTTGGCGCGGGGTTAACAAAGTCGACGATGGCAACGTGGAGGTGCGACCCCGGATGGGTAAGCCGCGAGCTTAACTAAGTGACAGGGCCCGCTCATGCGTTGGCACGTCTGCGGCGACGCCACCGCTAGAGAGCCTTAAGTATGTATTCCATTCCATGGGAATCAGGAGGCGGCCGCGAGGCAAGCGAATGAATCTGAAGATGTTGGCGACGGATGTGAGTGGGCCACACTTCCATGCAACCAATGCGCGAGAGATGTGCGTTCGCCTCCAAGAGGAGGCCCCTCCAGGGATGGCAGGAGGCCTTCTCCCACCATTTACGGGAGGCGCGACGCAGCGAAGCGATGGGGCAGTCTTGAATGACATCCTCTTTAATCTAGACTACGACGCCAGAGCGTTGAATCGATGCTTGGGCAGAGCCAGATCAAGTTCCCACTGAGAGGGAGGCACGGTGACGGCCTTGCGCCCGCTGGCTAAGTAGACCACATGGACAGCTTGATCGACGAGCTCAGCGAGCCCGATTTCTGAAGAGGAGAGACTTGCTTGGTTTCGGGGGCGGTGGCGACGCTCACATCCGAGCTGCTTGGCTGATTTGTGGCACGCAGGACGGCGCGCCGACAAGCCTACGGCGTCCGACTGCAATGCAGACGAGTTTAGGTTTGGCTTCAGGGAGGGCAGAGTTCCTGGCCAACACCAGCAGGGGGAATCACTCCTGGGGCATGCAGTCCATGGCGCAGGATGTCGGCGACGAGCTACATATCCGATTGCGTGCAGACAGCACCGCTTCAAAAGGGATTGCTTCCTAGATCGGTTTCGCCGCCGCTGTGGATACAGCACCAAGCAGGCAAATGCAATATTCGAATGTAGCGAGTAGACGGTGCAAATATGTTAACGGGCCGTGGGGTCAGGGACGTGCAGAACGCCTTGATAATACGCTTTACGGGTTTCAAGGAGGAGGTCGGACGTCACCCTAATGCGTCGAGGGTATCACGCAGCTTGGGCGGCCACGGGGAGGAGGGCCTTCTAGCTTCGCCGGACGATGTGTAAAACAGGGCGGAGCCATTTTCTAAGCAACAGCGCGTGCACGTCAGTCTGTGTTGTATTGTATGCGCGGTCTCGCGGCTAGCCCCGCTGAAAGCTCTGAACAACAGAGACGATTGGGAGCGTGTGGATCGTTTCGCTAGTTATGTAGAGGCACCAGCTTCATATTAGGATCGGCGTCGCAGCTACTCCCAGCCTGCGCTTTCATTTCGCATCTCTCTCTCTCTCTCTTTCACTCTCTCTCTCTCTCGCTCTTTTTTTTGTTCTCTCTCTCTCTCTCTGTTTCCCCTGCTTGCTCCAGCTTGCACCGCTCCCCAATAGCCGCTTGCATTCCAGAACAATCGGTTTGCTTCATCAAGCTCGAACAGGAGGGCGGACACTTCCGCACTACATGCGAAATCTTCCCGAACATTGCGGATCCCAAGTCAGCATTCCTCCGCGCCTGCCAGCACAAACTGCCTTGCCTGCCGTCCCGCAGCCCTCCCCGCGGGCTCGCAGACGGCAGCGGCGGCGACCCCGCGCGCGCGCGCCAGACCGCCCAGGCCTCCGATGTCGCCCCCGCCCCATCCCCCAAACAGGGCCTCCAACTGAGAGGCGCAGAAGATCGGCGGCGAGCGGGGGGGGAAGTGAGAAGGGGCGGACCTTTTCAGAAGTGTCGGAAGTTCCTGGCCTTCTGAGACGTTTCATGAACATTCCTCGAAGAGAAAACAATTTTTCACAAGGCGCGAGGGCTTCTGAGAAGTCCCGCTCTGCCTTCTGAGAAGACCTTCTCCTTCTCAGTTCCCCCCCTCGCTCGCCGCCAAGAAGAGGACACGTTCGATTGCGCGGACATTCGCGCGCAAGCTGCCCGCGTAGAGTCGAGCGTAAGTGCCCTCGTTTCGAGTGCAGCGTGCCGCGCTGGCGGCCCGCGTACGCCACGGCGCATTGTCGCGATGGCATGTTGCGTGAAGCCGCTGTTGCGCTCCGTTGGGACCTCTCCTCTCCTCCTGGGCGGCGCAGTGCCCAGTTGGGGCCAGGCCAGCTGGAGCCTGAGGCGCTCGACCTGCTGGGACTTCAGCTGGGCTTCGCCCCCTCCCCCTCCTCCTCCTCCTCCTCCTCCTCCTCCTTCTTTTCCTCCTGCTCCTCCCTGTCCTCCTCCTCCTTTTCCTCCTCCTTTTCCTCCACCTCCTCCTCCTGCTTCTCTGCTTCGCACTCTTTAGATCGCGTGTCGAGCAAAACTTGGCGCACCGACTTGGTCATCCCCCTCCTCCTCTCGAAACAAAAGTGCCATGAACGTGAGAATTCCAGGGTTCGTGCTAATTTTTTTAGCCCAGTTGGGGCCCATCCGAGTGGAGCCCAGGCGCTCGACCTGCAGCGACCTCGGCCGGACACCGCCTCTCGCGCTCTCGGGGCCCTGCGGGCCAGGGCGGGACCCGAGCGGTGTCTTGGCCATCTCGCGGGCCGGGTGTTGCTGCTGTTGTTGGTGTTGGTGTTGTTGTTGCTGCTGTTGTTGGTGTTGTTGTTGTTGTTGGTGGTGGTGGTGTTGGTGTTGGTGTTGGTGTTGTTGTTGTTGATGATGTTGATGATGCTGTTGTTGTTGGTGTTGTTGTTGTTGTGTTGCTGCTCTGCTGTCAAGGCAGAGCGACGGCAAAGCGAGGAAGAACGAAAAACAAACTTACACCAGAGAGAAGCCCCAATCATTGGATGGTTTGATCGGTAAGGAGATCGACCCACCGAAATCGGCCCAGAACCAGTAACCAGGAACCCGGGAACCCGGAATTGGGAACCCGGGAACCCAACCGGGCACCAACATCGGCAGGACACTTCCGCCAAATGTTTCCATTTCCGCCTGGACTCCTTCAGTGCAAGCACTGGTTGGGGAAAAGCGACAACGAAAAACAACGTTGAGGTTCAATCCTGCTGCGGGTCCCTGAGATCCGATATCTTGATTTTTTCAATACGGGGTCCCCGGGAGTCTCGACTCATTGCCCAGGACCGGTTTTTCCTCCTGAGTTCTTTTTTGACGGTCCCGAGGCCCGGCGAGGGCCCCTAGGGGCCGAACTGTGCGAAAAACCTCCGTCTTGATTCTTTCAATACATCGGATCTCTGGGGCCATCCCGACCCCCTCGTCCCCCAAGTGTCATGATGTTCCAGCCTACTTTAGCCTTGATCACCAGGAATAATTTCGAGCGCCACAAAAATTACCCTGGCGACGTACCCACCCCCTGCGCAAAAGCGGGGCGCAAATAGTTTAGGATACTGTATAAGGGGGCGATGACGGAGCGAGGGTTACATATGTCTGCAGACGGAATTCGGGAGACTCGCAGGACACTGGCTACAGGAAAAGGGCTTGATAAAGCTGATGATTTACAATTCCTGAGCACTCCTAGCCACTTCGAAAACGGGGATCACAGCAGGCCTCGAAAGTGGCGACAGGTTCACAGATCGCAGCCCCGCAGGGATGGCGAGGTCTCATTTGAATCTGCCCGTGGCCCTCACTGTGCTGGGCCCCCCAGCAGGCCTCGAAAATGGCGGCAGTTTCGCAGATCGCAGCCCCCCAGGGATGGCGAGGTCTAATTTGAATCCGCGCGTGGCCCTCACTGTGCTGGGCCCCCCAGCAGGCCTCGAAAATGGCGACAGTTTCGCAGATCGCAGCCCCCCAGGGATGGCGAGGTCTAATTTGAATCTGCGCGTGGCCCTCACTGTGCTGGGCCCCCCAGCAGGCCTCGAAAATGGCGACAGTTTCGCAGATCGCAGCCCCCCAGGGATGGCGAGGTCTAATTTGAATCCGCGCGTGGCCCTCACTGTGCTGGGCCCCCCAGCAGGCCTCGAAAGTGGCGACAGTTTCACAGATCGCAGCCCCCCAGGGATGGCGAGGTCTAATTTGAATCCGCGTGGCCCTCACTGTGCTGGGCCCCCCAGCAGGCCTCGAAAGTGGCGACAGTTTCACAGATCGCAGCCCCCCAGGGATGGCGAGGTCTAATTTGAATCTGCGTGCACTGCGCTGGGCCCCCAGCAGGCCTCGAAAATGGCGACAGTTTCGCAGATCGCAGCCCCCCAGGGATGGCGAGGTCTAATTTGAATCTGCGGTGGCGTCACTGTGCTGGGCCCCCCAGCAGGCCTCGAAAGTGGCGACAGTTTCACAGATCGCAGCCCCCCAGGGATGGCGAGGTCTAATTTGAATCCGCGGTGGCCACTGTGCTGGGCCCCCCAGCAGGCCTCGAAAGTGGCGACAGTTTCACAGATCGCAGCCCCCCAGGGATGGCGAGTCTAATTTGGCTACTGTGCTGGGCCCCCCAGCAGGCCTCGAAAGTGGCGACAGTTTCACAGATCGCAGCCCCCCAGGGATGGCGAGGTCTAATTTGAATCCGCGCGTGGCGTCACTGTGCTGGGCCCCCCAGCAGGCCTCGAAAGTGGCGACAGTTTCACAGATCGCAGCCCCCCAGGGATGGCGAGGTCTAATTTGAATCCGCCGCGATTACCCTCTATGCAGGACCCCCCAGCAGGCCTCGAAAGTGGCGACAGTTTCACAGATCGCAGCCCCCCAGGGATGGCGAGGTCTAATTTGAATCCGCCGCGATTACCCTCTATGCAGGACCCCCCAGCAGGCCTCGAAAATGGCGACAGTTTCACAGATCGCAGCCCCCCAGGGATGGCGAGGTCTAATTCGAATCCGCCGCGATTACCCTCTATGCAGGACCCCCCAGCAGGCTTCGAAAGCGGCGACAGTTTCACAGATCGCAGCCCCCCAGGGATGGCGAGGTCTAATTTGAATCCGCCGCGATTACCCTCTATGCAGGACCCCCCAGCAGGCTTCGAAAGTGGCGACAGTTTCACATATCGCAGCCCCCCGCAGGCAAGACAGAAAGAGGCAGGAAAGAGGCGGGAGGCGGGAGGCGGGAGGAGACGCGACCACACAGCTCTATTCAAAACGAATACCCAACCAAGGAGGGTTGGGACAAATTCGAAACTCAAGGGTTTTCACGCGTCGGGCCCTGGGAGACACCTGCCCGACACTGCTTCGACACTTTTCTGACACTTCTCGGGGTGCTCGAAATTCAGTCCTTACCGTCAAAAACCCTAAAAAACCTTAATAAGGACGCGCGACTTTGCTCAGGGTAGCCTTGCGTTCTTGCTCCTCCTTGCTCTGGCGTCCCTGGGGCTTTCGTCGTCCGCCGCCCCAGAACTCCCAGCTTCGGCTTCCAAGGGTCTTGCGTCCCTACCGCGCGTCCTTCTTTGGGCTTTTGATGGTATTTCTGGGACGCGGTCCTCACGTAGGATGGGAACCACATAGCTCGGGCCGGACGAAAGGGGGGGATTGGGAAAGGGGGGGTTACGAAATTTGCTGCATGCAGCTGGTTTCGGCCTCACCGAGGGGCTCATTCCTCGATACATAGCCGCCTCCGGCGCCGGGAGGCGCCGGGAAAATCAGCTACGCGAGCTGATTCTCAAACCCCCCCTTTGCTATCCCCCCCTTTCGCCCGACCCGAACATAGCGCACGTGATGCCCGGAGGCCTGGGCCCGATCGATGCCCGTGCCGCTCGCGGGGCCGCCCGCGGCGCGCCGCTCGCGGCGGGGCCACCGCCCCCGTGCCAGGGGTCTCCCAGGGGTGCCCCCGTGCTTCGAGCCCGTGGCCGAAGCCTCGCGCGGAGCGGAGCAGCCTCGCGCCCTCCTCCTCCTCCTCCTCTTTTCTTTGCCGAGCTCCGAGGCGGTCCACCGCCTGCAGCGTCAGAGCGCGCCCGCCGCCGCGGGCGCGAGTTGAAAAGGTGAAGGCGCCCGAACTCGAGCACGCGCAGCCAGTGCAGCTGGCTCACGAGGAGCAGGACAAGTCAGCACCAGGACAAGTGACAGTATGGACAAGGAACAAGGAGAGCAGCCTGGTGGATAGCGAGATGGATGGCAAGATGAAGTAAGACGGGGTGGGACAGCGTGCGCACCAGCATTCGAAAGACGCCTGCCTGGAACAGGCTGCGCAGCTCCTTCGAGGAGCCTCTAGCTCCTCCGTGAAGCCTCAAGCCTTCTGTCGAGGACTGAAAGCACCAGCGGCACTAAGCCCCCGTCCTGATCTCCTGACCCCTCTGCGGCAGCCCCCGATACCTAAGTCCTGGGAAGTGCCAGACGCCCGCCGAGAAAACACGCGGGGGCTGCCGAGGGGGGGTCAGGATCCACGCAACAATCTCGAAACTAACCCATGCCCCAGGAAAGAACACCGATGGGTCCAGAATCAGGAGCGGGAGCTCGGCAAGAAAGATGCCTGCCTCGAGCAGGCCACGCAACTCCAGGCGTGATGGAAACTTCATGGCGTAGCCGTACGAGCAGGTATGATCCGATACGACCAGCCTGCATGGCCTGGCCGTGCGAGCAGCTCAAGCTCAATTTCCTCCACCTCCACCACCTCCTGGACCGAACCCCGAGCAAGAAGCAGCCTCGCTGTTGAGGCCACCTGGCCGCCTCAGCGGCCAACGCGAAAGAGCGCGGGCAGCTTCCTCTGCACCCGCTCTTCGCATCCACATCCGACAGCTAGTTCCAAGGGTGTCCTTCCTTACCTGCAGTGTGAAGTGAGTCACCCTCGAAAGTCGAATACTCCTGCGACTTTTCCTACATGCAGTAAGCCAGGAAGCAAGACGGCAGGGAAGAAATCAGCCACGGTCGCCGCACCTGCAGCGGCCTGGCTCGTCGTCCGTCGAGAGATTGTTAAACGCACATGTCGAGGACGACACTACTACCTCCACCCACCCCCCTCGTCATCCTCCACCTCGTCGTCTGTCGCTGCAAGCGCCGTCGCATCCAACAAAATGAACTGATGGCTCAAGCAGGCGAGGCTGGACAGGGCGGTGGACTCGCGGGTTCCGCGGGAGGCTGGGCTGTACAGCTCAGCCAAGGCCGCACTACGACAAGGAACCGTGGGAGGCTAGCCTGTGTGACGCCAACCAAGGCCACGGTCCCGCGGGAGGCTAGCCTGTGTGAAGCTAGCCAAGGCCGCGGTCTGGCGGTCGACAGCCTCGAGCCTGGGGGCACCACAGCGCTGGTGCTTACGAGCCCAGCCAGGCCGATCGGCGCCAGCTGTCGCTGTCACGACGGGGAGCGCACACAACCCCGTCGCGAAATGGATGATAAAGATCCTCCCCCACTCGTCACCACCTCCACCTCTGCGACCGCCGCCGCCTCTATTAGCAACAGCGTGGCAATGCTAGAAGACGGATGGCATCGACAAGCCGTACGAAACACGAGCTTCACGGCGCACGTGGGAGAGCGCAGCTCGTGTCGTAACGCTCCTCCTCCACCCACCTCACCTCTGCCTCCGCCCCCACCTAGCCTAAGAGTGGCAGAGGGAACACTCGCCCGCTGCGGGCGACAAGAGGGCCACGCACTGGCCGCAGCGCGACGGGGAGCTCACACAAGCCCGTCGAGGAACACCTGCTTCTGCACGATCACGGGCACGTCCACCACGTCGTCCAGCGGGCCCAGCTGGTGCAGCGGGCCGAAGTCCTCGAGCTGCTCGGTCTCGAGCTCGAGGAAGCCAGCCACCTGAGGCAGCCGTCCAGCAGTCCAGCCGCTCTCGCAGCCGCGGGCGGGGCACCCCCGCCGCGCTGAGCCCCGACCTCCGAGGGCGGGCCCGATGGCGCGGCGCGGCGCGGCGCGCGCCCCCGCCGCGGACGGGCCCCCCCACCCCAGCGTAGGAGAGGTCAGGGCTTCTCCTCCTCCTCCTCCTCCTCCTCCTCCTCCTCCTCCTCCTCCCCCTCCTCCTCCTCCTCCTCCGTCTCCTCCTCCTCCTCCTCCTCCTCTTCCTCCTCCTCCTCCTCCTCCTCCAGGGCGCCCTCCGAGGGCGCGAAGTTCTTCGCGCTTGGCGCCCCGCGGTGCGGCTCCGATTCCTCCTCGTCCGCCTCTTCTCCCCCCGGGAGGCGGCCCGAGAGCGCGAAGTTAGTCGCACTTCGCGCTTCGCGCAGCGCGAAGCGCGAAGTTGGGAGCCCTCGATGCATTGCTGTGCTTATGAATAATTCGGGCGTGTCCCCCTACAGGGGGATCTTCGACGAAAAATGCAAAATACCCAAAAATAGTCAAAAAAGATTCCAAGAATAGTCTGGGGACTATTTTTCTAGTATGTTTAGACCTTTTCGTTGTATGTTGGTTGTATTTTGTATGTTTCGTCGAAAATCCCCCTGTAGGGGACACGCCTGACTTAAGCTTAAGGACCTGCTTCACTGTCAGGCGTGACCGATATTCGACACGAACGACATGGGTACGGAAAGAATGGGTACAGTGCCCAACAGCGGTTCCTCTGCATTTCGAGCAGGATTCGTTGTCGGTGTCGCCGCGGCCTGTGTCCATTTTAGACAGAAGGCCGCCTGCTCAACAGCGGCCGCTGTTGGTTTGGGACAACATTTGTTGTTGGACATTGTACCCATTTTTTCCGTACCCATTTCGGGCGTCCAAAGATACGTCATGGGAACCACATGTTCCGTGTCACTGGCGTGCCGCACTCTCGCAGCTGAGCTGAGTGACCCGAGGAGTTGCCTGTCGCGCATTCTTCCGCCCACGCGTCCTGCCAGATGCATGGCTCAGTGGTGGTGGTCGTGGCCTCTAGGGGCCCCTCACCAGGACGAGGACCGTGCAAAAACACTGGGGGCGGAAGGTTGGTCCCCGGGAAGGGGGGCCAGACCATTGGGGGCCCACGTCGTCCAATGTCCCGAGACGTACACAGCCTCTGCTGCCCGCGAGGCGACTATCTACATGAATTCTCCATACAAACGAACTCGTTGCGACGATCATCTGCTCAAGTTGACCGCCCAGGAGCCCACGAAAGTTGTGACAGTTGCAGAATTCGCAGCCTCCCAGCAGACAGTTGCGCAGTTCGCAGCCTACGACGGAGCCGCGAGGTCTCAAAGTGATCTGCGCTGCCCTCACCTCCGCTGGACCGAAACAAAAACACGAAAGTAGCGACAGTTGCGCAGTTCGCCGCCACCCAGGGAGCCGCGAGGTCTCGACTGGGTGCGCGTACAACTCCTCCGCTGGACCTCCAATAGTCCCATGAAAGTGGCGACAGTTGCGCAGTACGCAGCCGCCGAGGGAGCCGCGAGGTCCCGTCTGGATACGCGTACACCTCCACTCCGCTGGACCTCCCATGAGCCCATGAAAGTGGCGCAGCCGCCCAGGGAGTCGCGAAGTCCCGTCTGGATGCGCGTGCACCTCCGTTTCGCTGGACCTCCCAGGAGCCGACGAAAGCCCATCAGTAGACCAGCTCGCAGCCTCCCAGGGAGCCGCGAGGTCTCGGCTGGATTCGCGTGCACTTCCACTCTGCCGGACTTCCCAGGAGCCCACGAAAGTGATTACGGTTGCGCAGCTCGCAGCCGCTCACGGAGCCGCGAGGTCTCGGCTGGGTTCGCGTACATCTCCACTCCGCTGGATTTCCAAAGAGCCCGCGAAAGTGGCGACACTTGCGCAGTTCGCCGCCACCCAGGGAGCCGCGAGGTTTCGGCGCCAACACTCTCGCAGTTCGAGGCCACCCAGGGAGCCGCGAGGTCCCGTCTGCTGCATCTGCGTATAATTCCACTCCGCTGAATCGCCCGAGAGCCCACGCAAGTGCGACAGTTGCGCAGTTCGCAGCCACCCAGGGATCCGCGATGTTCCGTCTGGATACGCGTACACCTCCACTCCGCTGCACCTCCCATGAGCCCATGAAAGTGGCGACAGTTGCGCAGCTCGCAGCCGCTCAGGGAGCCGCGAGGTCCCGTCTGGATGCGCGTACATCTCCTTTTCGCTGGACTTACCCGGAAAGCCCCTGCGAATTATAACGTCGTACTTCCCACATGGAGGATGCAGCGACAATCACGTACAGCACATGTACGACATACTCAGTACATTGCACAAAGACGCAGCGCAATAGGGAAGGCTAACAATACTGACTGGAGACTTCAATGCGCAGGTTGGGATTCAGGAGAACAACGACAACGCTACATGTGACGACGGTGATCGCGACAGATCTCGCAGTATAATTGGGAAGTTCTGGATGGGCAATTGCAACACCAGGGGAGGGTTGGTTACGAGCTTGGGCAATCAAGGAGAAGCCGGTGATCGCGAACACGCAGTTGTACAAGCGACCACATCACGTGTTTACGTATAGTAGCAACGGTTCGGACAAGATGCGCTCACAGGTCGACTTCGCCCTGATCGACCGGGCGTGCCGCAACATTGTCTTAGACGCTCATGCGTTCGCGTGCCCGGACCTGGGATCCGACCACCAAGCTGTTCATGTACGACTCGATTTGTCTACCATTGCGAGAAGGCGACGACGAAGACGTAAGAAAGCACGGCCAACAACAGCCGGGCGTCCACCAACAAACGACCCAGCTTTCCAGCAACATCTCGAAGAGGCATTGCAGACGCACTCACACGCGTCGACAATCAGCGAAAGGTGCACGCACACGGAACGAGCACTGAAGACTGCAACAAAAGCTTACGAGACCCAAGCCGCCCACCCCAACGACTCCCACCGAGCTACCGACTAAGAGCAAACCAAACAGTTACGCGACCTCATCGCACATCGGAGGAAAACGCCACACGAGGAAACTGCGACCCTCAAAGCTATCAGCAAGAAGATCTTCAAGGAACTGCGGTCTTTAAAACGGACTCGACGGCAAGACAATATCAGGGACATCATCGTCAATCTCACAGGCCTTAGGAAGATAGCGGGGATCAAAGCAACGAAGCACAAAGACATGATAGCATCAATGACAGGGCAAGACGGCAACGACGAGACCGACCGACAAAGCATTGCTGATATGTTTGCAACATTCTACGAACAAGTTTACCGACAAACCGACTCCAACAACGGACGTTCGACGCACGGGTGCCGCCCCCCTGTCCCTTGCCGCGAAGACCTGGAGGCCGAAGTGAGGCCGAACCAAGTACCACCTTTTACTCAGGAAGGTACACCAAGCAATCAAAGAATTCAACAACGGAAAATGCAAAGACACAGCGGGAACCATTGCAGACATGTTGAAAGCAGAGGGGGCCGTGCATAGAACAGCACCGACAATACTTGTTCAACGACACCATTCACCCAGAACGGTTACCGCCAGAACAGTGGAGGCGCACCACCATCACAGCGACTTTCAAATCAGGAGGCGCAAAAATACCACAACACTACAAACCAATTGCAAGTATCCCTCTCCTGTACAAGCTGATGTCTCGACTCCTGTACAATCGACTGGGTCCACTGCTAGACAAGCAGCAAAGCGTAGACCAAGCAGGCTTCAGACACGGTTACAGCACCGACGACCACTTATTCACGACGGCTCTTTTGCACAACCAGTCAGAAGAATGGCAACCACCACTCTGGGTAGCCGCGGTTGACTTTAAGAAAGCATTCGATTGCGTCAACCACAACGCACTATGGGACTCACTCAGAGAGCAGCAGGTGCCAGCATCCGGCATACACCTCCCCAAACAATTCTACACCGACCAGACCGTTACAGCACGGACGGACAGCACGAGCAGACAGTTCAACATCCAGCGAGGTGTGAAACAAGTAGACCCACTGAGCTCCTTACTTTTCAACGCACTATTTGGAAGCATTTTCCGACGCATGAAGGACACATGGCGCAACAAAAAGTTTGGCAGACAGATGGGTTTCACCGCAGACACCCTCCTCACCAACCTCCGTTTTGCAGACGACGTTTTATTGTGTACGCCAAATTTGCGTCAGCTGACATGTTTACTGCGCGACCTCAAGCTCCACTCGACACAGTGCGGCCTTGAGTTACCCCCAGGCAAGACGAACAGATTGACCAACGTCTCCCGGCGACAAGGCAGAACTATCAAGGCCAGTAACATCGAAGGTGATAGTGTCGAGATTTTGGGCGCAACGCAGAGCACGAAGTATTTGGGCAGGAAACTTACATACCATGACTTCCACATCACGGAGGTCGACAACATAATCGCGTCGGGCTGGCGCCGGTTCAACCAATTGAGACACGAATTGGCATGCAAACGCTACCTCTCGCAAGTCGCCCACGCCTCTTCAGTGGGACCGTAACGCACAGTGTCATGTACGGATGCAGCTCGTGGGCCCTAACCCAAGACATGCTTACATTAATACAGCGTACACAGCAGAAGATGATCCGAATCATCGTGGGCACTGGCAGACGACGCACGCAAGGGAATCACTGGAACGACGACGAGAAAGACCTCCAACTTAGCAGCGACCAACAGGAGGAGGGAGATGGAGCAGACCGCGCAGAGCTTGACGGAGACTTCGCCGAAAGCAACCCAGACAATGACGACAGCACTAACAACGACGACTTTGGCAACGACGGAAGCATGAAAAGCAGCGACAGCGACGACGACGACGACGGCAGTACCAGGAGCAACGACGGCGACACCAACAGCAACGACGGATTAGAGCCCTGGGTGGACTTCATCCGACGAGCGACGCACGCAGCCGATGCCCATGCCAGACGCGCGAATGTCGACGATTGGGCTTCGCATTATTTAATGCAAAGTGGAGATGGGCCAAGCGGGTTGCCAATTTACCCGCCGACCGCTGGGCGCGACGCGCCGCCGCTTGGCAACCTCCGCTGCACGACAAAAGACCCGCACAACAAAAACATGGCGGACAGCGGAAGCGTTGGGACCACGAGATCGTCAAATGTTTGGGCACAGTGGATACGATTAACACAACAAGGGACTCCCCGATGATATTGGCTGCGAATGGTGGTTCGCACTGGCGCACGATAGCTGCACTTGGCAGGGCTTAGAGGACAAGTTTGTACCATACGCCGTCGCCCAGCAAAGCACGGACGACGCGAACTGAGACACCCGGCCCGTCCGCCAACACGTGAAATCGAACCAGGGCGAGCTGGACATGCACACCAATTCCAAGCTTTTGACCTCCACCCTCCGACCCCCAACTCTCACGTCCACATCCCGACTTCTAGCATGCGACATCCGATTTGTGTTTTTCTACCTCTACCTATCGACCTCCAGCTTCTTCCAGCTTCCCACTCCCGCTTCCAGCATTCAGCATTCCGACTTTCACTTCCACCTCCACCCGTCGACCTCCAGCGCCCAGCAGCGCAGCACTCCGACCTTCAACCCCCAGCAGCATGTGACTTTCCACCCCCACCTCCACCCATCGACCTCCAGCGCACAGCAGCTCAGAACTCCGACTTCCACCCTCCAGCATCCGACTTCCCACCTCCACTTCCACCTGCCGACCACCCAGCACTCCGAGTCCAGCATGCGGCCCCCGACTCTCCATTTCCACCTGCACCACTTGATTTCCAGCGTCCACCAGTTCATAACTCAGCACCCCGACTTCGGCAAGCACGGACTACAAGCACTGAGGGCCCCGGCCCCCCCGCGCAGGCCCTAAAGGGCCCCGTTCCCGGCGGAACCGCGCGTTCGCCTCGCCACGCCACGAAAGTGGTTATAGCTGCTCAGTTGGCAGCCTCCCAGGAAGCCCCCCAGTAGGAAAGGTGGAAAGGTACAAGCAGGAGAGGCAAGGAGCCAGAAGGCAGGGGAAGAGGGAGGAGGAGGAGGAGGAGGAGGAGGAGGAGGAGGAGGAGGAGGAGGAGGAGGAGGAGGTGGTGGTGGTGGTAAGCATCAAATGGTCCTGCGTCCAGCTCGGCGGATCAGCGACGACCGATGGGCGGCGTGGGATCGCTGTGTCCCCGCCGATGTCAAACAATCGCCATCCCTCGCGGTTCCCTCTCCAGGACTCACGGGTGGAGCGGGCGAATGGGAATCAGGCGACACGACCTGACAAGAACAGGCCACCTGAAGTGCAACTTCAGGGGACAGCAAGGCGAAACAACTGAACGCTACATTAAAGACATTGCATGTGCGTTTTCTACCCTCTGCGCCCCCGTCCTCGCTTCTGGACGGGTTGCTAAGGAGGCCCCCGCGTGCCCCGAAACCTCACTCGCCCTCGCCCCAGCACAGTCTGACCGATCACAGTATTTCCCACAACACTGCTAGCTGTGCCGCGCGCGCTCACTTCCCGACGTCGCTCCTCATGCCCACGTACGTGTGCATCACTCTGCTCTATTGCCTGCGATGCTTTGACCTGCGAAGAAGCCTCTCCAAACTGCCCTGCACCTTCCTTTCCTGCGTCGTCCTGGGGGGCGGTCCTAGCTTGGGCTGGCTGCCCATCTTCACGAAGAGCGCAGGAGGAGGAGGAGGAGGAGGAGGAGGAGGAGGAGGAGGAGGAGGAAGCGGGGGATTGGATCATTGGAGACCGCACTGCTCCATTGTAAGGGGTCTGGGTTGGGCGTCTGAGCCATTGCGGCCGCCGAGAGTAGGCAGCCGAGTAGGAGCCAACGGAGCCACAGCGGGCTCAACCTGTCGGGCGGGAGGCAATGGGGGCTGACCAACATGGGGGGGCCATTGGGGTCACCGCTTCGGGCCCTGGGACCCTCACAGGTCGATGCGGCTCGAACAGTGACGCAGAAAGATAAGGTCCGGGGTTACGGTCGCTCACCCACCCCCCGCCGCAACGGAGATTTGGCTCAGAAGTCTGGGCCTCCAAGAGGTGGTCCAGGTAGATGCTTGGCATCGCTCGGACGTGTGCATGTTTCCTTCGGCGAGGACCATCGAGGAGCACCCTTGATCATTTGGCGAAAAACCACGCACGAAACCGACAAAAAAACAGGGAATGGACGTCCGAGCGATGGCCAGGATGGGGTCGGGGGATCGCGCCGCATCGCCGAGGCACCGGCGATGCGGTTCCATGCGGAGCTCGATTCTCTTGACGCCGACGTCGCCGACGCATCGCCGACGTCGACGACGCATCGCCGATGCGTCGACGAGGCATCGCCCACGCATTGCGATGCGGCGAGATTATCCGACTCCATCTACTCCGACCCCATCCCTGGGCCCATCCCTGGGCCCATTCCTGGAGGCCTGGAAAACGGGCCCCGCAGGCCGACATCAAAGGAAAACGCCCGCAGCAAAAACATCATCACACCTGCCTCGAGACGCCCGTTGTCAAACGCAGCGCGCACGGTACTGAAAACGGCCGTGCCAATACGTTGTGTGTTGGCCCGGCGTGCTGGCCCACGTCTTGGCGAACGCATCGCGCCACGCCAACGTTGTCAGTCCACGTGCTGAGCTCCCTACCGATACGCTACGTGTTGCGCGTTGCGTATCAGAGCAGCTACGAACGTCACACGTTCGGAGATCCGACGTCAGACGCCGAACGGGCTCGGGCACGGGGTCGGAGCCCGTGCCGGCGCCGCCCGCGCGGCGGCGCGCACGCCGTGCGATGCCGCCGGCTCGCAGGCCGTGGCGACCGTCGACCGTCGACCACGGCGACGACCACGACGACGACCACGACGACGACGACCTCGACCTCGACGACGACGACGACGACGACGACGACGACGACGACGACGACGACGACGACGACCACGACCACGACCACGACCACGACCACGACCACGACCACGACCACGACCACGACCACGACCACGACCACGACCACGACCTCGACCACGACGGCGGCGGCGACGGCGGCGGCGACGACGGCGACAAGCTCGCAGGCCGCGGCGGGCCTCGGGAGGCGCAGCGCGTGGCGCGCGCCCGCCGCGGCCGCGGCGGCGCTGCTGGCCGCGCCGCGTCCGCGCCGCGCGCGCGCGCTGGTGGCCGAGCCGGAGGTGCTTGAAGACGCGCGCGCCGAGGTCCTCGGGCTGCGCGCAACGGTGAGGAGGGAGGAGGAGGAGGAGGAGGAGGAGGAGGAGGAGGAGGAGGAGGGAGGAGGAGGGAGGAGTAGGAGGAGGAGGAGGAGGAGAGAGGAGGAGGAGGAGGAGGAGGAGGAGGGGAGGGGAGAGCGAGGAAGGGAGGAGGAGGGGGGGCATGGAGGAGGAGGAGCAGGAAAAGGAACAGGAGGAGGACGAGGAGGAGAGGAGGAGGAGGAGGAGGAGGGAGAGGAGGAGGGAGGGACGGGGAGGAGGAAGAGAACGCGTTGGCCGCGACGGGTCGGCTCTTGTTGCGTTGAGGGGCGCGCAGGAGTGACGCGCTGACATGCGTTCTGAGGTTTGGGGCTGCGCGCGCCAAGGTTTTGGGTTGCACGCGGGGGGGCCAGATATTTTCGGAGGTGTTCTTCCTCCTCCTCCTCCTCCTCCTCCTCCTCCTCCTCCTCCTCTTCCTCCTCTCCCGCCTAGCTGCCATCTGGGCGCAAGATATCTCTGGGCAGCGAGCGAACACCCACACACACACACACACACACACACACGCATTCATCACACAATCCGTGCTAACGGTGACAACCCGCATGGGCAAGGTAACGGCGTGGACAGCCTCTTTTGCGGCTCCAGTCGCTCTGCATGATTACAATCCGATCACCATGCATTGTGTGCCCGTTGGACTGCAGAGGCACCATGCAACGAAGTGGATTTCGACCCACAGAAGCGCGCAAGACGCAGACTTCTCCTACACTGCGTCAGGCAGATACAGCGGGACTACCTCACCTTCATGGTGCACGAAACGCAGAAGGTGTATGACGAGCAGTGTCTCACCGACATGCTCGCGGCGCACGAGAAGAACTGCACTTCACAGACCACGGCGCGACGCTGGGAACCAAGGACACAGCGAATCACGTGACGCAGCAAAACTAACTACGCGGACCCGGACGGGACGCTGGGCACAAAGGACACCGCGGCGCACGAGGAACAGAAGAACTCTGCAGACCAGAGAAAAACGTTGGGCCACAACGACCTCGTGTAGCGACATCATTACGAAGACCAGGAAACGGCGGTGAGCACGTAGGACGCCGCAAAGAACGAGAAGCAGCAGAGCTTCGCGGACAAGGAGAAGGCGCCGAACACCAAGGACGCCAAGACGCACGAGGAGCAGCAGAGCTTTGCAGAGAGGGACATAGCGCTTGGCAGCAAAAACGACGCGGCGCACGAGCCACAGCAGAGCTACGCAGACCAGGGCGAGACGCTGTGCACAGAGGACACGCGAAGCACGAGGAGCAGCTGAGCTTCGCAGACCAATGGACGACGCTCAGCAACTAGTACGCGCTGCTGGCCACAGGAATTCTGAGGCGCGCGGGCAGCAGCGCAACGCCGACCAGGACGCGACGTTGGACACCAAGGACAAAGCGCCCCTAGAGGAGCATCAGGGCTTCGCGCAGACCAGGAGAAGGCGCTGAACACCAAGAGCTTCGCAGCGAACGAGGAGCAGCAGAGCCACGGCGACCGGGACGCGTCGCCGGGCAGGCGCGGGCGCGCAGAAAATATGGTCCATACGGCGCGCGAGCTGCCGCCCTCTCTCTTCGACCTCGCACGCGACGCCTCGCGGCGAGCAGCGCGGCAGGGGCCTCGCGGACACGCGCCAAGCTTCACGAGTGGATCGAGGAGGCCGCCCCGAGCGGACCCGCAACGGCGTATTCGAGCAGGTCGACAGAAAGGGCATCGCGGAGCACGCGGCACTTCGCGCGGATGCGCAGCCAGCGCCGAAGAGGGGCAGCGCAACGCAGAGAGCGGCGAAAAGCGAAAAGGATGCCGACACAGAGCGGGAGGGAGGCAGTTGGCGAGCACGCATTTGCAGGGGCTGGGGCCACCTTGCCGGCGAGTCCCTGCGCGGGGAGAGCTGGCGCGGGAAGGGCCAGAGCGCCGCGGCGCGCGAGCGACCTCCCGCGAAGTTAACGGAACAGAGCCAAATTAGCATATTCTGAGGACACAGAGCACTACGATCAGACCAGTAGCCCGAACCGGCCCGAACGCTCGATCGATCGATCGACCCCCCCCGCCCTCCCCCCCGTCGGCGCTTGTTCCGCGCGCCGCGGGGGAAGGGAGGGGCGCGCGCGCGCGCGCACTCGCGCGCGCGCGCGCGCACACGCACACACCACACGCAAACACACACACACAGACACACACACACACACACACACACACACACACACACGCACACACACACACACACATTCGCACGCACGCACGCACACACGCACGCACGCACGCACACACACACACATACGCACGCACTCACGCACACACACACACACACACACACTCTCTCTCTCTCTCTCTCACGCACGCGCACACGCACGCCGAGACACACATTCTCACACACGCACACACACGCGCGCGCATCAGAGAGGCACGCGATTACAACCGCGCAGACACAACACACACACACGCACACCACACAATGCCAGCATACACCTGCCGCGCCCACAGCATCGCGCACACGCGCGCCCGACGCGCCCAACAAACGCGCGGCGCTGATTTCAGACACGCGGCCGCACGAAGCTGCACACACACACACGCACACACACGCGCGCACGCACACGCACACGCACGCGCACGCGCACACACACAAACACACACACACACACAAACACACATACACGCACACACGCGCGCGCACGCGCGCACGCACGCACGCGCGCGCACACGCGCACACACTCACGCACATCACGCGCGCAACACAAACAGGCTCAGACCGAGCCACCCACATGACACGCACGCCACGCAACATCTACGCGTAGGTATCGCAGGGCGCGGCGGGCGCGCCACATTCTCGACGCCAGAGGGCGCGCGGGGGGCGGGGCGCCACGCGTCGCAGGCTCGCGGGGCGCGGCAGGCGGCGTTCCCTCGACGCCGCAGGAGGCGCGTCGAGGGCAAGGGCGCTCAGAGTTGCAGTATCGCAGAGCGTCGCATGCGCGGCAGTTCCTCGGCGCCGCGGGGGGCGCGCTGAGCGCGAGGGGGCGCCGCGCGCCGCAGGCTCGCGGGGCGCGGCGGGCGCGGCGCGCCTCGGCGCCGCCGCGGGGGGCGCGGTGGCGCGCTGCAAGCATGCAGGGCGCGGCAGGCGCGGCATTCCTCGACGCCGCGGGGGTCGGGCAGGGGGCGGGGGCGCTGTGCGCCGCGGGCGCGAAGAGCGCGGCGGCCGCGGCATTTCCACGACGCCACAGGGTTTGCGTCGGGGGCGGGGGCGCTCTGCGCCGCAGGCTCGCAGGGCGCAGCAGGCGCAGCATCTCTTCCACGCCGCCGGGGGGGCGCGCCGGGGGCCGGGGGCGCCGCGCGCCGCGAGCTCATCGGGCGCGGCAGGCGCGGAAGGCGCGGCATTTCCTCGACGCCGCGCGGAAGTGCGCTGGGGGCGGGGGCCCGCGCGTAGCAGGCTCGCAGGGCGCGCGAATCGGGCGCTCGAGGCAACGCCCCGAGCCTTTTATCGATGCGCCCCGCACGCGGCAAAGCGCTGCAGGCGCGGCGCCGCTCATTTCCATTCCGCAGCCCACATTGCAGAGGTTTCGATTTCTGCCCGGGCACCCGGCCCACGCATCCGGGGCGCGACTGGCGCGGCACTTCCGTCGCGCTTGAGAGCCGCGCGCGGGGCGGGGGGGCGCGCGGCCGAGAGCTCCCGCCTCGCCCAGAGCCGCGTGCACCTCGGCCCAGGCCGACCTGGCGCGCCCGCGCTTGAAATGCCGCTCGAGGGCAGCAGCCGCCTCACCTGCACGCGGCAGCCGCGCCTCCCAACATTGCCGCGGGCGCCGCCACCTCCGCGCCCGGCGACGAAGAACCCAACGGTTAAGATGGGCGACGAGGTCAGCTTGGAGAGATTGCGCTGCTGCGCGCATTGAAGGCGCACCGCTGCCAGCTTAACAGTTGGCAGCCCGCCGCGCCCAATGCTGGCAGCGCCTGGAGGCGCATCTGCGGAGCCCTGCGTCGGGCGGGCCACGCCCGAAGGCTCTTCTAGATCAGCCGAAGGAGAACGGGATGCACGACGACGCCCCGCCGGCGCAGCTTCGACGAGCGCACGCGGCCGGCAGCGGCCCCCCCCCGCAGCGCTTGCCGTGCCCGCGATGGCAGAGCCCGCGAAGGCCACGCGCGCGCAGGCCCCGCCCGCGCAGACTTTCACGCCGCGGCGGTCTCCGGCCGCCCAGCCGGCCACGTCGGCTCGTTGCGCCAGCGCCCCTCGCATTCAGCTTTCCCCGGGGCCCGCGAACGCGGACGACCGCCGGTTGGCCTCGGTCGCAGAACCGGCGACAGTCGGTCGCCGCAACCCGTCTGCGCACCCGAGCGGATAAGAAAGCAGGCCCATCCATGGGCGGCCCTCTCGCTTCCTGTCCTGCTCTGGGAAACGGCCCTTCACGCTCGGCTTCCCTGGGGGCGCCCCCCGGAAACCCGCCTCCTTGCATCTACTCGGAACGGCCGTCGGCGGCCCCCTCGCTTCTTGCCCCGCGTCGGGCGCGGCCCGCGACAGTCTTTGGCGCAGTTCGCAGTTCCGAGGGTCTTCTTCCTAAATGATTTATCCGGCGTGCGCCTGGAGATTTTCCGTCGAAGCGCTTCCCCCCGTTTGCACCCCCGCGCATTGCTGAAGCCAAAATGGACGGCGCTTGCTCGGAGGCGGGCGCCGACCCATTCATGGGTGACCCCATTTGTCTCTTGTTCCATAGTGGGAAAGGGCCCTCGGTGACCCCGCTTCCCCTTGTTTGCCCAGGAACGGCCCCTGGCGACACCCGCCGCTGCCTGCCCGCCCCGCAGACGGCCCCCGATGAGCTTCTCGATCTGTCTCTTGCCACGGAGGATGCGCTGCTGACCGGCTGCAAGGGTTGCCCATATGGTCGGTGGAGGGGGAAGCCGATTGAAAGTGGAAGCACGGCGCCCACGTCGCGGAAGACGATCCGGATCATTGCCGCGCGCTCAGCGGCGCCGACTGATGGCCCCGATCGCTGCTCCGCTCGAGCACGTCGAATGCGTCGGTGGCTCTTCCGTTTCCAGGAGACCTTCGACATCGCCGTCAGCGTTGTCGCATGCATTGTTGGCATTCAGAAGTTGGGAGAGCCCTGGGGCTGCGACGTTCTCCGGGGATTGGCTCTCGGTGGCCCCCCTCTCTGGGGATTCGGTCAGAGCGTCGGAGCGCCAGGTCCAGTCGTCGGACCCGTCGCGTGGCCTGGGCGCGCGCCACCCCCGTGTCTTATGATTCCACGCTGCGCGTTGGCGCCCCCACGCGCTTCGCGCCACTCGTGCTTCCGAGGTCTTGACAAGAGCACAAGGCGCGCCGAGGCAAAGCAGCGCGCCGCCATCGCCGGGCGCAGGTCTCGCAGAACGCGGAAGGTCTTGCGAGAGCGCGCCTGGAGAACCGCCCGCGCCCGCGACGGTCAGGCGCCGCCGTTCACCGGGCGCGCTTCCGCGGGGGCGAGCCTAGCGACGGCGAGGGGGCGGGCGACGCGGCGGGCGACCCTCCGGCTGCGCCGCAGTTGAAAATTGGCACTGTCGAGGAGCAGCCCCTAGCGGGGACGACGAGTTCCGAGAACCGCATGGAGACACTGACCTGCGGCCACAGGCCCCGGCCCCGAGCGCTCGAGAAGGAGCCGCCGGTTCTTCCGCACATGGACAGAAGGGCGACCTGCCCGACCACGCGCGCGCCGATCGCCTGTTCGACCAAGGCCGCGGAGAAGCACGGCGAGGTCGGCGCGGCAGCGTGCCAGACGCGCGGAGCGGAACGGATCACGTGGACAAGCAGATCCACGCTAGAAGCGCAGGATCTCGCACCCCAAGATAAGATGACAGACAACGATGACTCCGACGACGAGGATGAGGAGCCAGGCGCGGGAGATGGGAAGGGCACCGAGCCGGCGTCATTCGACGATGCCGGCGTTCACGTTACTCCCAGCGCTTGCACCATGGACTGCGCGGCTGGCTTGCCAGGCAAAAGCAGCTCGCTCGGGGACAGACCAGCTTCGTCAAGCGCTGCGCCGTTGCCTGTGACCAGGTCTGGCGCGACGAGAAGAACGGCGCCCCCTGACACCAGCGCAAGGTTCACCGCGTGCTGCTACTGGGCCAGGGCGGATCCGGCAAGACGCACGCGGACCAGGCGCGCGCCATCAAGGCGGTGAACTACATCTGGCCAGAAAGAGAGCAAAACCAGCCCTAGCCTCGTCGAGGCGGCGTTCTCCAACGTTCAGGCCAAGAACATCTCGTCGGCGGACGCGGGGGGCATGGCGATCCACGGAGCTGGGGGCACTGCCGCGCAGGACCTGACGAACGACACGCGACGGCCCAGCGCCGCGAAGCTCGAGATACCGGAGCAGCGCTGGCGCCGAGCGCGCTTGTCACGGAGGAGATCAGCATGATATTTCCAGCCTTCTACAACATGCTGGACTCCAGGGGCATGTCCAGCAGGCGCCAGGAGTTCGCCGTGGACGAGTCCAACTACAAGAAGGACCGCGACCATTTTGGGCGAGTCCCCATCGACATTCAGCTGGGTAGCTCCCCCTAGCTCGCTCCGACATGAGAGCCATCGGGCTCGTCAAGAAAGTCCAAGAGCATGACGAGGACGGCAGCGACAATTTGGTCCCGTCTCTGGGCGCGGGTGTGCAGCGCGCCATAAGAGCGTTCGGTAAAGTACCCAAGGCCATCGAGCCAAAGCGCACCGTGCGCTTCAAGCCGTGCGACCCCCTGGTCGAGCTCCTCGCGCCTGCGCGCGTTTCGCGCGGCGGATCCCAGATCGCGCATGGACAGCCTTCCAGGCTCGAGTCGCCACCGACAGCGACCAGAGCGAGGGGTCCGAGGCTGGACGGGGAAAAGTTTGCGATCGGATCCGGAATGACCTGGTACTGGAGCGCGCTGTACCGATGGAAATCTCACCAGAGCATGGTCGGCTCTCGCGCCATGGGCGCGCCGCTGGTCACCCTGCAGTCAATCGACGAGGGCGTCGTCGGCGGCACGCCACAGGAGACTGTTGAAACTTGCAAACCACTGCTGAACATATCCGTGGCTACACGGGGCACGCGCGCGGAGTTTTTCCGGCGCGCGCGGGCGTGGAAGTGGCGCGCACGCGCAAGAGTTTGGCCCTGGAGCAGAAGGCCACCATCGTCCGCTTCGCGCTCGGCAGCAGCGACCAGGACAGGCACGAGGCCTGCGCTCCGAGAGAGATCTTCCGCCCGCGCTTTCTGCCTGCCGGAATCTGGATGCAGGTGCGCAAGTTCGACCAGCAGGGCCACGGCGCGGTCGCCGACCTCGTCAATTTCTTCGGAACCCAGAAAAAGAAGGCGAACGGCCTGTTCTGCTTCCCGCTCATGGAGGCGCACCGCAAGTGGAAAAGCGCCCACACGGCGCACCAGGTTAACAGGCATGGGTACACGATCAAGCACGGGCACTTCCTGACGCCCACCACTACACAGGGCCAGGCGGCCCGCACCAGGGCGACCGTCGAGCGCGCGCTGGGCGCGAGAATTTGCAGACAGGAGGGCAGAGCGGAGAAGCGACGGCTGCGTGCGCACGCGACCCTCAGCGGGGCCACCTGCGCGGCGCGCTCTCGTTTCGGCCGCCGCCGCGAGTGGTCTTGCAGACAGGCCCACGTTGTTCTCGAAGCCCACCAGAAGTTCGGCGAGCGCATGGCCATGGAGACGCGAAAGATCGAGGCCGTCGGTCTGGGGCGCCACTGGGTCTCGCGGGCGGCGCGAGGTCGGTGGAGCGCGCGGGCCCGCGCGCAGTTACAGTGGCCGTTCAGGCGAATGACGCCCGCACACGCACGGGGCGGCTCACGTCGAGAGGCCCGCGCTGCCCTGACGGAACGGGGCGCCGCAGTCTTTCCGACCAGGCGGCGTTGTCCAGCCGCGCGCACGTCGCGCTGCTCGCGCCGCCTGCGAATTTCATTTCCTCGCGCCAGCCGCGGCCCAGAGATTTTGCGCCGAACGGCGCTCTCATTGTCAACTTGCCCGCGGCTAATGTTTGCACGCCGCGTCTTTGCGCGCGCAGCTCGGAGACGGCCCGTCGAAGAGACGCTGGGAGAGATGCGGAGAACGCAGGACAAAAAAGACAGGTTCACGGGAGAGGGGGGGGCAAGGGGGGAAGCAGCAGGAGAGGGAGGATCTCTCTAGGCCGTTCCGGCAACCGCCCCTCGCCCACCACCTCGCCGCTGGCCCCGCGGGGAGAATGGGGGGGGGGGAGGTTCAAGCAATGGCGCGTTGGATGGCAATAGAAGGAACAAACATTCACGGTGCACGCGCAGAAGTCAGGATGCCACGCGCATGCCAGATGATTGATTGCATGAAGATTAAAATGCGGATGCGGGGTTTCTCGACGGCGCGATTTTTCATCAAGACAGAGAAACACGCTTGAGGTGCGTGGCAGCGTTCGCGTTTTATCGCCAGCTGTTGAATCGCATTGTCCGCGCCAGGAAAACAAGTTGTCGGAGGCGTTCGGGGTTTGGGGTGGCGTTCCCAGGTCTCGGGCCACATTGAGCCCGCAGTGCGGGATTGACGGCGGGCGCCCAGGGGAAAGCTTGCCGGCCGATGTTGTAACCAGCGGGCGCCAGGCTGACTGCCCCGACGAGGGTCGGCACTAATCTTCGCAATGCGTCCTGGAGTCACGTTGGCTTCCCACGGGGGGGTCACAAGGTCAAAACGCTGTCCGGAGCAGATTGTAGAAGATGCGTACAGCGAAACAGCCATTACTGAGAGTCGGAGGACCCTCCGAGGTTCATGCGCCGAAGATGTCCCCAACGAGAGTGCCGTTTCGCCGGAGCCGAGCTATCGAATGTGTCCCGAGCGAAACGGCATTTGCTGTGATGCGCGTTCCCTTCCGAAGCTGATGGTTCCAGGATGTCCCGAGCGAGACGACCATGCGGGGCCATCGAGGCACGCTTCGCGGTTTCTGTTCTACGTTTCCAAGTGGACCAGGCCGTCGGAGTGCGCGAAACATTTCTGAGCATGACTGACGCACGCCACATCGTCCTTCTCCATCATCCTCCATTCAGGTGGAAAAAAACACACAGGCACAATTCATCGTCGATTCCCCAGAAAATATGGGAAACTATGGGAAGTGGGGGGAGACAAAAACCCCGAAATGTACGGGAACATATGGGGACTCCTGTTAATTGTGTGTATTTACTTGCGTGTCCCGGGCCCCCTTCATACATCGTCCTCCTCCATCACCCTCCATCTCGGCATCTCCCCTCGGTACTCAACACGGCGAGGGCCCGCAGACGGGGCACGCCGACATCGAGCCCGCAGGGCGGGAGCCACGGCGGGCTCCCGCAGGGGAGCTCCGCATGCAGATTTCGGGGCCAGTGGGTGTTCGATTGGGCATCGCTCGGACGTGTGCATTTTTTCCTCGGCGAGGACCACTCAGGACCATCCTGGACCATCGAGCACAAAAAAGACACGCACGACACCGAAGAGTGCACGCGAGATGGACGTCCGAGCGGGGGCAAGGTGGGCGTTCGAGGGCCGGCGCCGATTCAGAGTCAGCAGCCGCGAGGGGTCAGACAGCGGTCGGGCAGCGGCGGGGGGCGCGCCGATGCGAGCTGGGGCACGAGGGGGGGCGGGGGGAGAGCGCGCGGGCGCGGGGGGGAGAGGAGGGGGGAGGAGGGGGGAGGAGCCAGGAGGGAGGAGGAGGAGGAGGAGGAGGAGGAGGAGGAGGAGGAGGAGAGGAGGAGGAGGAGGAGGAGGAGGAGGAGGGAGGAGGGAGGAGGAGGAGGAGGAGGAGGAGCCCGGGAGGAGAGAGGGAGCCACGCCCAGGCGCGCCGGGGCGAGCTGGGGCACGAGGGGGCGGGGGAAGAGCGCGCGGGCGCGGGGGGAGGGGCCGGGGAGAGCCTGGAGAGGAGAGAGAGAGAGAGAGAGAGAGAGAGAGAGAGAGCCACGCCCAGGCCATGTGTAGGCAAGGGCGTGCGCGCCGAGGTGCAGCAGCAGGGGGCGGAAGTCCTGGAGCAGAGCACGGCCCAGACCCCCGGCGGCACAGCGTCGGCCCCCAGAGGTCTCGACCCCTTCCCTGGAACCGGCTTTTCAGCCTGAGTCGGTGCTGGACGGCCCCGAGGCCAAGGCAGGCCCCTGGAGATCGAACATTGTTTATGGATTGATACATATAGACATACATACATGCATACATACATACATGCATACAGACATACAGACATACAGACATACAGACATACAGACATACAGACATACAGACACACAGACGCACAGACACACAGACACACAGACATACATACATACAGACAGACATACAGGCATACAGGCATACAGACATACAGACATACAGACATACAGACATACAGACATACAGACATACAGACATACAGACATGCAGACATACAGACATACAGACATACAGACAGACAGACAGACATACATACATACATACATACACACATACACACATACACACATACACACATACAGACACACACAGACAGACACACACAGACAGACACACACAGACAGACACACACAGACAGACAGACGGACAGACAGCCAGACAGGCAGCCAGACAGGCAGACAGACAGGCAGACAGACATCCACTCGCGACGTTGTCGCAACGCCAGGGGGCCCGGGGGAGGCGGGTGCCGCGCCGGTCTGCTTCCCGGCCCCCCCCCCCTGCGAGCCGCCGCGAGGTGGCGGCCGCCGAGCGGCTGCTGCGGGAGCTGTCGGGCGGGGCTGCCGCGCCCTCGGCCGCGGGCCTCGCGGCGCGGATGCTCCGGCGGTCACTGCCCGTGGTGGGCGAGGCCGCGGCGGCCAGGCGCTCGAGTCGGGCCTGCCCCTCCTACTAGGAGAAGATTCAAGCACAGCTTTCTGGATAAAAAAGAGGTCTGGGGACGATTTGTTGACAACGATTTTGTTGCTCAAATTGGAGATGCTTGGTGCATGCTTGGACTGTGTCTTATTTTTCCGTCCACAATTCACCTGCATGGGGGACATGCCCGACCTAAAGGTACGCGAGGCAGAGGGGCCCGACCCTCTTCATGCTGATCCAGAGGCCCGGCGGCGTCCCCTGGGGTCGGGCAGGCGGCAACGAGGAGGGGACCCACGCGGGGGGGGGGGGGGGGGGGGGGGGAAGAGAACAAGGGCACCAGCTGGCTCCAAAAGGGGCCCTTGGAGGGCCATGTTCTTCACCCCCAAGTGCCTTCGGGGCGGCGCAGGGGCGACTAAACATATCGGAGTTTGCGTGCCAGGGCATTTTCTTTTGCGGAGTTGGGCGCCCTGGCGCGGACTGCCGAACGACCCCTGCAGCGGGGCGCCCTGGCCACGCAGTCGCCGCCGCAAAATTTGCCCGTTGAACGCTAACGCCGCGCAAAGGCGGCGCCGAACGATGTGGGCCACCCCCCTTGGGCCACCCGCCCGAGGGGCTCTGGGCGCTGCAGTCTTTTGTTTGCAGCTGGCGTGTGCGGATCGCGCGGCGGGCCTGGCCTGGGACCCTCCCGCATCGACCCGGCTCGAGCAAGGACGCAACAACCATTGTCGGGGGTGGACAGAACCCCCAACAGTGACACGTCGATCAGTGAATTGTCCGCTTTCGGTTCTCGAGAGGGCGCCGTGGCCGTTATTTTCCAGGCTTGCGCCCGCCAGGTTTGGGCCTCAGGTCGTTTTCGCTAAACCACGTTTTACTAAAGAGGGGTCGGTCCATCCCCGACATTGGGTCAGGGCTGCGGTCGTGACCTCCAGCGATCCGCAGTCCTGGCGGCCCCGAGCACACCCAGAGGCTGCTCGACGACGACGGAGGAGCCAAAAGCTTCACAGGCGCAGATGCTCGGAGCCCCGCGGGGGCTTCCTCGGGGTCGGCGCCGTGGGCCCCTCCCGCGGCGGCCCCGCGCAGGTCGGAGGAAGCCGCGCGGCGCGCCCTGAAACTTCCAGCGGGGGCCCCTGCCAAGAAACACCCTGCGCGTCGGGCCCCCCCACACATTATCAGAGCCTCGAATCATCAGGGGTGACTCGGGTCAGGGCTAACTCGGGTTCGTTTTTCGGGATCCCGAGCCCGACTTACCCCGGACCCGAGTTACCCCGGATAATTCGGGTGTCCAGAGCCCCGAATCATCAGGGGTAACTCGGGTCAGGGCTAGCTCGGGTTCATTTTTCGGGATCCCGAACCCGACTTACCCCGGACCCGAGTTACCCCGGATAATTCGGGCGTCCAGAGCCCCGAATCATCAGGGGTAACTCGGTTCAGGGCTAACTCGGGTTCGTTTTTCGGGATCCCGAACCCGACTTACCCCGGACCCGAGTTACCCCGGATAATTCGGGCGTCCAGAGCCCCGAATCATCAGGGGTAACTCGGGTCAGGGCTAACTCGGGTTCGTTTTTCGGGAATCCAGACCCGAGTTACCCCCGGACCCGAGTTACCCCCGATAACTCGGGCGCCCAACATTATTCATTTCTAAATATTCGAAAGTTCTTTGATTTTCTGGGGGGCCAAGATCCTTTCATCTCTAATTCTTCTATCCTGGGCCTCTTCCTGCCCACCAGGAGGCCATGAACAATTAGAAGCGAGCACCATCAGAAATGAGCACGATGAGAAATAAAACACGTGTATGTTTATGCCTCGGTGTTTGCTCCTCCACCTGAGGCCCAGCGGCGTCGAGCCCCCCAAGAGGTGCTTCGAAGGCCTCCTCGGCAGCTCTCGGAGACTCTCGGCGCCGCCCGGGGCGGTCTCCGAGAGCCGCGCGCCTCTTCGAGTTTTTTCTAGGGGTGCCGGAGGCGTCCCGAAGGGCCGCTGGAGGCTTAACTTCCCCCCCCGGGCATCCCTTCGCTCAGCCCGTTCGGCGTCTGAGTCCGCTCGGCGACCGAGCGGGCCCAATTCCCACGGCCGTGTCGCAAGTGAGCCCGTGTTGCAGTGAGCCCATGCCCCCGAGAAGAAAGCCTACCCCGCCCCTCCCCCCCCCCGCGCGAGCACGTTTCTTCTCCGGTGGGGGGCGGCGAGGCCGAACTCCGTTCTCACCGCGACAAGTGTCAATCCGAGATATAGCATGATTATCATGAGTAGCAGAATTACCATTCTCGTAATCATGCACCCGCACTCTCCGTACATCCGCACACCGCCCTTACATCTGTACATGCGATTTGCCGGGACGAACTTTTCGCGGGCCCCCGAATTTGATTATCCCCTGCGGGTGATCGGGGGCGCTCCGTTACTCTTGGCATCGCTCGGACGTGTGCATTTTTCCTTCGGCGAGGACCATCGTGGAGCATCCTTGATCATTTGGCGAAAAAACACGCACGAACCGAAAAAAAACACAGGGAATGGACGTCCGAGCGATGGCCAGTACTTCGTCAAACAAAACACTGCACCAACGTAAACGTTCGACGGCCCGCGCGGATGTCCCTTGGACCGGCGCTGGGCCGCCCACCCCCTGGCGCGCGGCGGGCGCCAGGGGGCACCAGCGCAGATCCCCAGCGCAGATGCAAGGAGTCCGCGTGGACCGTCGAATAATGGATGCTTAGTGCATCTCGGCGGCGAGCGAGGGGGGGGAAGCGAGGAGAAGAAGGCCTTCTCAGAGGGCGGCGGGACTTCTCTCGGAAGCCCCCGCGCCTCCTGAGAAGTGCTCTGTGCCTTCGGGAAAGGGAAGGCTTAGTTGTGCATGTTTGGAGCATTTCTAGTTGCTATTCTTTTCGCTATTGTTGTGCACGTTTGGAGCATTTTTAGTGGTACTTTTGAATTCTTCATCGAAGATCCCCCTGTAGGGGGACACGCCCGACTTCACGCCAGTCATCTCTATTCTTCGGCGGCCGGCCGGGCGCAGGAGCCGAGCGGACCCCGGAGGGGAGCCTTGGGGCAGAGGAGCCAGCTCGAGGGGGCGGGCGGCGGTCTGAGCACGCCCGGGGGGGGGGGCCGCACAGAAGGGCTCGGAGCCGTCCTGGAAGGCCTCTCGGGAGCCAAGATGGCCTCCAGGACCCCCCTGGCCTTGGCTGACGTGGAAAACCCTGGGGTCAAGGGACTACAAAACGTCCCTAACCTGGTTTACGAGGCGCTGTGCGCTGAACCTCCTGTGGGCTGGCAGGGTAAACCCTGCGTGATGTGCGGCGTCCTGGCGGCTCTCTAGGCTTTGGGGGGTCCCAGGAGGTTTTACAGACCCACTTACTTGTAACTCAGGGTAGGGTGTTTTTTTCATCCCTTAGTTAATGGGGGGTGTTGACTCCGTGTTCAGCTGTTCGTTTTTTTGGCCAGCAGAAACGGAAGGGGTCGCAGCCAGAAACAGTGACGTGAAAAGTGTTGGGGGTGTGTTGACTCCGTGTTCAACTGTTGGATCATGATGGCCAGCAGCAGGGGACAGCCAGGAACAGTGAAAGTCCAGCACAACACGCAACCGAACCGACAAGGGCGCGAGTGAGAATGCCTCAACGGAGCACAAGAAGAAAACAACAAAAACAAGTACCACAGCACGGAAGCAAGCACGTCGATCTTGGAAACGGAACACAAGGCCCCCCCCCCAGGGTTTCCAACGTCACCTAAGCCCGTGCCTTCTCAGACGCCCCTTCCCCCACGCCGAACCCTTGTACAAGCGCGTCCCCACGAGGCTGCGCGGCGAGGAGCCCACGCAGACGCTGTCCCCGGTCGATCTGGACCGCCTGCAGGCGCTCGAGGTTCGGGCGACGCTGAGCCCAGCTGGGGCAAGTTTGAAGTCGGGTCTGTCCTTCCCCAGGCGGAATATTCAAGAATAGTCGAAAAATAGTCTGGGGGCGATGTTTGAATTATTTGTTGTTCCTTCGGGGGCATTTTTTATCGCTCCTTGTTCTCCGCCCACAGGGCCCCCTATCGGGGGGGACATGCCCGACCTAAGGCACGTTCACTGGGCAGTGCCAAAGATTGGAGCGGCCCTCCTCCTCCTCCTCCTCCTCCTCCTCCTCCTCCTCCTCCTCCTCCTCCTCCTCCTCCTCCTCCTCCTCCTCCTCCTCCTCCCTCCTCCTCCTCCTCCTCCTCCTCTCCTCCTCCTCCTCCTCCTCCTCCTCCTCCTCCTCCTCCTCAGCGAGAAGGACCGGGCCCCCTCGGAAGGCCTTCCCCAGGGACAGCCAACAAAAAAAACCTCTTGGAAGGCGCGGGGGCCTTCTGAGAAGCCCCGAGCCTTCTGAGAAGGCCTCCTCGCTCACCTCCTCCTCCTCCTCCTCCTCCTCCTTCCTCCTCCTCGAGCGAGGAGGAGGCCTCCTCCTCGCTCACCTCCTCCTCCTCCTCCCCGAGCCTTCTGAGAAGGCCTCCTCCTCCTCCTCCTCCTCACTTCCCCCCCTCGCTCGCTTCGCCCCCAACGCCGTTCGACCCCCAGGTGCCCTCGACGGGCCCCGGGCCGGGCACGAGACGACTCGGGAGCAAAAGCGGCCCTATTAGGGAAGTGGTCCAGACCTCCGCAGGGCCCCTGCGCCGGAGGAAAAAAGACGGAGCGCCGGATGTCCGGCATGGGGGGTCACCATTAATTAGGGGGGAGGGTTTTGGGGAAAAGAACAAGCAGCAACAACAACAACAACAACAACAAACACAACAACAACAACAACAACAACAACAACAACAACAACAACAACAACAACAACAACAATTACTAGCACGTGGGGACACACCGTTCTCACCAGTGCCAGGGTTTTCATAGGAGGCGGGCAATACCCCCACTTTGTGGGGGGGCCGGTTCAAGCTCTACCAAATTTCCAAACGACTCTTCGCCACCACCCACACCCAGCTTCCCGCCCTATGACGTTCGGACACTTCACTTCGTGGCATGCGGACGACCGTGGCTACTATTCAGGGCCCCGCGGCCGACGACGACGGCGTGCGCGCGCGAAGAAAAAACGAATGTGTCCCGCATGGTATTATTTGACAGGGATGATGGCCCTGGCAGGTGCGCAACCGTTGTTGCAGAAGTTCGAAAAAGTTGCTCGCAAAAGCCCGTTTGACAGAAATGTTTAAAAAGTGTTGGGTTTCCTACGAATCCGCAAGAGCGCGCGGGATGAATTTTTGACATTTTTTTTAAAAACCATTTTTTTTTTTTTGATGTTTTTATGTTAAAATCGCTACGAAAACTAAGGTTTTGGAAGGATTTCGTCTTGCGCGCGCGAATGTCCACTTTACCTTATTTTTTGCAAGGGATTCTTGAAGTTTGGTTATGTTAGAACAAGAAATGTCCACTTTAGCTTATTTTTTGCAAGGGAAAACCGATCGTAACAACACAACCGGATCCGGACTCCCCGTTTTGCCTGAGACTTCCTCACGAAAATGATGAAAATGAGGCTGCGGCCTAGGCGCGGCGGGGGGGTCGTGCACCAGGGGCCCCAACAATAATTATTCTTTAGAAGTAATAATGTTCAACAACAACACAACAACAACACACACAACAACAACAACAACAACAATCAACAACAACAACGCCCTATGGACGTTCGGAACTCACTTCGTGGCATGCGGACGACGGACGTGGCTACTATTCAGGGCCCCGCGGCCGACGACGACGGCGTGCGCGCGCGAAGAAAAAACGAATGTGTCCCGCATGGTATTATTTGACAGGGATGATGGCCCTGGCAGGTGCGCAACCGTTGTCGCAGAAGTTCGAAAAAGTTGCTCGCAAAAGCCCGTTTGACAGAAATGTTTAAAAAGTGTTGGGTTTCCTACGAATCCGCAAGAGCGCGCGGGATGAGATTTTGACATTTTTTTGTTGAAAAACCATTGTTTTTTTGATGTTTTTATGTTAAAATCGCTTCCGAACACTAAGCTTTTGGAAGGATTTCGTCTTGCGCGCGCGAATGTCCACTTTACCTTATTTTTTGCAAGGGATTCTTGAAATTTGATTATATTAGAACAAGAAATGTCATTTTATAGTGTTTTTTGCAAGGGAAAACGGATTACAACAAAACAACCGGATCTGGATGACATCGTTTTACCTGAGGCTTCCTCACGAAAATGATGAAAATGTGGCTGCGGCCTAGGCGCGGCGAGGGGGTCGCGCACCAGGGGTCCCAACAATAATTATTCTTTAGAATAAATAATGTTCAATTACTAGCACGTGGGGACACTCCGTTCTCACCAGTGCCAGGGTTTTCATACGACGCCCGCCAATACCCCCACTTTGTGGGGGGGCCGGTTCAAGCTCTACCACATTTCCAAACGACTCTTCGCCACCACCCACACCCAGCTTCCCGCCCTATGACGTTCGGACACTTCACTTCGTGGCCTGCGGACGACCGTGGCTACTACACTGGCGCATGGGTACAGTGACTTGTTGTGGTAACATTTTCTGGACGCTAGCTTAGTATACGACTTTTCCCCCTGTTCCAACACTGGACACCTGTACTGGTTTTTGGTGGTAACGTGTTCCTGACGCTAGAATAGGAAACCACGGTAAACCAGTACGACGCCGGTACTGTCTGTAGGTCCTACAATGATATGGACTGCTTTGGCTGGTGAGGCGCTAGCGTCTGATACGACGTTTTTCCGTTTCTGTACCACACAAGCGTGCGCGCGCGAAGAAAAAACGAATGTGTCCCGCATGGTATTATTTGACAGGGATGATGGCCCTGGCAGGTGCGCAACCGTTGTTGGAGAAGTTCGAAGCACGTGAAAAAGTTGCTCGCAAAAGCCCGTTTGACAGAAATGTTTAAAAAGTGTTGGGTTTCCTACGAATCCGCAAGAGCGCGCGGGATGAATTTTGACATTTTTTTTTTGAAAAACCATTGGTTTTTTGATGTTTTTATGTTAAAATCGCTACGAACACTAAGGTTTTGGAAGGATTTCGTCTTGCGCGCGCGAATGTCCACTTTACCTTATTTTTTGCAAGGGATTCTTGAAGTTTGGTTATGTTAGAACAAGAAATGTCCACTTTGCCTTATTTTTTGCAAGGGAAAACCGCCCGTAACAAAACAACCGGATCCGGACCAACCCGTTTTGCCGGAGACTTCCTCACGAAAATGATGAAAACATGGCTGCGGCCTAGGCGCGGCGAGGGGGCCGTGCACCAGGGGCCCCAACAATAATTATTCTTTAGAAGTAATAATGTTCAACAACAACAACAACAAACGGCATGAGGGGTCACCATTGATTAGTGGGGGAGGGCGCCAGTGCCTCCTTGAAGTCGAGGTGCCCGGGTCGAAGCTCGAAGAGGCTCTGGAGCGTCCGGGGTTGCGTGGGGGGGCGGCTCCGAGGCGTCTTCTCTGGCCGGGGGCCGCGCCTCCCGGAGGGAAGCGGCGCTGCCTCGAGGAAGCGGCGGCGCCCCTGGCAGTGACCCCCCTCGGCACTGCCCGGGCAGCCGGAGCCGAGGGCCTCCCATCTGGTGGGTCTCCAACTCCTCCTCCTCCTCCTCCTCCTCCTCCTCCTCCTCCTCCTCCTCCTCCTCCTCCTCCTCCGCCTCCGCCTCCGCCTCCTCCGCCTCCGCCTCCTCCTCCTCCTCCTCCTCCTGTATTGTTTCGCCTCGAACTGGTGGGTCCCAGTCGAGGCAAGTCCATTCGGAGCCACTGGACTCCACCGGGAGTGCCTCCATCTACCCCGAGTCGGGCGAGGAGAGGTATGCACATCCACCGACCTTGGCCAGAATCAGTGCACGTGCAAATTCACGACTGGACCCCCCAGCTCCGACTCTGGCGGCACCTCTCGAGCTCCATCGACGTCTCTGGCGGGGGGCCCTCCGGCCTGGCACCGAGCGACAACGCCCGGGGCGGAAAAGGTGCGAGGCCCGGGCGCAGAATTCCGACCCGACGCCGTGGTACTTTCGCAGCGTTCGGTCCTCTTTGTCCGTGGTGCGGGACGGCCCCCTTGAGGGGCAGTGGACTCTCCTTTTTGCTGCGATGCTCCTAAAGATCACAACACATCGCAGCGTGGGCCCTCCAAGGTCTGGGCCCTTTCCCCGGAGCCGCTGTTTCGCCCCACGAGGTTTTCACGCGGCCCCAGGGCCCGCGGCGGGTCCCCAGAGTACCGAAAATCGTGAAAGTCCTTCCGTCGTCCTGTTTTCCGCACCGACGGGGGGGTCTTATGTTTGGGGGGCCATTATTCCGACCTCTTGCGGCCGCCTGGAACGATGCGGGGACCCCTGGAGCGCACTCTCGGCGACAGCCCGCAGCGAGGAAGCCTCCGAGAATCGACGAGGCGTCCGAAACCGCCACAGGAGCGAAGGGAGGGGAGACGAAGGGAGGGGAGACCTGAGAGGCTGGTCGCCTCGGCACAAGAGGGCGCCCAGCCGACGTTCGCCACCAGGCGAGAAAGGCGACCGTGCACGCGCCAGCCCACCCGCCGCGCCCGCCAGATAGATAGGCTCGGGTCGGTGAATCAGCAGGGAGGGCAAGAAACAGGCACAAACAGGCGCCGATTCCCAGGAAGACATTGGAACAGATGGAAACTGGAAGGGGAAGACACCAGTCCAGAAAATACTGGAAGATCTTGGGACCCCTGGGGATGCGTGTCCCTGGGGGGAAGGAGAGGGGCCATGTGTTGATGTCTTCAAAACGGCGTCCACGGAAATCTTGGCCTTTTCCCCAGGGCCGTGGGGCGGGGCGCGCTTGGGCATATTTTCTGACACCCGTGGCTCATGGCATCGGCGACGTTGGGCGATTCGCATTTTGCTCACTGCTCGAATGCCCGAATTTCGGCGCACATTGGCTCATGCTCCACCCCTCAGATCTCGGCACAATGCTCCCGGTTTTTCGCCCTGTGCCGTCTCGCGCGCGCAAGCTCTTCCCAAAATTCACCGACGCGAGGACGACGTCATCGTCGTCGGCGTGATCAGCATCGGCGCCGTCACTGGCCGCGCCGTCGTGGTTGTCAACATCGTCACCAGCATCGATACGATCATCAGCGCGTCTACCGTTGCCGACGATGCAATAATACCACGCCCGCCCAGGTCACCGACTCGCACCGAAGTGCCCACTGGGATGTGCCCAGCGATCAGCGCCACCGCGGCCGCGTCGGTCGCGCCAAGCTAGCTGGCCGCTGCGCGCGCGTGCTTGGGTTGGCGCGGCCGCAGAGATGCACCTGCGAACGCCGAGCATGCATCGCAATCGCCACCGCATGGGTTTTGCAAGCCAAGTTGCGGGTGGGTGAGTAGGATGTGTGCCAGAGCATGGAATGTGCCAACTCGTTTTTGTATGAAAAAGCAGCTCTCCTTTCTAAAAAGAGAGTACCCCCCTCCGGGATTATCGGCCTTCCTTGTCGCATTGCAAGTTACATACGATTCTGCCCCATCGCCCATAAGAGTCCATACCATCCCAGCCCACCCCCCACCCTGCCACCCTTTGCAAAAAAACACTATGCGCGCACACTCGTTTATTATTCACAAGTCATCCAGAATCCCTGGCCAAAGAAATATCGACGTGCACACGCGCGCGCCGTCGCACGCGCATGCCGAGATCCTTCAAACACTTCAAACTGAGTGCCAAAAAAACCATAGAAAAAACACACGGTTTCGAAGCACGGATCTCCAAATTTTTACGCGCGCGCTCTTGTTCAACATTTTCGTATAATATTACCAAGCGTGATTCGTGCGCGCATGTCGAAATCATTCGAACGCCCTGGCGCGCGCGCGCTGGGGTGGCACGATCTGCCACAAATAATGCCATGCGGGCCACTCTCGCGCGTCTGCCGCGCGAGCACTTCGAACTCCTTCCAAAACCTTGATCACCGACGCGAAGACGCCGTCATCGTCGCCGGCGCGATCAGCATCGGCGCCGTAACTGGCTGCCCCGTCGTCGCTGTCAGCACCGCCACCAGCATCTCTATTATCGTCATCGCGCCTAGCGTCGTCGACGTTGCCATGATACCGCGCCCGCCCAAGTCGCCGACTCGCGTTGGAGCGCCCGCTGGGATGTGCCCAGCGGTCAGCGCCATTGCGATCGCGTCGGTCGCGCAAAACTGGCTGCTGCGCGCGCGAGCACGCGCGGGCTAGAGCGGCCGCTGGGATGCGCCGGCCAGAGCCAAGCACTCATCGCAATCGTTTACGCATGGTTTTTGCAAACCGAATTGCGGGTGGGCGGGCGGGATGATTGCGCGCGCAGTGGGTTTGACAATTTCACGCTCGGCAAGTGAATTTCGCCACATAGGTTCTCTTTCTTCAAGGTCCCCCCCCCTTCCGGGATTATCGCCCCCTCTTTTCGATTTGCCATGTACATGTGGTTATGCCCCATCGCCCGTCCTAAATATATACTCGCGCCACCCCGGCGGGGCCGGCGTCGACCCCCGCGCCAACCTCTGCAGAAGCATTGCGCGCGCACATTCGTTTATCAAAATTCATCAAGTTTGAAGGGCCCCTTGACAAAAATCCAATTGAACGAAGTGCGCACGCGCGCGTCGTCGCGCGCGCATGCCGAAATCCTTCAAAAACCTCCCTGGCATCGTAGAGATTTCAAATTCGAGCGCCCACTGAACATATAGGAGCACATGGTTTCTCCGCACGGGTCTTCAAGAAAGCTCGCGCGCGCTCTTCCAACTTCTTAAGGAAACCATTGGTTGTTCAACGTGTTCATAAAATGCTACCAAACGAGCCTCGCGCGCGCGCGTCGGAGTCGCTCGAACGCCCTGGCGCGCGCGCGCCGTCGCGAGAATCCTCTGCGCTAAATCGGAACAGCGCGCGCGCGTCGCCGCGCGCGCGCGCCGAAGTCTCGCGGAAACTGCAGGTTCCGCAAGGATTTCAAAACCGCGCGCCCCGAAACAAATGGCGTCGCATTTTCAGCGTTCAAAGAGGCCTGCGCTCGCGCATGCTCCTGCGAATCCTTTAGAAACCCAATGGTCTTTCAACGTGTCCACGGAATTCTGCCAGGCGGGCCTCTGGCGCCGCATGCCGACATCGTCCGCGCGCCCATGCGCTCGCGAAAGAACGCCACGCGAGCCGCTCGCGCGCCGGCCGCGCGCGCGTCGAACTCCTTCCAAAGCCTGCATCACCGACGCGAGGACGCCGTCATCGTCATCGGCGCGATCGATCAGCAACGGCGCCGCCGCTGGCCGCGCCGTCGTCGATGTCAGCATCGCCGCCTGCATCGCCATTCTCATGGTCGCGTCTACCGTCGTCGACGCTGCCGTGATACTGCGCCCGCCCAAGTCGCCGACTCGCACCGATGTGCCCGCTAGGGCGCGCCCCGCGGCCAGCGCCGCCGCGGCCGTGTCGGTCGCGCCAGACCTGCCGGCCGCCGCGCGCGCGCGCGGGCTGGGGGCGGCCGCGCGGGCGCACCAGCCAGCTCCGAGCATTCATCGCAATCGCCGCCGCATGGGCCTCGCGAGCCAATTTGCGGGCGGGCAGCCGGGGCGTTTGCAAGGGCGTGGAATTGATCAACTCGTTTGCCAAAAAATCAACTGCACTGCGAATCTTGCACTACATAGGTCGCACCGCAAACATTGCACTTGCCGAAGGGAAATTGATTGGACCCCCTCCTCCTGGGTTCATCGGTTTGATGTGTCGCATTGAAATTTGAATGTGGTTCTGCCCCATCGCCCATCCTAAACGTGAGTTCACGCTGCCCCAGCCAGGCAGGCATCGACCCCCCCCCCCCTCCCCCCCCCCGCCTCTGCAAACGAAAACAACGCGCGCGCACTCGTGAATCAAAACTCGGCAGTTGTCAAGAATCTCGTGCACAAAATGAGACGAAGTGCACTCGCGCGCGTCGTCGCGCGCGCACGTCAAAACCCGCCAAACAACGTTGGCTCCGCAAGGATTTCAAAATGCCAACTGAACATGTATAAAAACACATCGTTTCGCAACGCGCTTTCTTAATTTGTTTATGTAATGCAAAAACTCGCGCGCGCCCTCGCGCATTCATCATAGCAAAACCATCGGTTATTCAATATGTTCAGAAAATGCCACCAAACGGGCCTCGCGCGCTCATGTCGAAATCGTTCGATCGCCCTTTCGCGCGCACTGTCGCAATAATCCCATGCAAAACGCTGGAAGAAGTCGCGCCGCACGTCGAAATCATTGGAATGCCTTTGCGCGCGCGCTGGAGGGGGACGACCCGAGTCAAAGAACACCGCGCGGGCCACTTTCGCGCGTCGGCCGCGCGCGCACGTCGAACTCCTTCCAAAACCTGCATCACCGACGCGACGACGCCGTCATCGTCGTCGGCGTGATCAGCATCGGCGCCGGCACTGGCCGCGCCGACGCCGCTGTCATCATCGCCGCCAGCACCGCCACTATCATCATCGCGTCTACCGTTGTCGACGCTGCCTTGATTCCGCGCCCGCCCAGTTCGCCGACTCGCACCGATGTGCCAGCTCGGACGCGCCCGGGGGCCAGCGCCACCACGGCCGCGTCGGCCGCGCCAAGCTAGCTGGCCGCTGCGCGCACGAGCACGCGCGGGCTAGCGCGGCCGCAGAGACGCACCAGTCAACGCCAAGCACTCATCACAATCGCCGCCGCATGGGTTTTGCAGACCAAGTTGCGCGCGTGCGCGTGAGATGATTTCGTCAGTGGAATTGATGACTCATTGCGAAAAGAGAATCAACCCGGCCCGCCCCCCCGATGATCGGCACCCTTTTGCGTATTGCAATTTACGTGCGATTCTGCCCCATCGTCCGTCCTAAACATGAATTCACGATCCCAGGGGGGTCGGCACGCCTCCCCGGCATCCCTTGGACAAAGTTATACGCGCGCAGTCGTTGATCAGAAATCATTAGTTTGCAAGAACCCCTTGCGCAAAATGCGACGAAGTGCACGCGCGCGTCGCGCGCGCATGCTAACATTCAACGACAGCCTGGTGTCGTAAGGATGTCACAAGCGAGCGTCCAGACCATAGAAAACACTTGGCTTCGCAACATGGATTTTGGAAAAAGCTCGCGCGCTCTTGCGTATTTTTCAGGAACCCACAAGTTCTTCAACAGATTCAAGAAGGCTACCAAAAGTGCTTCTCACGTGCGCGCGTCGAAAGCGCCCGAGCGCCCTCGCGCGCTCGCTGTCGCGAGAGCCCTTTGCAAAACGTAGGCCAAAGTGCACGCGCGCGCGTCGTCGCGCGCGCGTCGGAATTTTTCAAAAACAATAGGCGCCTTAGCGGTTGCAAGACCGAGTGTCCGAAAAACACGTAATCACACGTGGATTCGTAACATCAGCCCCCCCCCCCTCCCAATCTATAGATATATATATATATATACACACATGCATAACGCAAAACGCTCGCGGTCTTGCGAGTTTTTTTATATATAAAAAAAAAAAAAAAAAAACAGGCAGATGTCTATATATATACATACATACATACACATACATATACATGCATACATACATGTACAAATATGTACGCATAAGAAAGCATGTTTCATATGTCTATATACATACATGTGTATATGTATATATGATCGTGCAAATATAGATATATAACCCCAAAAAATGGTGCTCAACGTTTACATGAAATTATGCCAAGCGGGCCTCTGGCGCCGCACGCCGAAATCATTCGCGCGCCCTTGCGCGCGTGCTGGGGGGGGGGTGGGGGGGGGGCACGATCCGCGTCAAATAACGCCACGCGGTCCACCCTCCGCGCGTCGGCCACGGGTGCATGCCGAGCCTTTTTCCAAAACCTTTATCGCCAATGCGAGGGCGCCGCCATCGTCGCCGGCGCGATCGATCGGCGCCCGCACTGGTCGCGCCGACGTCGTTGTCAACATCGCCACCAGCATCGCTACCATCATCAGCGTCGCGCGTACCATTGTCATCGCTGCCATTATGCCGCGCCCGCCCAAGTCGCCGACTCGCACTGATGCGCCCGCAAAGATGCGCCCACCGGCCAGCGCTACCGCGGCGCGCCAAACTAGCTCGCCCATGCGCGCGCGTGCTTGGGTCGGCGCGGCCGCAGAAATGCACCAGCCAGCGCCGCGCACTCATCTTCATCGCCACCGCATGGGTTTGCAAGTCAAGTTGCGGGTGGGTGGGTGGGATGTTTGCAAGGGCATGGGATGTGCCAGCGCGCAGACTGCACCGCGCAGACTGCATTGCATTGGCTGCATCGCATACGTAGCACCACATATAATGCACCGCAAAGACTGCATTCCATACATTGCGCCGCGTACATTCTCCTTGCTACAAGAAGAATGAATTCGACCCCCCCCCCCCTCTCCCCACCGGAGTTAATGGGCCACCTTTGGTTATGCCCCACCATCCATCCTAAATGTGAATTCATATCGCCCCAGCCAGACCGGTATCGACGCCGTCCCGCCATCTTTTGCAACAGAAAACGGCGCGCACACACTTCTTCATCTGAAGACAGCAAATTGCAATAATCCCTTGCAAAACATACCACAGAGTCAGCACGCGCGCGCCCATGTCAAAATCGTACCAAACACCACGTGTTTGCAAGCGTTCCAGCATAACCCCCCCCAAAAAAAAAAACATAGTTTTGCAACATGTTGTTGCACATGTCCTGTCCGCGCGCTCATGCCCAAATCATGCAACAATCACGGGATGTTAATGAATTCTGCCAGATCCAGCGATTTCATGTCACCGCGCGGTGCGCCCACGATACTCCTGTCATGCGCCGAGGGCGCAAATCCCTTGCAAACAAAAAAAACACCACGTGGCCCAGATGCGCGCTTCGCCGCGCGCGCATGGTCAGTCCGACGCATTTGTTGAACTTCCGCGCGCGCGGATTTCTTTTTCAACCTTGCGAGCATCACCGATATCAACTGCCTCATCGACAGATGGACATCAGCATCGTCAACGTGTTTGCCGTCATTGTCGCCGTTATCGTTTAAGCCGTCGCCCTCTTGAACATCGTCGTCGCTGGTGCCATCTTCGTCATTGTCGCAGACGTTGCCGACGTCATCTCGCCATCGCACACGTCCGAGTATCGTCGATATGCCCATTTTCATCATCGACTCGCGGCGACGAGCATCGGCAGCGAGGATGTTCTCATAGATGTCGCCATCGGCGGCGCCGACGCCCCCCGCACCATGAGTTGTGCCAAACAGTTTGCGGGTGGGAGGGTGGGGTGTTTGTACGAACTGTGGAGTGGACAGCTTCAAGTTAAGCAATTGCTTGCTTGCACCTCATAGATACCACCACATACATTGCATTACATAGGTCGCGTCGCATAGATTTTTTATATGAAGGGAAAAGAGCCCCCCGCCCCCCGGGATTACTGGCACCGTTGTTCGCATCGCAATTGACATGATTTTGCCAATCGTCCATCCGAAATACGAATCCACACCATCCCAGCCGAGCCGGTATCGACCCCCGGTCATCCTCTGCAAAAAAGACTATGCGCGCGCAGTCGTTTGTCAAAAATCAAATGTTTCAAGATTTGTCCTTACCTAGGCTCTGCCTAGAAGGGTTCTTACTCTCTAGCTTAAAGGGGCCGGGCAGTGGAAAGCGCCCCGGGCGGTTCTCCCAGTCCCCTGGGAGCCAAGCAGAAGTAACAGCAAAGGTAAAAGAAAACGCGCGGTTCCCCCAGTTGCGCTCCCTGGGTGCCAAGCAAAAGCAAAAGCAAAAGCAAAAGTGAAGTCAAAAGCGAAGGCAAAGCAAAAGCATAGCATAGCATAGCGCAGCATAGCATAGCATAGCATAGCATAGCATAGCGCAGCATAGCATAGCGCAACATAGCATAGCGCAGCATAGCATAGCATAGCATAGCGCAGCCTAGCCCAGCGTAGCATTGCGCAGCATAGCATAGCATAGCATAGCATAGCAGAGCAGAGCATAGCATAGCAAAACATAGCATAGCGCAACACAGCATCCACTACTGCTGCTGCTGCTGCCATATATATATATATGTACTATATGGATATGTGTGTGCGCGCGTATGTTCCATGCTACTACTACCGCTATTGTTACAACTACGACGATGAGGAGAAGGAGGAGGACGGCGTTTTCCGCTTCTAGTAATGTTGCTTGCCTAGAGGCTCCAACGCCCAGGTAGGGCGGAACTGGGATAATTTTGTAAAACAGGACGAAGTGCACGCGCGCGTCGTCGCGCGCGCATGCCGAAATCCTTCTAAAACTTTCGGCCCCGCAAAAATGTCAAATTCGAGTGTCCGAAAAAAAACATATAAAACATATGGCTTCGCAACAAGGGGTGCCAAGAAAAGCTTGCGTTCGCACTATATCAAATTCTAAACGTTGCGCGTATCCCCACCAGCCCATCCAGAAACGATGTCCAGGCGAGCTGAGGTGATCAGGGAAGTGCGGCCGCAAAGAGGAGGACGGTCGAACCGTGCAAAGAAGCGAGGAGGAGAAGGAGGAGGCGGATGGATGGATGAGGGGGTGGGAAGATGGAGAATGAATAGGATGAGGAGGAGATGGAGGAGGAGGAGGGGGAGGAGGAGGAAAAGGAGGAAGAGAAGGAGTAAGAGCAGGAAGGACGAACAGGAGGAGGAGGAGGGCAAGCACAAGGGCCAGAGGTCTCTCGAATGCCTCTCGGAGCCTCTTGGGGTATCTCTTGGGCGATGTTTGATGGCCTCTTGGGAAGTCTTGGGGGTCTCATGACGATCCTGGGGGGCTCTTCGGGGTCTTGGGTGCCTCGGGGGGGGGGGGGGGGCAGGGTCTTTTGGTGGGCCTCCTGGGGGCCTTTTTAGGGTGTGTTGGGGCCATCTTGGGACCTCTTGGGGCCTCCTGGGCGCTTGTTGGGGCCATCTTGGAAGAGATCGGTCAACGAAGGGGGTGTCCTCAATTGACCCCCCCCCCCAGGAGGCCAAAATGGGACCAAAACCCTAGTGAAATCAATGGTTGTTGCTTCCTCGCCGAGACCGTTTTGGACGCTCTAACTACCCGCGCCCCCCCCGTACAGGTCCAGGGGAGGGTGTCGGGGGAGGGGTAAACCCCTCCCCGAAGGGGAAGAGGGAGGGGTGGAAGAGGAAACGCCCTAAACCACCGACGCCCAGAGGGCTGGTGGGATTCTAAAGAAAACTATAGGTTGTTAAACATATCCATAACATGCTACCAAAAGGGGATTCGCGCGCGCGCATGTCGAAATCGTTCGGAAGCCCTTTTATGCGCGCGTGTTGTCGCATGAATCCTTTTGCAAAATCTGGGACGAAGTGCACGCGCGCGCGTCGTCGCGCGCGCATGCCGAAATCCTTCAGATACATTCGACGTCGCAGAGGTTTCAACATCGAGTGCCAACAAAAAACATACACAGAACACATGGCTTCGCAACAACAGTTTTCAAGAGAAACGGCGCTCGCGCTCTTGCAGATTCTTAAGAATAGACCATTGGTGTTGTTCAACATGTTCAAAACATGCTACCAAACGAGCCTCTCGCGCCGCATGCCGAAATCGTCCGCGCGCCCTTGCGCGCGTGCTGGGGGCGCACGATCCGTATCAAATAATACCACGCGGGCCACCCTCCGCGCGTCGGCCGCGCGCGCGCGCGTCGAACTCGTTCCAACACCTTCTTCACCGACGCGACGACACCGTCATCGTCGTCGACGTGATCAGCATCGGCGCCCGCACTGGCCGTGACGTCTTCGTTGTCAACGTCGTCACCGGCATCGCTACTATCATCGTCGTGTCCAGTCTACCGTCGTCGACGGTGCCATGATACCGCGCTCGCGTCGGTCGCGCCGAACTAGCTGGCTGCTGCGCGCGCGAACATGCGAGGGCCAGCGCGGCCACAGAGACGCACTGGCCAACACCAATCACTCATCGCAATCGCCTCCGCATAGCTTTTGCAAACCAAAGTGCGGGTGGGTGGGATGATTGCGCGAGCAGTGAAGTCGACAACTTCAAGTTCGGCAGGGCGAATTATATTGCATAGATTGCACCTCGTATATTGCACCACATACGTCGCATCGCATACATTGCACCACGTTGATTGCACCGCCTAGATTGCAATAGCGTGCTGTTCGGGGTCCACGCTAGCTGACATGAGTTCTTGTTGCTTGTCCAGCCTTGGATGCCCCAAGACGCTGGATGTCTGGGCCGGGGCACCTCGCCATGTTGTTTTACGGCGTGGACCCCCAGAGGTCAGGACCCGTTCCGTGGGGACCCAATTTTCATCCCAAGTCTTTTCATGTCGCGGAGGGAGGTCTGGGGATCTGAGATCCGGGAGAGATTCTGAGAAGAAGCAGGCCCTCCTCCTACTCCTGCTCCGGGTCGCCATTTTTTACGTTGCATTGCCTTTGCTTAGCCGAGGCGCGGCGCACATCCTCCTCCTCCTCCTCCTCTTTCTCTTCCTCCCTCATCCTCCTCCTCCTCCTCCTCCTCCTCCTCCTCCTCCTCCTCCTGTCCAGATGGGGATGGGTCCCCGTGCTCGCGCGAGCGCCGCGGTCGCGCCTCCCCTGCGGGAGCGCGGCTTTTGCCGCTTCGATGGGGCGTGGAGGGCGATGCGGCCCGTCGGTCCGCCATGGCGCCGCGCTCACCTTCGCGGGCACCGTGGGCGAAGCCGCCGAGCTCATGCTCCTGCAGGCGGCTGGCACGGCGGCGGCGAGGACGCCAGCAGCGGCGGAGGCGCAGGCCGCGGGGCCCTTTCTCCGCGCGGCCTGCACGCGGCCGACGTCGTGAGCCTGCCAGGAGGCCGCCGGCAGCGGTGGAGGTGCAGGCCGCGGGGCCCCTCTTCCGCGCGGCCTGCACGCGGCCGACGTTGTGAGCCTGCTGGCAGGCCGCACCTGGACGGCGGGCCTGGGCCAGATCCGCGCCCGCGGGCGTCTGCTGCCGACGGCCCCTCGAGCGGGACTGCCGCGCGCTCGACCTCCTCCTCCCTCCTCCTCCTCCTCCTCCTCCTCCTCCTCCTCCTCCTCCTCCTCCTCCTCCTCCTCCTCCTCCTCCAGCCGGCTCCAGCCGGCTCCTCCGGCCGGCTCCTCCTCCTCCTCCTCCTCCTCCTCCTCCTCCTCCTCCTCCTCCTCCGCCGTAGCCATTTTGGCTCAAGGCCATGGCGCGCGGCGGCGTCCAAATGGATACCGCTGTGCCGCGGCCAGGAGTCGAGATTCCTTTGCAGCCACCCCCAGGGCGAGCTGCCGCCAAAGACTGGTCCGCCTGGACCTACAGTTTTGTGCCCGCGAGGGCTCTCCATCGCAACGCATGGCGGCCGAGGAGGAGCGGCGCAGGGCTGGTCGCGCTGGTGGCGGCCACCGTGGCCCTGGCGCTGCTGATGGGCGGAGGCGTGCTGACAAAGGCAAGGAGCAGCCTCCCGCCGAGGACCTCCGCTCGGCCTCCCGCAGCACCAACGAGCGAGCTCCTGCGCGGAGGCGAGCTCGGCGGGGCCACCCGCGCTCCGACGGCGAAGCGGATGCCTCGGGCTCGCCGGCCAGTGATCGAGCACGCCATGGACCTGGGGGACTCGACCGTGCTGCACAGGATGAGCTTGCCGCTGCCTTCGAGGCCGCGGCCACCTTCCCCTCGCAGGAGCGGCAGGCCATGCAGGTGGAGCAGGCACCCACTGGCAACCCACAAGCTGGGCCTCAGCACGCTCCGCCTGACCCGTGGCAACGACCTGGTGGGGACCCGTGGCATGATCGAGCTGCTCCTGCCGACGGTCACGCTGTACCTCCTGCGGCGGGCACTCCCATCGGCGGGATGGCCACCCCCGTGGATGCTGGCGGCATGGACATGCAGGCCATGCTGCAGAGCTGTATTCGCCAAGCTACCGATGCCATCGCCGCTACTTCCATGGCACAAGTCACGTCATGCCAGACGCAGCTGGTGCGCATGTTTCAGACCCAGCAGGAGGCCGTCAACAGATCCCTCGCAGTGCAGACGCGCGACATTGCTTCCATCGGCCAGCGCGCCGACGCCCTGGAGGCGGAGCAGGCCGCCTGCGCAAGCAGATCGGCGACATCAACAAGGCCTTGGCCCTCGCGGAGAAAGAGCTGCCCCTCATGGACTTTCAAGAGCTGGAGGCGTGGTCTCGTCAACCCAACCCGCGGATCTTCTCGATCGGAGCGCCGCAGTTGGTTGGACCCGCCCAAGCGCTGCAAGGCCTGGAGGAGTGGATTCGGGCTGCTGGCCTCACCAACGACATGGTCCGCCTCGACCCTGCGGTCCCCTCCAAGCGCTTCAACGTCCTGGTGCAGGGCGGCGACGGTGTCGCACTACCGCGAGCCCAAGCTCTTGCACGACAGCTACGTGACCCTGCTGGCAGGAACGGGTGGCGAGCCTTCTGCGCCCAGAGCGTCGGCGGTGGCACCGTCCCGCTGTACATCTCGCCCGACAAGTCACCGCAGCAAGTGCGAATGGAGATTCAGTCGAGGAGGCTCTCGGCCCTGTTGGCAGAAGCTCATCCTGATCTCTCTTTCAGTGCTCAGCGAGCCCGTGGCATCGTCACCTTTCAGGGCGTCAAGGTTGCCAAGCTCGAGATGGGCGAATCCCGCTACACCGACACGATCATCAGGTGGAACCCAGGCATGGTTGCCATGCTGCACATCGACAGGGAGTCCATCAACATGCAGTTCAAGAAGGCCTTCTCCTTGGAGGACAATGCCGAGTGGATTTAGCACCCCTCTGTGGGCGCCCTGGCGTCCCCCTGGCGGTCGACATGGCTTCCGCGGCCTTCACATGGTAGCGTGGAACGCCCGTGGCCTGCTCCACTCGGACGCGAGGCTGCGTAGACGCAAGCTGGCACTGCTCGCATCGTACATGAAGGTCAACGCCATCATCGCTGTGCAGGAGGTCCACGGCTCCGAGGACGCCCTCGGGATCTTCCTCCAGGCGCAGCCGCAGAAGTACTTGAGCTTCCTCTCGCCTGGCCCTTCTGCTGCCGTGGGTGGAGTCGCCTTTCTCGTCCCTCGACACGTCGATGAATGTCCAAGGGCGGAAGGACCCAGAGCCGAATCTCTGGGAAGCAGGGGCGCTGCGCCGCGGGAGGGTTCCCATGCGTGCGCTTCGCCTCCTGCAGCATCCTTACCGACTCAAGATACCTGGTCAAGCACACGAACCTCCGCGTCTTCATCGGCAGCAAGTCGCCCCGACACCTGGTCAAGTACACGAAGTCCCCCGTCGACATCCACGTCAATGCCGAACTACACCCGGTCAAGCTCACGAAACGCCACTCCTGCCCTGCCGTCCTACCGCTTCGACATAGTGGCGGCCGGCCGCGCGGCGCTCCTCACGATCACCAACAGCACGGGCAAGTACAGCATGCAGATCTTCAACATCCACAACTACGACCTCAAGCCGCACGAGTTCTCTGCTATACAGCGCACTTGGTCCAGTGGCCTGGCGCGGGCGCGTGACTCGTTACATCGCATCTTCCTGGGCGTCGGGGACTTCAACATTGCCTCCCGTCCGCCAGTCAGTCAACGTGCGCCCTCTGACGCTACGGCGTGGCGCCTACGACCTGATCACCGATGCCAACTTCGGCAACCTGCGTGGCGCCGCCTATTCGCTGCTGCCATGGAGGTTGAATCCCAATGGCCGACTCACTACGACAAGTCCTGCAAGCAGCTGTCCACGATCGACCGCATCTTCTTGGGCATCGACGCGCACGCCATGCTTTCGGTCTCAACGATCCTGACCACCGCGAGGGATGCGATGGAGCTCTCCGAGGCGGGCATCAGTGACCACGCGCCCCTCGTCCTGCAGATTACTGCCGCTCGCCGCGTCCCTCGAGACGAGCAGCCAATCCCGACGCACCTCTTCAACCACAGGAAGTACCCCGAGGCCTACTCGCTCATGCTGGACCACTGTGCCCTGGCGGGGGAAACGGCGGAAGGTCGTTGGAGAGCAGCGAAGCAGTGCATGAAGCTTGCTGCGCGACGTGTTCGGGACGAACAGTTGAGGACCAACTTCTCCCTCCTCGTCAAGGACTCCACGGTCGAGACCTCGTACATGGGGTTCAAATCGGCGGCGCGAGCCGTTTGGCGACAGGACGCTGTCCTTGCGGGTAGGCTTCTCGACTCCTGCCCCGCGATGGCTGCCCACCTCCAAGTTACCGACGGCAACGTGCACATCGTGGACCCTAACAGCTTTGCCACTAACTTCGACGCCATCGCCGAGCGGGTGCGCTCTCTGAGAAGGCAGGCGGCGGAGGCCGCAGCTCGGACCGCCAACGTGCGCGACAGCGCAGCCTGGCGGAGAGTTGAACGCAAGGCCGCCAGACATGCGCAGCTCTGGGTTCCGCGGCGGCGTCGCATGATCCTCTCGGGCTTGCGCGTGGACTCCGCCCCGTGTGCCGCCAAGGACTCGCAGGTGGCTCAGCACGTGGTCACCGACCCCGCGGGCATGAAGATGACTGTGGCGAACTACTGGGGTGAGATCTTCGCGAAGGTGCCGAATTCTGAACAGCTCAAGACACTGGGCACATTCTTGGACAAGCATGCACCGAGGAACCCTGTGGTGGAACTTCCTCAACCTGCCCTTCACAACCTGGAACGAGCGGTCAGCAGGGCACCACCAAGCGCTGCGGGACCATATCAGCTGACGTATGCAGCATGGCGCCGCAGCCCTGGAGCTTTGCAGCATCTCCATGGGCTCATGGAAGCCCTCTTCAACGACGGAGTTGCCCCGCTCGCCCTCAACTGGTCGATCTTCATATGCGTCCCTAAGGGAACGGAGGAGGACGACGTCCCAGACTCCTGCACGCGCACGGCATCCTCGGTGCGCACCCTCTCCCTCAAGAACTGCGACGCCAAGCTGATTGCGGCCTGCGCGGATCGAGGGCTCCAGCCTATTGCCACTTCATCTACTTCACCCGAGCAGAAGGGCTTCACTGCTGGGCGGCGTTTCGTCGACCACATACCGTTCTTGGACGCGGAGTGCCGCAGGGAGGGCCTCCTTCCTGATGCTGTGACCCGCCGCCCCATGTTCCTGTCGTTCGACTTCCGCCAGGCCTTCCCATCGCTCTTCAGGGAAGTCATCGAGAAGGTCCTCCCGCGCTTCGGGGTCCCACTGGGCTTCCGCAACGTGATCGAGGCGCTCTACAGCAACTGCCTCGCCTTCAGCTCCTTCCGTGCCGAGGGCACCAGTGCGGAGCTCGAGCCGTTGTTCGCGCTCATGTGCGGTATCATGCAAGGATGCCCGCTCTCTGGCACGGTCTGGTGCTTGGCGATGGATGCCCCCATCCGTGCCCTGCTGGCGGCGATCGCCGAGCATGAATCCCTCGCGGCCTGCGCGGACGATCTCGGGATGCTGATCAAGAACGCGGTCGCCCTCCCGAGCATTGACCACACCTTCGTCTCCATAGAGCTCGCCTTCAATCTGCAGCTGGCCTTGCACAAGTGCGTGCTGGTCCCGCTGTGGGAGGAGATCACGGACGACACATTGCAGAACGTCAAGTCCTTCCTCGCTGAGGAGGTCCCCCGCTGGATGGGCTTCCGCATCGACTCCTCGGCCAAGTACCTGGGAACTCACCTGGGCCCTGGCGTCACGGACTTCGGCATCTGGAAGGCTGCGGCGGGGAAGTGGTGGACCCGCTGCTGGGAGCTGGCGCGCACGGGCATGGCCACCAGCCTTGCGGCCCGCGCGTGCAACATCAACGCGCTGCCGTGCCTGTCGTACCTTGCGCAGTTCTGCTTCATCGTGCCCGCCATCTGGAAGGTCGAGTTCACCTCCCTGCACCGCTTGCTGCGGTTGCCGCCGTCGTCCATGCGCAAGGCTGACATCCTATCGTTGAGCGCGTGGTGTGGCTCACCGTCGCCAATTGGCCTCTCCCCATACACGATCGCCGCGATGATGCGCTCGGCGGAGAACACGGTCCGTGGATGGGAAGCTCACCTCCGCCACCTCCATGAAGCTGCAGTGGAGCATGTTCCGCTGACCGACGTGATCAAGGGCAACTGGTCCCCACCGTGGTGGCGGACGAGGAGGGCGATCGTGCAGAACTACGCCTTGATCTCGGATGCGTACGGCCAGCTCGACATTCCCAGACCGACGCTTGACACGATCGCGGTCCCGATCCCGAGCAGGTTCATCCAGAAGGCGAAGTCGGCGATGCTCCTGGAGACGAAGGCGGCGGCCGCAGCCACTCCTCCCAGGAAGCCCAAACGACAGGCCACGGCCGCTGCTGTGCTCCGTGGCTCGCTGTACCCCGAGGACCTCGTGCCCACCTTCCACCGCCGGCTGCGCAGGTGGGGGGTCGAGTGCTCGTTGCCCGTGCTGCGCGAGAGATGGCCTCCGCTGCGTAGCAAGCTGACGGAGGTCCGCCCTGCCTGGATGTGGTCGTGGATGCGCACGGCGGTCAATGGCTGGACGACCTCGCGCCGCATGAGCGCCGTCATCGACGCACGCCCGTGCTTCTTCGGCTGCGACGACGAGGATGCGCTCGAGCACTACATCCACTGCCCGATCCTTTGGGCGATGGCCGCGGGCGACACGGGAGCGGACGCCATCGGCAACGGCCTGGAGCTCCTCGGCTTCGGCGACGAGATGTACCACTCGAAGCGGCCCATCGCGGACTGCATCTACACCGTCGGCCTCATGTGCCAGTGCTACCACATCCAGAAGTATCGGATGGACGTGGGCCTGGCCGTGGGCGCCGACCAGCGGGCTAGCGTGAGGCTGGCCGCGCTCCATGCCATGCAGGCTTAGGCGTGGCTGCAGCTCAACCTGCCCGCCGAGCTTCGTGCCCTCCTCCTCCTCCTCCTCCTCCTCCTCCTCCTCCTCCTCCTCCTCCTAGGCAGCGGGCACGCTCCTCCGCTAGCCATGCGAGGCGGAGGCCGCCGTCGCCAGGCTGTGGGACTGGTTGTCGGACGGCGGCGCTTGGCACGAGAGCGACGAGAAGGAGGAGGCCGGGGAGAGCGGCAGCGCAACCGACCGCGCTCCTGCCCTCACAGCAGCGCGGGGAGCGACCTCCCTGCCCACGAGCCGCCTTTTCCCAGCGCTGGCGGGACCGCTGCAGGAGGCGGCGCTGAAGGAGTACGAGGAGGCGCCCGACTCTGAGGAGCGGCACGCCGAGAGCAGCAGCACGACCGAGGAGCAGCACGGCATCGGGAGCTTCGAGGGGGCCATTGGCATGGACTTCATGGAGACCGACCTCAGGGCAGAGACCGAGCTGGAGTTCTTCGATTCCGCTGACGGGTGTGACTCGGAGTTGCAGGGCACCTAGAGCAGCAACATCACGCAGCAGCACGTGCAGGTGCACCTCGAGGAGAAGACCATGGAGAGCAAGATCGCTATGGAAGACGACTACGCCATGATCGACTTTACGACGGCGGGCGCGTGCATCGAGGGCAGCACGGGGTCCAGCGGCGACACCGATTCCAAGTTCCCTAGCACTATTGACGCAGGGATCCACAACCACACGGAGCGGCAGCACGAGCAGAGGCACCTCGAGGTGAAGGTCACAACGAGCAAGGTCGCTTCGGTCGACGAAGCCACCGTGATTGACATCCAAATGTAAGGCGTCAGCATCGAGAGCAGCTGAGGGCCCAACGGCGACTCCGAGGCCACGTTCTCCAAGTTGTTCAACGATGCCGATATGGTGGGCCAGATGGACACCAGAATGACGGAGCGTGACTCGGAGCGCGACGGCATCAGCTTCACGGACCAGGAGCTCGGTCATGGCCACGCCCGCCCTCATGAACGTGCAGAAGGCGCCGACGATGTTCATGAACATCCAGCCGCTGCACGGCGTGTCATCAAGGCGCTGAGCTGGGCCGACGTTCGCGACGACGGAGACCGCTTGGTCGACGGGAGCGTGGGCGACGCGCTGCCCGACGCCACAGACGAGATCGTTGCGAGCGCACTGCCGCACGGCAGGAGCACGCACCAGCTGAGCCCCGAGGCGCTGGAGCAGCTCAGGGCCGCCTTGGCAAGGCCCTCTCACGAGGAGCAGGGAGTCGGCCGCAGTCAGCGTGGGCGCGGCCTGGCGGCGAGGCGCGGCGACTCCACGCACATCTGGCGCTGGCCGTTTCGGCAGCGGCGCCGGCTGCCCTTTGCCCGTGCGGGGAGCGAGGCGCGGCTCTCTCCCGTGCTCTCGGTCCCTGCTGGGCGCGGCTGGGGATTCCCTCGGCCTTCGGGCCCCTCGGTTTTTGTTTCTGTCTGCGGGGGAGGGGGGGCCCTTCGGGAGCCCCTCCCTGCGGTTCCCCTCGCGCGGGCGGGGGGGGCGGGGCCCTCCCGGGCCCCCCGCCCCGCCCCGCCGCCTCGGGCGGGCGGGGCCCTCGCGGGCCGCCGCCCCCCGAGTCTGGCGGCGTGCTGCCTGCTCCTGGCTTCTTCCTCGGAGGCCTGTGATTGGGCTGCGTGCCCCCTCCTCCTCCTCCTCCTCCTCCTCCTCCTCCTCCTCCTCCTCCTCCTCCTCCTCCTCCTCCTCCTCCTCCTCCTCATCCTCCTCTCGTCCTCCTCCTCCTCCTCCTCCTCCTCCTCCTCCTCCTCCTCCTCCCCCCCTCCTCCTCCTCTCCTCCTCCTCCCTCCTCCTCCTCCTCCTCCTCCTCCTCCTCCTCCTCCTCCTCCTCCTCCTCCTCCTCCTCCCCTCTCCTCCTCCTTCCCCTCCTCCTTCTCCTCCTCCTGCTCCTCTTTCTCTTCCTCCCTCATCCTCCTCCTCCTCCTCCTCCTCCTCCTCCTCCTCCTCCTCCTCCTCCTCTCTCCTCCTCCTCCTCCTCCTCCTCCTCCTCCTCCTCCTCCTCCTCCTCCTCCTTCCTCACCGCTTGTGTCTCTCGAGAGGTCCTCACCGACGACGCTCTCGCAGCCGCCGACGCCGTGGCAGCCGCCGCGGCTCTGGCGCCGGCGGCGCCAGATGCCGGCGGCAGCGGCGCCGTGCTGGCCGACCTGGCGGCTGGCGCGGAGAGGTGCAGCGGCCTGGTGCGGCGGCTGCTCTGCGAGCTGGACTGCTCGGGCCGGACGAAGGGCGGTATCGGATACGGTCGGGAGTTTTGGTTTAGCGGCTTAGCGTGACGTTCCGCGGGATCTGGCCCACCACGCTTCGGCGCGACACGCTATCCATACTCCAGTCCCCGAGCGTCAACGTCCCGAGCTTTTCCCAACCTTCCGCCCCGCGAAGCAAAGCGACACCCATCCGCTCGCAGGGCATAGCGTGTCGCCGGGTCCGCCTCCGCGACACGCTAAGCACAAGATCCCGACAGTACTTCTTCTCGGGAACAGCATTTATTTGTTTGCGGGGCCGTATGAGCATCAAGCCTGTCCATAAAATGTGGCACGCACCTGAGCAGAATATTGCGAGACGGCGTGAGATAATCGGCCGTGGGCGCCAAGACAGACAGGAAGGCACACGTCACATATGAAGGCGGGCGCACGGCACAATCGCACGTGTGGCGCAGATTAAGGGAGTGAAGTGAAATGAAGCCAGCAGCCTAACCAAAGGCGGCAACATTAGGAGGGGATATGCCCTGGGGGGTACATCGACCCCCAATCGCCCAATCATCGCCAATAGGGGCCCGATAGCCAATCCCGCCCGTGACCGCTCGGATTTGCTATCGGGAGCTTATCGCCGATGTATCGGAAACGTATCGCCGATTCCAGGTCGATGCTTCCCCCCCTGGGCCGATTGCTTTCTAACGTTGCCCCTCAGGCGGCTTCTCTGCAAGTTGGACTGCTCTGTCCAGGTGAGCCCAGACTTCCAGGCGAGAGACATGTTCAGATGAGTTGTCTTCGTCCTCGTCGGTTTGGGGGGGGTTCTCGCAGTGGGAAAAGTTCACCTGCATTATACGGTCTTGGAGGCCTGCTGGGACGCAATCGTTGCAACAGCTGGGTCCCCCTGTGATTCTGGCTGCAACGCGCCGATGGACGGGTCCCGAGATGCGTTCCTCCTGCGGGCTCAGACTTCGAGGCGAGGCACGTTCCCAGACCTACTGGTCCGGCTGCTTCCATCGCCGCGCGTTTCCTCCACTTCGGCCTCCCCAGCCTCCCGACGTCGTGCTTCTTGTTCGCAATGTCGCCCGCCAGAGGTCTCGACCCCTTCCCCGGGACCCGTTCTTCACACCGAGCCGTTTTTTGGACGGTCCCAAGGCCCGCTTCAGGGCTCCCGGAGGCCGAAAATAGCGAGAACCCTGTGCCCCGTCGTGATTCAGGAGGGAAAGGAACACACAGGCACAATGAATCGTCGATTCCCCCAGGAAATGTGGGAAAGCATGATGGGAAGTGGGGGGGGGAGACCAAAAACCCAGAAACTATGGGACAAGATGGGGAATGCTGCCTGTTATTGGTGCGTAGCTGTTTGTGTGCCCCAGGGCCCCTTCAAACAGCGAGAACCCCCCCCCGTCGCGGTGTCTGTCGCAGCGCACGAGGCAGTATGGGAAGTGGGGGGGAAGACAAAAACACTGAAGCTATGGGAAAATATATGGGGAATCTTGTTATTGGTGCGTAGTTGTCTGTGTGTCCCAGGGCCCCTTCAAACAGCGAGAAGCCCCCCCCCCCGTCGTGGTGTCTGTCGCCGCGTGCGAGGCTGCATAGGGGTCCAGGAGGCCGCTCGCGAGCCCCGCGGCCATCCAACACACGGAGCGCCGGGGTCCAGAACGACACTTCGGTCGGGCCTGTCCCCCCTGGCATCGCTCGGACGTGTGCATTTTTCCTTCGGCAAGGGCCATCGAGGAGCATCCTTGATCATTTGGCGAAAAAAATATATCCCAGTGTGACCCTACCTAGGAGTTGGAACCCCTAGGAAAGCAGCATTAGTAGTAACAGTAACGCTAAGCTAAAGCTAGGCTAAAGGTAGGCTAAAGCTAAGCTAAAGCTAAACTAAAGCTAAGCTAAAGCTAAGCTAAAGCTAAGCTAAAGCTAAGCTAAAGCTGAGCAACAGCTAAGCTAACGCTAAACTAAAGCTAATATAAAGCTAAGCTAAAGCTAAGTTAAAGCTAAGTTAAAGCTAAGCTACAGCTAAGCTAAATCTAATATAAAGCGAAGCTAAAGCTAAGCTAAAGCTAAGCTAAACGCTAAGCGAAAAGCTAAGCTGAACGCTAAGCGAAACGCTAAACTAAAGCTAAGCTACAGCTAAGCTAAAGTTAAGCTAAAGCTAAGCTAAAGCTAAAGCTAAAACTAAGCCTAAAGCTCCCAGGGGACTGGGGGGAACCGCTCCCAGGGGACTGGGGGAACCGCCCGGGGCGCTTTCCACTGCCCGGCCCCTTTAAGCTAAGAGAGTAAGAACCCTTCTAGGCAGAGCCTAGGTAGGGAAAAACACGCGCGAAACCAAAAAAAACAGGGAATGGTCCGAGCGATGGCGAGCCCCCTACGGGGGGATTTTCGACGAAAAATAAAAGAAATACCCCACAAATAATCAACAAATAGTCCAACAATGGTCCGGGGACTATTCGTTGAGTATGTTTTGGCCTTTGGGGGGTATCTTTGGGGTATGTTTTATTTCTCGTCGAAAATCCCCCTGTAGGGAGACAGGCCCGACTTAACACTACACCCACGGGGGACCGCGAGCCGAAGAAGTCGTCGTCTCGGGGGAGGTCATGGACCTCCAGGCGGGCAAAGTTTCTGTTATTTCTGGCCTCGGAGGGACCTCACGGGGCCCCAGGACCGTCAAAAGACGGCTCAGGATGACAAGCCCGTGCCGGAGAAGGGGCCGTCTCGAGGTCCACGTCGTGGAGACGACGTCGCGGTTTTCGAGTGGTTTCGTTGGTTCTTCTTGGAGGTGTTCTCGCCTCGGGATGCCTTCCAGCAACTGCGCCTCACCAAGAGCGCTCTGGGGCTGCCCAGATCGTTCCGATCGGCAAGAGGGGGTAAAGACTAGGGGGTTGTCATGGCGTGGGCTGTGACATTTCCTCAGATGCCCTGGCGCCTCTTCTTACTTGACTACGTCCCTGCCCCCCCCGCTGGGCCGCGCACATGCCGCCGGCCATGATTTGCCCCCCCCCCCCCCCCTCTTTGACGCCCCCCTCTTGGCCGCCCCCCGCGAGGGATGGACAAAACATTCGGGAAAAGAAGTTGGGCCCCAGGATGGGGTCCAGACCTCCAGGGGTCCACGCTGTGGAGAGATCGCGATGCTGGAGCTCTGGGCCAGCTTCTGGGCAAGGCGGAGGAGCGAGGAGGAGGAGGAGGAGGAGGAGGAGAAAGAGTAGGAGGAGGAGGAGCGAGGACGAGGAGGAGGAGGAGGAGGACGAGGAGGAGCGAGGACGAGGACGAGGACGAGGAGGAGGAGGAGGAGGAGGAGGAGGAGGAGGAGGAGGAGGAGGAGAAGGGAGACTGTTGGGAAAGGAGAGCTTGTAACATCTGCTGCGCGCAAAACTGGTTCCGACTCGGCCGCCGGGCGCTTTCCTCGGTATAACCCGCGGTCTCTTTTCCGCCGCCGTTGGGGACGCTGGGGAAACTGGCTGCGTCCCGCCGATTCGCTACCCTCGGATGAAGTCAGGCATGTCCCACTACAGGAGGAAGATTCAAAAATAGTCCGACATCAGTCTGGGGACCATGTTTCTACTATTCATGACGACTAGGTTTGAATACGTTTGACTTTTTTTCCTATTTACTCCGAAGGCCGCCTGTAGGAGGACATGCCCGACCTAACCCTCGAAGGAAGGCCAGCTGAGATAATGGCAGCAGCTCTCTGGCCGGGCCCACGTCCGCTCAAAGTCTGTTCCTGGACCCATCCCGCGACCCGTCTTCGAAAGCGGATCCAGCCGTGGCGACGACCAGTTTCCAGGAGGCTCCGATCGGGGGAGGAGGAGGAGGAGGAGGAGGAGGAGGAGGAGGAGGAGGAGGGGGAGGAGGACGGCCAGGGCGACGACCAGTTTCCAGGAGGCCCCGGTCGGACAAGGAGCACCGGGGAGGGCTCTCGACTGGCTCTCCACCCAGACACCCGACTCCATGATACAGTCGGGGCCCTGAAGAAGGAACCCTGTTCGTTGGGGAGGGGCTCCGCGTTCCTGAAGTGTTTCACAGCTTGCCTCAGGTGTTCCTTATGTCTTCGATAGGAAATCGAAGTTTACCCAATGGGAAAAAAAGGGGCCTCGTTCCTTATTTAGGGTTCCTTAGATCAAGGCCCCGACTGTAGTTCCGCGACGTGGGCCCCCCAAGAGGTCTGGACCCGTTCCTGGGGGCCCGTTGTTGCCTCATCGCCTCGCCAGCGGCACGCAAGCTCGAAGCTATTGCTCAAAATCTCCCGTCGCTTTTTCTCATGATGCAAAAGAGGTCTGGTCCCGACCCCCCCCCCCAAGGAGGAGGAGGAGGAGGAGGAGGAGGAGGAGGAGCCGGAGGAGGAGGAGAAGGAGGAGGAGGAGCCGGAGGAGGAGGAGGAGGAGCCGGAGGAGGAGGAGGAGCCGGAGGAGGAGGAGGAGGAGGAGGAGGAGGAGGAGGGGGAGAAGGAGGAGGGGGAGGGGGAGGAGGAGGAGGAGCCGGAGGAGAAGGAGGAGGAGGAGGAGGAGGAGGAGGAGGAGCCATCTGCTACAGATCATCCCCCCCGTTCGTCCGACCCGACCGGCGTGGCGGTCCGCGACGGTGGCGGCTGGGCCGGGTGCCGCGCGGACGCGGGGCCGGGCTGCCAGGGGATCGTCGGGGTGAACGACCCCGCCTCGGCGCCGCTGTAGCCGTCCGCTGCCTTCCTGGCTTGTCCTCATTCCAAGAACTCTAGCGATATGATGTGATATTTTCGGCCGGCGTTTGTGTCATCGATTTCGGCGCTCGGGGCAGTTTTCGGGGCCTCGCGAGGCCATCAAAAACGTATCTCGGACGAAGATAACTTCCCAGGGAAAGGAGTCGGCTCTGGGGCCGCGCGTGGAAATAGCCCGAGACGTACCCAACCCTTTCTCCGCGCGAGGCGAATGCAACCTGTTTGAGACTGGATCACCAGAGCGAATTTGGAGCACCAAGAAAGTGCCGAAGCTGAATGGTTTCCACGTGTCGGGCCCTGGTAGGCCGAAAGTCCTTCGACACTTCGCTAGCGCGTCGGGCACACCGTTTCGATACTTGTCTGGGCGCCCGAAACTGTTTCTGGGACGTGGCCCTTCAGCACAATGGGAGAAACATTAACAAAATAACGCATCGCCAGACGTGCACGATCTGCGCTGCCCTCGCCTCCGCCGCGTCTCCTGGGGAGCCCGCGAGAGTGGCGACAGCCGCGCAGTTCGTAGCCTCCCAGGCAGGGAGCCGCGAGGCCCCCAAGGGGCCCGCGTGGGCGCCACCTCCGCCGAGCCTCCCGGGAGCCCACGGAGGTGGCGGCAGCTGCGCAGTTTTCACAGCCACCCAGGAGCAGCGCAGGAGGAGGCGGGAGGACGGAGTGGAGGTGGGGGCCACGGTGCTCGATCTAACACGGGAGCCCAACATATCAGGAGGGTCTGGAAATATCAGATCGTCGGATGTCTGGGTTCCTGCCTCGCGCGTGCGCTGCCGGCGCAGTCTCGTGTGGCATTCCCAGCCTGCCCGGATGGTCTTCTAGCGCACGTCGTGGAGCCACTGCGTGGAGGCCCTAGCTGTCGAAGGCGGAGGAAAAAAGCCTGGGCGCCACCGTGGCGCTTGGCGGCGACCACAGGTGGGGCGCTTGTTGGAACGGCGGGGGGGCTGCCCCAGAGTGCGTGGGGGCGACTGTGAGGCGGATCGGAGGGAGAGAAGGAAGGCAAGGGAGCGCAGCCGACAGGGCGGGAATGTCGAGTGGAGCCGGCGGTGAAGCAGTGCGGCGGGGGCGACGTGTTCCTGCGATGCCGCTGGCTTCTCCAGAAGACCTCCAGCAGCTGGAGGAGGTCGAGCTGGCCGGAGCCAGCCCCGGGGGCGGCAAACAAGACGGTGATGACTACGGGGGGGGTTGTACATCGTGGCGGGGGCCACGATATCTCCCCAGATTTCACAGCGCCTCTTCTGATTTCAAAACGTCCCCCCCCCTCCCCCCGGGCCGCGCACATGCCGCAGGCCATGGTGCGCGCCCCCCCCCCCCTCTCGGACGCCCCCCTCTTGGACGCCCCCGAATCTTTGGATCCGGGAAGGGCCCGGAGGCTTTCAAGAAGGCGTCTCTGGAGCCGGGAAACCTTCGAAGAAGCCTCCCCGCCCTCCGAGACGGGCCAGGGGCGCCAGCGCGGCCAACACAGCAACGGAAACCAGATGTGAGCCCTTTGCTCTGAGGAGCACTTGCCAGCAAGACGCATGACATGAAGTGTGAGAGCGGGAGACGGAAACACACATGAGAATTGAATAACCTCGAACTCAAAGGGGGGAGAAGCTAAATGGATAATGCATGCCATAAGATGGCGACTGACTATGCAATAGCGCAAAGACACATTCGGAACACGGGAGGGATCGAAGAAGGAGATCTTGTGTAGTTCTACTCGGTATACTCGGAGCACTAACGCGCTACCCCAGACCTTCTTTCTGAGCCCGTTCAGCGTCTCAGCCCATTCGGCCGCCAAAGGGGCTCGATTCTCACGAACCGGTCGGAACTGAGCCCGTTCCTCCGACGCCGAACGGGCTCAGAATGGAGCCAGAGGGCATCCGGCACTCGAAAGGCCAACCCTCGGTGAAGGATGAGGTGGACGCTCTTGACGTTTCTTGGGGTCAGCAGGTGCAACGATAGGGCGGGATGGGCATGGCAGAGGATGCATCGACCATCAATTGCCCATTGATCGCCGACACGGGCCCGATTGCCCCGACCTGCCCATTCGCTATCGAGGGCCTATCGCCGATCGATCGGCGAAGTATCGCCGACTCCAGGTCGATGCATCCCCCCCAATGCTGGTCCCCCCCTTTCGTTGCCCCTCAGGTGAGGGGAGAAGGCGGGCGAGCAACAGCGACGGCGGCGATAGCAGCCGGGCAGTTGCCGCCAGGGCCCGCTAGAGCAGCCGATTGCGCAATCGACGTTTTCGGAGGAGAAGAGGCAAGGAGAGGCTGAGGAGACAGAGGACGATCGACGAGGGTCGAGAAGGGAGAGGAGGAGGAGGAGGAGGAGGAGGAGGAGGAGGAGGAGGAGGAGGAGGAGGAGGAGAGAAAGGTGGAGAGGAAGGTAGAGAGGCAGGAAAAAAACAGAGGAGGATCAAGACGGAGGATCGAGGAGCAGGATCGAAGAGGTGGACTGAGGAGGAGAAGAGTCAGGAGGAGGAGGGGGAGGAGGAGAAGGTGGAGAGGATCGAGCAGGATAGAGGAGGAGGAGGAGGAGGAGGAGGAGGAGGAGGGTTGAGGATCGAGGAGTGGAACCAAGGATGGGGAGGAGGAGAAATACGATGTTGATGATGATCGGGGGAGAAGGTGGGGGGTACGGAGGAAACTAGAGGGAAAGTAGGAGGAGGGAAGAAGGGGAGGACCGAGAGGGGGGGATCAAGGGATCGAGCAGGAGAAGAACTCTTCCGTCGCGCTTGTCGGCCCCACCATCGCCGCTGCTGCCGCCATTTCGTCTTCGTATGCCCACTGCTCTACTCTTCCGCCCGATTCCCATGTTCCGGGGCTAGCTGTTCATCCCACGCCGTTTCTTGTTGGCACTGGGGCTAGGTGAGGGCCTCGAGTGGCCGAACATGCCCCAAAACGTTCCGCCGTGATTTCTTCGCGCCGCGGGGAGGGCTGGCTTCCAGGCCACCACTCGGACCTCCAGCGGCCGAAGCGGCACGATGCGGGCGCCACTCAGATGGGCGCCTTCGGCGGTGAGGTGCAGCTGCCGGAAGGCCCCCCCGAGGGCGAGGACATTGTAAAGAACCTGGCGAAGATCTCTGAAGACCTCCTCGGGAGCCTTGAGACGGGGGTCAGTGCCAGCAAACGGGGGTCAGCCCGAGCGCCGGATCTTGCAGGATCCTGCAGAGCCAGGGCTGCATTGACCCGGGCTTGCGTGCAGGATCCTGCAGGAGCCTGCAGGATCTTGCAGGATCCTGTGAACCCGGGCGACCCCGGCTGGGACTGACCTGGGTCAGTGGATCCCCGACCTCCGGAAACGCCCCTCTCTTGAAGTCTGAGTCTGAAGGAGGAGCGCATTTCCGGACCCGTCCATGGGCGCGCTCCAGCCAGAATCTCGAGGGGAACCATCCAGCTGTTGCAACGAGAGCGCCCCAGGAAGCCCAACACACAGCTTAAACAGAGAAGCCTCAGGGCAAGCTTACTAGATGTTTGTTGCCACCCCAATATTCCTCCCCCCCTGGGCCGCCTTTTCACGCAGTGCTGGGCCGAAAAAGCGCGCAAGCGACCTTTCGACTTTCGGGATGTCCCACTCTCCTCTACGGGGCCTCTCCCGGGGCCACCTCCTCACGCAGTGCCTTCCTCTGCGGGTTCTCCCCCCCTGGACCGCCTCTTCACAGTGCTGGGCCGAAAGAGCGTGCAAGGGATTGTCGACGTTCGGGAATCTCTTGTCTCCCTCTGCGGGTTCTCCCCCCCTGGACCGCCTCCTCGCACGGTGCTGGGCCGAAAGAGCGTGCAAGGGACTGTCGACGCTCGGGATCTCCTGCTTTCCTCTGCGGGCTCGCCGGGGAGCATCCCCCACGTGCCGGGAGCTCCTCCTGCATCGCGCGTCGCTCGGCCAGTCCTGGCCCGCCGCGCACCGCGTCGGAGCGGCAGGCGGTCCGCTCCGCGGTCCCGAGGCGCCCGCGTCCCGAGCCTCTCCGCCGCGCCCCGCCCCGCGAGCGACACGCGATGCACTCGCAAGGCACAGCGTGTCGCCCTGGGGGGGGGGGGCGCCGTGGCGCCACGCTGTCCTCAGAGGCGACGGTAGGGGCGAATAGCCCAGGGGAGAGCAGTACATGTATTCAGGTGCACCGATGATCTAGGTCTTCGAGGAGGCTCCCGGGCGAATGCGTGCAATGCCCGCCCCTGGGCGATTCGCCCCTTATCGTCGCCGCCGATGTCCAAAAGTTCCCGACCGCAGGATCGCTGGAGTCGAGGCACGCTGCCCAAAAAGCCCCAGAGGTTCCCAAGCTCTTTCTGCTCCAAGGGGTCAGCAGCGCGCTGCTGGCTGGCCGGGCGCGGGTCAGGTGCGAAGGAGCCGCCCAGGACCCACAAGTACGTCCTCGAGCTCCCGAGAACGACGACGGGTGGAAAGATTGTCAAGCAGTGGCGAGGTGCCTTGGCGCGCCTATAGGTCCACCAAATAGTGGTCTAAGAACCTGTTGTGGTGTGCACGAGAAGTTCTTAGGACATGCTCGGTTGGGACCGTGCTGCTTTGAAGCATCTGCTTCATGCTATGAGACAGTTCTTGGTCGTCTTAAGACATTACTTGGTGAAGTGAGCAGGTCGTGGTAGGCGCATTGGAATGCCAGGACAGTCAATCCCTGCTCAAGATTGGGAAACGGCGTTTGCCATCAAGCGCGGAAGGCAGCCTGTTCTGAGACGCTGCTGCGCCAGTCACCCCTTCCACGCAGGGACGGGCTTTGCACGCAGGTGGGTCCCTCTCTCTTTCTCTCTCGCTCTCTTGATCCCTCTCTCTCTTTCTCCTGGTGATGGTGGGCGCACGATGGTTTGTTTGGTTCTGCAGGCGTTGATAGTTATATGTGTACCTCTTGGTTCCAGCACGAGGGCCCTTGAAAAACCGAACTGGCCCTTGAGCTGTCTTTCCCTCTCTCTCTCTCTCTCTTTCCTCCCCTCTCCGAGAGCGGCGACGAGCAGCGGCGTCGGCAGCTGCCGGAAAGGCACCCAGTGGCGAGACCAACCTACAAGAGCTGACGAAGATGTCCGCAAATGTTCCCCACATCGACGACGACGACGACGACGACGACGACGACGACGACGACGACGCAGAGAACGACGACGAGAACCACGACGACGTCGAGGACGACGACGACGAGCGGCGGCGGCGGTGGCGGCGGTGGCCCGCGCCGCCGCCCGGCTGGACGCGGGCCGAGGCCCTCGCCGCTTCCGCGGCGCGCGTCGCTGCCCCGGGCCGGGGCGTCGCCGCCGGCCGCCGCCCGGTCGCCGGGCACGCCGGGCTCGCGGCGGGCGTCGTCGAGGCGGCCCCGCCGCCGTGGGGTCCCAGGCCTCCCCGCGCCCCGGATGTGCGTTTCGCCCCGTTTTGGGGGCCCAGGCAGGCCAGCCACAACTGGGGGAGCTGTGGTCCTTACCCCCCCTGGGGGACCCATCGATTTCGGCACCCCTCTCGAGAGATCGTCGAGGCGATGGGTTCCCCCAGGGGGGTAAGGACCAGAGCTCCCCCAGTTATGGCTGGTCGGCCGGGACCCTCGCAGATGGATCCGGCTCGAAAAGTGGGGCTGGGAGATGGGGTCCAGGGCTCGGGTCCAGATTTTTTGCTGGCGATGTTGCAACGGTCTCGCAAGATCGAATGTCGGCGTTGTTCGATCTGGCGTCCAGGGCCCGCCAACGGGCCCCAGGACCACCAAAAACTGATCTGAGGCGACAAACTGGCCCCGGGGAAGGCGTCGGAACCTCTGGGGCCGCGCATGGAACAAATCATCTCGTCCGATTTGTCGCGTTAGGGAAAAAATCTGGCGGAAGGTTTGTTGCTGTTTTCGGCCACTGAAGGCCCCTTACCAGCGCCCGGGACATTCCAAAAGCTACTCGGGATGAAGAGATGGTCCCAGGGAAGGGGTCCAGACTGGAGGGGGCCCACGTCGTGACCAGAAACACAACGTCGGAGGTCTGGGGTCGCCGCCAGCGTCGCGGTTTTCGGGCGTGTTCGCGTGCGCTTCTCGCAGGTGTTCTCGCCTCGGGGTGCTTTCCAGCAGCCGTGCCGCGTCGCGCGCCTCCTGCGGGTGCCCGACTCGTTTCGAAAACGGCCGTCCGGGGCCCGAGCTGTGGACCGAAAGCGTGGCCCGTGGCTCGGGGCCACCTCCAAAGCTGAGTAAACAGCACGAGTACTGCTCTCCTCTCTCGCCCGAACCTGTCTGGAAGATGTTCCGCCCCCTCCGCGAATTATCTCCAAAGCGCCGGATCTCGAGGCGTACTTTTCTCATGCGTTTTGCCATGCGATTGCTTTCGGTGCCTCCAGGTCGTGCTCCCGCTGCAGGGCGGGCCTCACTCTCGGATCGGCGCTCTGCGCTCCAGCGCGTGCTGCTCCTCTGGATCCGAGTCGGTTGTCGTGGCTGTCGCCCCCCCCTCACTTCCCCTCCCGCTCCTTCCACTCCCACTCCTCCCGCTGGTCTTCCCCTCATTTCCTCTCTGGTCTTCCCGCTCCTCGCGCTCCTTCCGCCCCAGCTCCTGCTGCTGCTGCTCCTGCTTGTCGTCCTCGTCCTCCTCCTTCCTCATCCTCTTGTTCCTTCTGCTCGTCCTCCTGCTCGTCCGCCACCTCCTCCAATGTTCCGACTGCGCAGAGCACCATTGGGTCCTCTCTGGAGTTCCAGGTCCGCCACGCGTCGGCGGATAGAGAAGAAACGGCGCTATTGGAAGGGGTGCGCGTGGGAGGGGTAGGATGTCAGATTTGGCACGAGGCCACCTAGCTTGCCTTCCCCCCCTGTTCCCTCTGCTGATCTGGGCTTCGGTATGCGGCTGGCCTGGGTTCGCGACATGGTCTTGGCTGACCCGAGTCAGCGCTGACCTGGGCTGACCCTCGCCACTGACGTGTTGGGCCGTCATCCCGCGAGGCATTTGGCGCGTTCCAGAATAAGGGGCATTTCTTTCGAGGGTCGAGGGAGTTGGCATCTCTTCCCCTGGGGAAGGCGGCGGAAGTAGAACCAGGGCGGTTCTGGCGGATTTGTGGGCTCATGGTTTCCGGAACCCTCCATCTGTTGACGGCCTCAGGGGGCCAGGACCCGGAAAGAGCTTACTACCTCGACGTCGAGCTGCTGGATTTCTGAGGACGGCTGTCATCGGCCACGATTGCGACAGAGCGGTACTTTAGCGACGGTTGCGAAAACCGGCAGCGAAGATGTCGACACTCGGCACCGACGGCACGCTCGGATTCGGCAGCGCTGAAAACCAGTTCGGTGGCACGCTGCCGCTGTTGCCATGTGGCTGCGACCGTGTCACGATACGTCCGGGAGGAAGGAGGAGGAGGGGGAGGAGGAGGAGGAGGAGGAGGAGGAGGAGGAGGAGGAGCAGGAGGAGGAGGAGGAGCAGGAGCAGGAGGAGCAGGAGGAGCAGGAGGAGGAGGAAGAAGAAACGGAGGTATTTGGTTCTGGCCGCGAATCTCGGCACTCAAGTCTGTCGGTCGGTCAAGCCAAACGCCACTAGGCGCGTGAGCAAGAGAACAACAGTATACCGCGGAGCTCTAGCGGCAGCGGGGGTAAAAACGCGAAGAGGGAGGGGGAGTCCAGGAGGGGGCGAAAGGAAGAGAGGACAGAGGGTATGCGGGCCCGCACGCGAGGAAGTCGGAGGCTGGCCAGTGCACGGGGGCAAAGGCATTCTCGGTAACGACCGATCGAGGTGGAGCATTGCCGGGGACATCCACAGACGCGGATGACACCTCGGGTCGGCGGCCCCCCGCCGAGCAGCGAGGGCGTCACCGGCGGATGCGGCGGCGGCGACGCCGACTCCGCCGGTGGCGATGCCGACGCGGACGAAGACGCCGACGCCTCACGACGAAGACTCATGGCGCCAACAGTGCAGAGCGGAGCTCGTTCGGAAAACAATGGGATGGGCCCAGAGGAGAATTCCGTTCCGGATTTCGAAGTGACTTTCGTGCGGATTTTCTGCCAGGAATGAAGACTAAACAATTATCCCGGCAAAGCAACCTAACAGCGATGTGTAGGAGCAGATTTGGAAGCATTCCCCTTAAGATTCAGATGAGAATCCAGCTGTAGAATTCTGCTGTTCTCGCAGTCGCAGTCGCATTCGCGATGACAGTCGCAGTGGCAACGGCAGTCGCAGTCACAGCCTCAGCCTCAGCCTCAGCCTCAGCCTCAGCCTCAGCCTCAGCCTCAGCCTCAGCCTGCCTCAGCCTCAGCCTCAGCCTGCTTCAGCCTCAGCCTCAGTCGCCTTCAGCCTCAGCCTGCCTCAGCCCTCAGCCTCGGCCTCAGCCTCAGCCTCAGCCTGCATCAGCCTCAGCCTCAGCCTCAGCCTGCCTCAGCCTCAGCCTCAGCCTCAGCCTCAGCCTCAGCCTCAGCCTCAGTCTGCCTTCAGCCTCGGCCTCAGCCTCAGCCTGCCTCAGCCTCAGCCTGCATCAGCCTCAGCCTCAGCCTCAGCCTCAGCATCAGCCTGCCTCAGCCTCAGCCTCAGCCTGCCTCAGCCTCAGCCTCAGCCTGCTTCAGCCTCAGCCTCAGTCTGCCTTCAGCCTCGGCCTCAGCCTCAGCCTGCCTCAGCCTCAGCCTGCATCAGCCTCAGCCTCAGCCTCAGCCTGCCTCAGCATCAGCCTGCCTCAGCCTCAGCCTCAGCCTGCCTCAGCCGCAGCCTCAGCCTGCTTCAGCCTCAGCCTCAGTCTGCCTTCAGCCTCGGCCTCAGCCTCAGCCTGCCTCAGCCTCAGCCTCAGCCTGCCTCAGCCTCAGTCTCAGCCTGCCTCAGCATTCAAACTGTGGCCCGGGAATGGAGTTCTGGGAACTCGAAGAACACTAATTGGCCTGCAGTTGGCTCCGGGCATTCAAAATCATGCCCAGGAATAAGTTCTGGGAGCTCGAAGACCACGAAGTGGCCTACAGTTGGCTCTGGGCATTTACAATCATGCCCAGGAATGAAGTTCTGGGAACTCGAAGACCACGAAGTGGCCTACAGTTGGCACTGGGCATTCACAATCATGCCCAGGAATGGAGTTCTGGGAACTCGAAGACCACGATATGGCCTACAGTTGGCTCCGGGCATTCAAAATGTGGCCCGGGAATGGAGTTCTGTGAACTCGAAGAGCACGAAGTGGCCTATGGTTGGCTCCGGGCATTCAAAATGTGGCCCGGGAGTGGAGTTCTGTGAACTCGAAGAGCACGTAGTGACCTACAGTTGGCTCCGGGCATTAAAATGCGGCCCGGGAATGGAGTTCTGGGGCCTCGAAGACCACGAAGTGTGTAATTGTTTGCTTAAAACGACTTCCGCGGATTCTCCCCGTGTCCTGCCCGGAACCCCCTGGGGAGTCATGATGCTTTCTTTTGAGACCATTAGAAACCTATCAGTCTTCGCTGTTAGGTAAAAACTCACGTGACAGTTACTTTGTTTTTCGCTCGCCGTTTCGGGGTTTTGCGTTGACAGAAACCTACGCCCAAAAATCCGCTGCAGCACGTCTGCAAGGTCGGTGCAGTGACGAAGACGCCAACGTCGCCGACGCCGTCCCAGAGATCTGGCGGCGCGACTGCTTCGATCGAGGCAAAAAATGTTCCGGCGCAGATGCAAGAAATCCGCGCTGAGCTCCGCAAGTTTGTGTCTACTCGCTCTTCATTCAGGAGGGGAAACAACACACAGACACCATGAATCGCCGATTCCCAAGAGAACATGGGAAATATGGACAAGGGGGGGAAGACGAAACCCCAAAAATGCTGAAAAATAAGTGGGATCCTCGGGTTAGTGTGCATTTATGAATATTCCCCTGGGCCCCTTCATTCATATCCGATACATGGGACCCTGCACCTCTCGACCCCTGCCCCGCCGTCTTGTGGACAGTCTTGGCAGGGCCTGGCACTGGCATCAAACAGGAGGCCAGAAGGCTTACGTCGGGCCTGTCCCTCTGCAGGGGGGCGATTGTTCGATTGCTTTTGACCATTTGGGGGCATTTTGTGTGGGGATATTTGTTTTACTATTTGTGTTTTTTTGCCCAAGTTCCGCCTGCAGGGGAACATGCCCGACCTAACAGAAGGGCGAAAGCCCAGCCGTCTCAATGTTTTCGTGCCGCCAGCTCTCCGTCGCCAGGGATCCCAAGGACGCGGGTCTTGAGGGAAGCAGGCCCCCGGGGCCAGCACTTCATCCCAAGCGTTTTTGCTGACGGTCCCGGGGCCCGTGGCGCGAAAATGCTGAAGCAACTTTAGGACCCATCCTTCATGCTAACACGCCGAGCGGACGAAGGCGCCGACGCTTGAAGACGACGACGCCGCCGCCGCCGACGTCGGGCCGACGGCTTCCACGAGGATTTATTTTTCCCCCGGGCCGTCGGGAGGAAGGGAGTATCAGTGACACGCGCAGCGCAATTCAAGCTTTGTCTGCGCGCGTGTTACCCAACTGCGTTCTAGAAAAACAGCGTGGTATTCATTTCAACTGCAACGCGCTGATGGGATCGCCCGACAGGCGTGACATTGACACTGTGCTCCCTCCCGACAGGTCGGAGTTGTAAGATGTGCTTGTGGCTCGAGCTCCCGACCTGCCTCGCCCGGCCTACATGCCGACGTCGCCCGGCACTCGGGGCCCCGGTGCTCCCCGGGTATGCAGCCCCGCCCCGCGCTTCCGACGAAGGACGAGTGCGCACCGCTGCCGCCAGGCCCCTGCGGGCCCAGTGCTCCCCGGGCACACCGCCCCGCGTCCTCGGTCGGGGGATTGCTCGAAGCAGAGCATCGGCTGCGAACAAGGGGGGGGAAGTAAGAAGGAGAAGGCCTTCCCAAAAAGGCGGCGGGGCTCCTCGGACGCCCTCCAGCCTTCGGAGAAAAATGCCCGCGTCTTCGGGGAACGCTTCCAGAATTTTTCTCAGAAGGCCGGGGGGGGGGGCTCCCGAGCCTTCTGGGAAGGCTTCCTCCTTCTCACTTCCACCCCTCGCTCGCCGCCGAGCACAGCAGCTTGAAGTCGGGCATGTCCCATCACAGGGGGAACATTCAAACATAGTCAAAGAAATCGTCTGGGGACGCTTCTTCCACATTGCTGGACCATTCTTCCAAAAACTGCTCGTGCACAGTCCGCCCGTAGGAGGGCACGCCCGACCTGAGCACAGCCCCTGCGCTCCGCGGCCCGCCTCCCTCGCGCGCCAGCTCCGTGGGCCGACGCCTTCCCTCCCGACGCGATAATATGTACCTGATCGACCTGAGATTCAGATGGCGAGCGGGAATAAGATCGAATATGGGGGGATAAATATTAGAGCTCAAACGAATGTTCAGATTTCGAGAAATCGGTTTTCAACCGACCAAAATTATGCAAAGCTTCCGTCGAGATTTTTCGGGCCGCCGCCGCCGAGCGGCAGGTACGCCCGCGCCCGGCCGGGCCGGGCCGGCCCCGGCCCTCCGGAGGGGCGCGGGCCTCCCGCGGCCGGGGCCCGTCCCCCAGGGGGGCCGCAGTAGGGCCGCGGGCTCCTGCAGCGATGCAGCATCCCAGTCCCTGCCAGCCCCCCCCTCCTCCTGCTCCTCCTCCTCCTCCTCCCCCTCCTCCTCATTCTCCTCCTCCCCTCCTCCTCCTCCTCCTCCTCCTCCTCCTCCTCCTCCTCCTCCTCCTCCTCCTCCTCTCCTCCTCTTCCTCCTCCTCCTCCCCCCCCTCCTCCTCCTCCTCCTCCTCCCCCTCCTCCTCCTCCTCCTGCCCCTCCTCCTCCTCCTCCCCTCTCCTCTCCTCCTCCTCTCCTCCTCCTCCTCCTCCTCCTCCTCCGCCCCCTCCTTCCTCCTCCTCTCCGCCTCCTCCTCCGCCTCCTCCTCCTCCTCCTCCTCCTCCCCTCCTCTCCTTCCTCCTCCTCCTCCTGCTCCTCCTCCTCCTCCCTCCTCCTCCTCTCCGCCTCCTCCTCCTCATCCTCCTCACCTCCTCCTCCTCTCCTCCTCCTCCTCCTTTCCTCCGCCTCCTCCCGTCCCTCCCCCTCCTCCCTTCCTCTCCTCCTCTCCTCCTCTCCTCCTCCGCTCCTCCTTCAGCTCCCTCCCTCCCCTCCTCCTCCTCCTCCTCCTCCTCCTCCTTCTCCTCCTCCTCCCCCTTCGGCTTCCTTCAGTCAGGAAGGCCGCGTATGAGGAAGTCGAGCATGTCCCGTAAGGCATGCAGTAGTAATTCACACGGAACGCCGTAACATGTGGTGTCTAATGTTGTCTGCCTGTAGTTTTTGGTTCTCAGTGTGGAGGGAGCTCAACAACCAGTCCACCATCCCAAGAGGTGGGGGGGCCAGAACAAACTAGTACAGTGCAGATTGACCGCGAGGCCAAAAAAGAGAGGGCCCCTCCCCCAGGGACTAGTCTTAAGTCGGGCATGTCCCTCCACAGGGGGAATATTCAAGAATAGTAACGCAAATTGTCTGGGGACGATGTTTCGACTATGTTTGGATTATGTTTAGATGTGTAACACATGTTTTACTGCCGTTCAGAATCCGCATTGTCTGGGGACGATGTTTCGACTATGTTTGGATTATGTTTAGATATGTAACACATGTTTCACTGCCGTTCAGAATCCGCATGTAGGAGGACATGACCGACCTAAGTCTGGGCCCCAGCCCCAGGGACTGGTCTTTCGCCAGGGCGTTTTCTGGCGGCCCCGGGGCCCGACGAGGGCCCCCAGAGGCCGAAAAGAGCCGGCACAGCAACAACAGCGTTGCCGCTTCTGTTTCGTGACGCGCGACCGGGACGACCCAGGCACCCCCGGAGCGCCCTCGGCGAGGCGCAGCTGCCGGAAGGCATCCGGGGGCGAGACGACTTAGAAGAGCTGACGAAACAGCCCGAAGACGCCTCGACGACGACAACGACGACGACGACGACGGCGACGACGACGACGACGACGACGACGACGACGACGACGACCCGCGCGAGGGGCGGGGCGTCACCACCGAGCGGCTGGTCGCCGGGGGGGCGCGCCGCCTGGGGCGCCTCGCCCGCGCCGCCGCACGCGCACCACTCGGGCTCGTCGCTGCTGACGCTCTCGGCCTCCTCGCGCGCCTCGGAGGGCGCGGCGCTCGGCGCGGCGCGGCGCGCGCGCGCTCCCGGGGCCTCTCCACAGGGTCCGAGCAGCGGCGAGGCGTGGTGGCGCGCCTACAGGCTTAAGTCGGACCTGTCCCCCTACAGGGGGATTATGGAGGAAAAATAAAAGAATAGTCAAAACAAATTCCAAAATGGTCCAACAAAAAATATGCTAGAATAATTCCCTTACGATTTTTGACAATTTTTGGGCACTCCCCCTGTAGAGGGGCAGGCCCGACTTAACTACAGGCTCACCAAAGAATGGTCCAGGAACCTCCTCCTTGTGGTGTGCGCGAGATGTGCTCAGAACAGTTCCGGCTGAGACCGCGTCGTGTTCTAATGCGTCGGGCTGCTTTTCAAAGAACACTGCGTTTGTTAATTATGAGAACAGTCTGGCGCTCGAAGAACAATTAATCCGTGATAGGCCTGTAGGAATGCCAGGGCGGTCAGTCCCCGCTCAACAGGAGGGGGTCCGGTCTGGCCAAGAGTCCATACCCCCTCGGGTCATGAAAAATCACGACGGACGGTTTTGGGTAGTTTTCGGCCTCTGGGGGCCATCGCCGAGCCTCGGGGTCGTCAAAAACGACGTGGGATGAAAAGCGGGCTCTGGGGAACGGGTCCAGGCCTCTGGGGGTCCCTGTCGTGGAAAAGTCCAGACGTCGGTAGGTTCGTGTCGTGCCGATGCGGTGGCGACCCCGCCGCGGGCGTTCAAGGTTGAACGCCGCCAGTGGCCCAGAATCGGCCATTGTACCAGTGCGGAACGATCTGGCAATCGAAACGCCGCCAATCGTTCAAGGGTGAATGATCCACGCGGTGTCAGAAACCAGTGCAGGAGTCGTCACGACACGAACCTGCCGTAGGCCTCCCAGTTGCGGTCCTGTGTAGATCGGATCGGAGGATCGCGCCGCATCGCCGAGGCATCGGCGGTACGGCTCGATGTGCAGGCCGATCTTCTCCACGCCGACGTCGCCGATGCATCGCCGACGTCGCCGGTGCATCGCCGATGCATGGGCGATAACCTCATCTACCCGAACCCCATCAAGGAGGCTTCTAGACTTTGAGGTTGGCACCTATACGCCGAGGGAAGATGATCCCGATTCGGTGATGGTTGTGATATTCGGGCCCCTCTTGAGGCCGACATATTGCCACCAGCACGAGCATCTAGGATCATCTTCCCACACCCCCGCGCGGCGGCGGCGCGCTCATCGGCCGCGCCGGCGGCCATCAGGAGGCGTCCGTCGCCGGTGGCGTCCCAGATATCCCACAACATGTTATGTTTGCAAGCCAGGGGTGTTTTGGCGAAGCAGAACACCGCTTCCGTCTCGTGGCAAATGCAGAAGAACTACAATTATTCCGACGGTGGGACCCCACATGAGAATATGTTTAGATTGCCCCTCGTTTTTTCCGTTTCGCCTTGGCGGAGGTTCTCTTCCAGCCGTCTGGCTCCTCATCCTCCTCCTCCTCCTCCTCTTCCTCCTCCTCCTGGTCATCTTCGCCCTCCGTCTCCTCCTCCTCCTCCTCCTGGTCATCTTCGCCCTCCGTCTCCTCCTCCTTCTCGTCCACCCCATTCTCCTCCGCCTTCTCCCCCTTTTCCTTCTCCTCCTCCTTCTCCTCCTCCTCCTCCTCCTCCTCTTCCTCTTCCTCCTCCTCCTCCTCTTTCTACTCCTCGCCATCCTCCTCATTCTTCCTCTCTTATCCTCCTCCTGCCTGTTCTCCCTATGCACATCCCCTGCCTGCTGGCCGGGGCAAGTCGATTTTCCTCGGCGCCGTTGTCGCCGCGGCCGGCATGGGCGCGCTGTCCGATGGCTGGATCTCGAAGCTGTTGGGAGAGCCCCATACGGAGGAGGCTTTTGCCTGAGACGCTTTCGCGATTACTCACAGTCGAGGCTCCCGCTTTATATTTCCTCCGTATTCAGGCCTGGGGAGCCCAAAAGTGACGACGGTTACACGTGTTAGGGCGACCCGTTCGGATTAAACGCGTGATGCGCAGGACCCACTGCGAGGGGGTTCCTGCCTGAGACTTCCTCGCAATTCACTCACAGACGAGGCTCCCGCCTGAAACTTCCTCCATGGTCACGCCTGGGGAGCCCAAAGGTGACGACAGCCATTTGTATTAGGATGACCTGTTCGGATGGAAAACATGAGGCGCGGGACCCATAGGGAGGGGGTTCCCGCGTGAGACTTCTTCGGTTCCGCCTGAGACTTCCTCCGTATTAAGGCCTGGGGAGCCCCAAAATGATGACATTTACAAGTATTAGGATGATCCGTTCGGATTAAGAACTCCAGGTGCGGGACCCATCATGGCGGTTGAGACTTCCTCGCAAACACTCACAGAGGAGGCTCCCGCCCGAGACTTCCTTCATACTAATACTTGGGGTCCCAACCGTGACGACAGTTATACGTATTATGATGACACGTTCGGATGAAAAGCGTTGGGTGCGGGACCCATAGCGTAGGGGTTCTGGCATGATGCGTCCTCGCAGTTCACTCGCAGACGAGGCTCCCGTTTGAGATTTCCTCAATGTTCAGGCTTGGGGGGGGGGGGGGGGGGGGGGGGGGGGGGGGGGGGCCGGGGGTGAAAAAAAGGATGAGCAGGTCACAAGAGTTAGGATGACCCGTTCGGGGAAGAAGGTCAAGGCGCGGGACCCATGGGCGGGAAGGGGGGATCCCGCCTGATAGCTCTTCGCATCTCGCTCACGGGCGAGGCTCCCGCCTGATACATCTTCCATATTCAGGCTTGGGGCGCCCAAAAGTGACGACAGTTACAGGTACTAGGACGACCCGGTTGGATTAAACACATGATGTGCGGGACTCATACGGAGACGGCTCCAGCCGAATACTTGTTCGCATTTCACTCACACACGAGGTTCCCGCTCTAGAAATATCCCTGCTGGGTGTGTGACTGTGTGGGTGCGTGAGAGCATGAGTGGGTTCGCGAGTGTCTGTGGAATCATACTGGTGTTGATGATGACGGCCATTGTCATGGAGTGCTGGTGCGTGAGTGAGTGAATGAGGAATACATGTGAATGAGTGGGTGAATGAGTGATGTGAGAGTGTGTGAGTGAACGAATGAGTGATGATGATGATGCTGATGATGATGATGATGATGATGATGATGATGATGGTAATGCGTGAGAATGTGAGGAGGAGAGGGGGGTGAGAGGGGGGATTGTGCGGGGTGTCCAGGAGGGAAAAAACGCTTAGGATGTGGGGAACAAAACGAGAGCGCAAGAAACACGATGTTGAGTTCGAGCCCTGTTGCAAGCCGGGCGTGTTTCCTCCATGTCGGCGATCATATCATGGCCTGGGCCTGGGCCTGACTTGCCCGTTTTGGGATTGACCCGGGCCCGTAGATCCCCGACTGGGCTGCCACACAGCGAGAAGCCAACCCGCTCCAGGGGCAATGCGTCGCCAGCGAGATACAGTCTAGCGGGGGCCCGCGCATCCCGTACGGCCACTGGACGGCGAAACCGCTGACGTTGCGAACGGCCCCCCTTGAGGAGAAACTGGAGACAGAGGGACCGAGGGGAATGCGATGGCGCAGGAAGAGGAGGAGGAGGAGGAGGAGGAGGAGGAGGAGGAGGAGGAGGAGGAGGAGGAGGAGGAGGAGGAGGAGGAGGAGGAGGAGGAGGAGGAGGAGAGGGGAGGACGAAGGATGGGAGGAGGGGAGGAGGAGCAAGAGAGGAGAGGAGGGGGAGGAGAGGAGGAGGGGAGGAGGACGAGGAGGAGGAGGAGGAGGAGGAGGAATAGGAGGGGGGGAGGAAGGAGGTGGAGAGGGAGGCAAGGAAGAGAACCGGAGGGGCGTGAAACGACGAAGTGGTAGGAAAGGAGGATGAGGGGAGGGGAGGAGGAGGGAGGAGTGAAAGGAGGAGGAGGACAACAAAGCTGTGGTCCCCAGCGAAGCTGTACCCGGCACACCAAGAGCCCTCGGGCACCGTATGAAGCTTGGAGTCGACGAAGGATGTGACCCCAGACGTATCACAGCACGATGTCTGATCTGATGCACTACCTGCATACTGGAAGAGGGGTTACAAGTATTTTGGCGGAGGGGCGAGAAGGCGAAAGAAGCAGACGAGCGAAATGCGGAGGAGGAGGGCAGGGGAGGAGCAAGATGGAAGAGGTGAGGGAGGAGACGCGGCAAACAAACATTGGGGGAGAGCAGGAATACCATCATGGCTCAAAGCGGGGTGAATGGGTCTGGTGCGCACTGCTGATCTACCTCTAACCGTTTCCCCACTGCGCTCAGGGAGAGCTTGGGGGGGATCTGGAGTGACCCGGGCGCTCCTGGCGTCCCTCCCCCACACTGTTCCCCGCCGTCGGTTTTGAGAAGGCACCGCCC